>JAQFVV010006307.1:600000-1200000 GCA_028023455.1 Epiperipatus broadwayi | reverse complement strand
ACCGTCTTTCTACCTTTTATCACCCAGTGGTTGACTTGTGTGATCAAGTCAAAATGTCAGTATCAATATTTAAAAATGTTTCAACACGGATGAACCTGCAAAATATGTCTTTTATATATATATATATATAATCAATCAAAATTATCTGAGATTCAAAAGTCAACCAGACTAATCAAAGACAATAAACTGTAAAACGCAATCAATGGTTTCATTGCTATAAGCAGACTTCTCAAATATAAAGAAAGGAGTACAAGATAATAATACATTTATACTAAGCATTCCCCACAACTCCACTTACATCCCATATACCCTTGTCATTAAAATAACTTTTAAATAAGGTAATCGCTTCAGAATAATAATTTTTTAGGAATAAAGATTCTTTAATTCTTCTTTTTCTTTCATGTGTCTCAAAAAAGACAACTTTAGTCTCATCAAAATTAATAGAGTGATTCATCTTTTTCATGGATATTTAAAAGATTTAAAACCCCGGTAGAGTGATATGCCATGTGGCTACCTCAGTACTCTACATTTAGGGTCTTCAGTGGGTAAATTAAATGTTTATTACAGGTACATGGTTGATAAGGAAACAATACATTTTTATCAAATAAATAATAATACGACGACAAAACCAATTTAATATTATGATTAAATATTTATTTAATCCCAAATACCCACCACCGTTTCATACTAATGATGATATAATAAAAAAAAAAAGAATTATTATCATAACCCAGATCTTTAATTGATTGCTTTTAAATAGATAAATATATAAATACAATTTAAATGAATACGAAAATAGATAAACCCCTAAAGCTATTCACAATACAATGTTTCATAAAGAATCGAAGTGGTCTGTGCTTTTTTTTTTTTTTTTACCCTGTAGAAATAAGTTATACTTTGTGTGATTTGATGTACAGATATTTTCAGATAAGAGATTTTCAGTCATATAGGCATACACTTTTACTCAGGACTTTAAAACATTTTTTATTGATAATAAATATAATAATAAAAAAATAGCTCTGCATAAGTATATTTGCACTATGAAATATTTCACTAATTTCATATTTTTCAACATGTCAATAAGGTTGCGTAGTTCAGATACCATATAGTACTCAACATGAGGTACTGTATCGATTTGCCTTTTACAATAAATTCTTATACACGTATATAGGTGCAGCACAATTATACACTTACTACTATTCTAAATATAAAGTTATTAGAGGACTTGCTTACAGGGAATCTATAATAAATAAATCCCTTCTTGCACGCATTGTGAGGTGCAGCAGTGACAAAAAATATAACTTAAAAGAATATACAGATAAATATATTTTGAAATACTCAACATAAGGTATCATATTTACCGAATATTTAAAGCGTATGTGCACATGTATACTTATGTATGCCAAATTTCAGGAGTAATGACAAGAGTAAAAACGAATAGCAACAAAAAGAATCTAATTGCAACCTCTGTTGAAAATACTAGAATTTGAAATAGAAAAATTTACTCAAAAGATTTAAGTAAAAGCTTTATGCCTGTAATAACCGTAAATTCAATATACATATGCAAGAGACAACTCTCCCGTTTTTTAAATGATTAATAATAATAAAAAATAATATATTTAATCGAAAATATCAGAGTTAATTATTTCAATATTAAGAAAATATTTGTAAAAGAAACTTATGTAGGCATCTTCATCTTCTAACAGGGCTGAGGATTTCATCTCATTCGGGCATAGGCAAATCGGCTGTTGTCATCATTGTGGCCGGTTGGAACTGTGATCACATCTTGGTGATTTGGACAGAGAAAGGGTGGTTCACCGACTGGTTGTTTACACCATGGTCATTTCACTGGAATCTTTAGTAGATTGCTTCATATCTTTTTTCTTTTTTATATTATAATAGATAGGATTTTTATTAAATGTTCATTCACTATCTTGACTGGTTCATTAAATCCTTAAGAAATCAAGAGTCCTTAAAAGAACGGTATAATGGATTTCTTAGAAAATATCAACAGTAGTCGTGTCCATAAATTAATCTCTAAGTAGCTGGATGATTGGAAAATTCTGGAGTCAAAGTATTGAATAACTTGCCTAGAATGACTGCCAAAGAAAAAATGAATTGTACAGCATTGACCAAAACTTATCAAACCCACTCATACAAAACCAATTCAGTTATCCCCCTGAGAAGTATAAATCAGCCAATCCTTTCAATTTACCTTATCATTTAGATTATAAACATTCCTTTATATTTTTCTGATTAAATTCTACATTTTAGGGTTTAATATAATATTTGGTTTCCATCTTGAAAAACCCAGACCATTTGCTTACAAAATCAATTCAAAAGAATTTTTAAAAAGATAACAGTTTAATTATAGCATTATCAAACATTTTGCTTTTGATCAGATTTTTGCGAAAGCAATAAACATTCTTTGCTTACAGAATAAAATTACAATCTTTAGAAAAGTAATTTTAAAAAAAATGAAAAATATATACAAGTATGTTGGAACAATTATTTTAATTATTTATTTTACGAATATGTTCCAACAACGTGATCTATTTGTTTAATAAGTTTGCTTTTCTCTATTTGAATTTTTCAGAGAAAAGCAAAATACATAAACTGATATATATTGAAAACATACAAAACAATAAAAATAAAATACAAAAATTACATCAGTTTATTATATGTGTATATGTATACAATATTTTAAATTTGTGTGTGGGGGTATTCTAATGCTCAGATCCAACTTCCATTATTAATCTAGCACATTTATATATTTGTTGTGCTTAATACAGACTTTGTGCAAGGCCATTTGATAATGCCTGGAACATTAAGGATTGTTTATAATTAAAGTTATTTGTTAGATACTTGATGGTTATAAATTAATAACCAGCTTTTTAAGCTAATGCACATGCGCTTTGTGGATCTTAACAATAAATGAATACTTCTTTTCTTTCACAAAAACTTTATCTTGTATTGGAAAATGAGAGTATTCATTTATTGTTAAGATCCACAAAGCGCATGTACATTAGCTTAAAAAGCTGATTATTAGTTTATTACAATTCAAAAACATCACGCTATATAAAATAAATATCCCATTTACATATTTGATGGTTGTTTTTTGTAGTTGAAAATAAATTGCAAGAGTTGTTAAATGGATTTAATTGTTTTGATCCATCTATAAAATATGTTGTAGAAGGAGGGAAGTTAGCTGTTGTTCAATTAAAATTTTTAAATTTATTGGTGATTAAAAAAATGTAAAGAATAATTGATTGGTATTTAGTCATTATGTTAAGAGTAAAGAATTAAGGTGTATAATTAAACCCGATAGCTATGATACAAAAATAAGAGATTAAAGTCTAATGAGATAGCTTTGTTTCGACAAGTAAATTTTATAAAAATTATTTGAGTGTTGGCTACTCTGATAAATTTGTTAAAAATATTTCATTTAATAGTAATAATATTCATGATTATGTAGATGATAAAGAAAAATATGATTTTACTTCTTTGCCATTTAGATTGTCTCTTATAAAATTCTATATAAAAATAAAAATTTGTTTGGAAGTAAGAAAATTGCTTGGAAAAGGGGTATTACTTTGAATAATTTATAAGACTATCCCTGGAGTAGTATATATTATCTCTTCTTTTGTAAGAAGGTATATATAGGTCACAGTACTTTGACCTTAAATGAAAGAATAAAGGTTTATAAATATAAGATGAGAAATAAATATCTCAGTTCTTGATAAGGCTACGTGTCTTCTTTTAGAGAAATGAAATTAAAAAAATTAAAGAATCTTTATTATTAAAAATTTATGATTCTGAAGCAATTAATTTATTTAAAAGTTATTTTAATATTAAGGATGCAGAAGTGTAAGTAGAATTGTGGGTAATATTTATTATAAATATGTCACTATCTTGAAGTCCTTTACATTTGAGAAGTCTGCTTGTAGCAGTGAAACCATGGGTTGTGTTTTAGAGTTTATTTTCTCTGGTTACTCTAGTTGAGTTGTGAATTTAGGATAATTTTGATTATTTTATTGATTAATTAGCTTTAGGCTTTTAATATACATATAATACAAATAAAATGTTAACCAATTAAAAATATTATAATAACAATATTCTATAAAATAACTGGTATAATGTGTGTGTGTGTGTGTGATTTATTTCTAATATTCAAACGTTATATGATCTCTGGCCACTAATCAATCCACCATTTTTATATGGTGGCTTAATAAATAAAGATGTACTTTTTAATGACATTTATCAATACTTTTGTGAGCAATAAAGATATCAGAAGGCATGGATAAAAACCAAGTAATTAACGAAAACACATATTCTGGAAAATATACTACTACTGTTCAAAGTACAAAGATAAACTAGCTTTTTTTTTATATAGAAGTGTTTTAATATTTATACCAATATTTTTCTTTTTGATAATTTTTTCCATTTTTTTTGTTTATTTCAATAACTAATAACAATTTGTTTTTCATAAATAATACATGATATTATATTGAATATAAATTTTAATAACTATTCATTTCATGTGTACATAGCTTGTATTTATTTTTTTTTTGCAATTTTATATTAAAGGTAGCAAAAAACATTGATGTAGGCATTCAAGAACGAAATCTAAATGTGATGGACTTTTTTCTTCTTCTGAAAATAAATGATCTTTTCTGAAACATAACGTGATTTTATTATTAGTATATAATTCAATTTCTATTACATCTATCTATTTATTAACAACATATTCATAATTAGCAGAAACCAGGAAGTATTTCTTAATTAATAAACCTATTACTAGAATCCTATATAAAAAATAAAATAAAAACGCACAGACCGCTAGAATCAAGATTTTAAAACGCAAATTTCTAATATTTATTAATATTATTGTGATATTTATGACAATATTAATATTATTGTGATGTTTATGAGAATATTACATAAAATACTAAATTTATAAAGTATAAATTAAAAACGTAAAAAATAATTTAGCATATATAAAATATTAATATTTCTACGATATGTAAGAATTTTCTGTGAGATTAGCAAATAACAATTTTATCAAGAATTTGTAAAATTTACTTTGCACTTCAGCCTCTATTTCAATGAAGTAGTTTTAGTATAGAAAGAATAAAAATATTTGTTCTGATTATAAATATGATCTGTATGAATAACAAAATGACGTCAAAATAAGGAAAATAAAAGCAAAAGTATTTAAAACAAGCCTTTTTTCTTCTTAAATATTAAATAAAAATAATGAAAAAAGTTCAAATTTTAATTAAATTTTTAGATGTGAAGAGGAAAAGCAATTTAAAATTTCATTTCTTCATTATGTTTTTTGAAATATCTGATTCGTACAAAGTGACAAAATTTAGGAAAAATAATAAATATTTTTTAATACAAGAAACATCTTTTAAACACGCGCGCACACACAAAAATATATATGTACTAATTTCCATATCATTTTAAACAACTGCCCATTCATAATTATAACAATAATATAAAATGAAAAAAACATTGCAACAGTCTAATGCAAAGATCACTTTAACATCCCCAAACAGAATATGAATGAAGAAGAAACCTTGTCATCTTTCAAATAATGAAAGTTATAAACGTTTTTGTCTTTGTTTGACACTCTAGCTAGGAATGGTTACACATATACATTTATTGCCCAATAATTAATAAGTTAACTCATGTGGCTATAATTTTCTACTCATTTAAAATTCAAACTCTGAGAATGTGGTAATACAAATAAATAAATTAGCCAAAAGTATTCAAGCATAATTATTGAAGTGAGGAGTATACAACTGATGGACAGAAAGAAGTAATTTAATTGGGGTGGGAGAGGGGGGACATTTTAGTAAAAATAATATAAACTTTGGTACAGATAAAATACATTCATTGAAGGCCCTTATCAACAAAAGTTTCATTAATTTCATCAAGAAATTTTAATGCAAGGAATTCCTAGAAAACTTTTAATTAAATAAATCATTTGAAAGCTTTTACTTAGATTTAGTATAAAAACCTAGTAAACATGTTTTAAGGGTATTCAAATCAGTCACTGCTGGAAACCATGCCCAAAAAGTCATAAAGGACAATGCATAGAATAGTGGTATAAATTTTCAATCCTTCCAATCGACTGATCATGGGTGTATGACAGCAGTTTAACATGAAGTCTATTCATTCTAGTTACTGTTAGAAAACCAATCATTTAATTATCAGTTTAAGAAGTACTTGCCTTAGCAATGTTGAAGAAACATGTCATCCACTGGCTATAACTTTACAAAAGAACCTGAAAGAAAATGGTGCTCAAGAAATATTTCTACTACAAATTTTAACTAAATTAGTCAATAAACAACAAATATTCCCTAAACTAAAAAGCTCCAATTTGCAGCATAAAATATTTCAAAAGTGTCTTGATGAGAGAATTACAAAAAAGAAAAAGGCTGAATAAAGATATTCCGTAATTTATAGCTCTATCTGACAATATATATATATATATCCATGGAATTCTGAAATAGATAATAATCTTTTGAGAAACTATGTGATCTATTCAAAAACATGGCTATCTTTAACCCTTGGACTTCTTCACATGATAGATCACTTGCACTATCACCATAGACTCTTGCCATGAGAAAAATATTAGTAACTTATTAGTATATATTGTTTGTATTAATTTAGTGCAGAAACATAAATATTTACAAATATCTGTAAATGTGTTATGTACACATAAATAAATATACAGTATACAAAATACTATATATATATGGATACTTAGAAGAAACATATATTGTACAATGCGTTAACAAACAACATGAGCTGAAAAGTAAAAAAGTATCGTTTTCTTGAATTCACTTTTTATAAGTACAAAATATAAACTTAAAAAAAAAAATCTGTACCAGTGAAAATATCATTTCAAATAAAGAATTACAACTGATTTCATATCTCTCCTTAGATTTTATGCAATAGCTTTAAGAAAATGTTAAGAAAGACTTAACATCATTTACACATTTTCAATCAAATTTTCCTGAAAAGATTAAGCAGTCTGTACATTTCCAATCCCCAAGATTGTCAAAATGAATTTCTGAACTGCTAAAAATAAAATAAATAATCTAACCACAATATATATATATATTTTTCAAAAACGCGTATCATTAAATATACAGCATAACTTTTTTTTAAAATATATATATATTTAAATTAATACATGCATTAAGAATACACAAGTTGGCAAATCTACTGTGTTTTGGCATTAATACAGTAACAATGAAAACGTCCATTTATGTACCCAAATTTATATCTACTAATCACACATATAAAAAAACAATTCTTACTCTAATAAGTTATATATTGACACACACACATATATATATATATACTAATATATGAATATGTGTGCATTCAAAATCCTTAACATTAACAATGTATGACAAACTTAGGATTAATTAATATCTGATCTGTCATTTTTTAATGAATACATGATCTGAAAGATTATTTTGTCAACTCTCGGAATCTGTCAATTATAAAATGCGGAGAACAAAGTGGTCTCAACTCATCTGTCATAAAAAAATCTATCTAAAGCAATGTGTCTGATAGATTATTTTTCGTATTTTTTGAACAGTATTCATCAGAACCAGAATGAATGTTAGACTAAGTTGCAGCTGTGAAACTATAAAAGTTTAAAACTGAATCAATTTGTCTTAGTGAAAATAGTTTATCAGAAAAAGTTTAACTGAATAGAATAGATTAAAACAAATTAATTTAAAAACCCAAACCATCAAAAAAAAAAAAAGATTTAGTGTTAGATTCTATATGATGACTAATTTATTCTAATTCTTAAAATTCCTAGCTACAACTAATGAACAACTAAAAATACTATAAGCAGTTCTGAATCCATAAACACTTCAGTAATGGTTATATTCCAATATTGGACTCAGAAAATTCAGTGAAAATAAATTTTTATCTGTTATTATATAATTTTATTGCAACAATACAAAATTGTAAAATTACCATTCAAAATTATATGAAATAATATTAATGGCTTTGTGAAATTTAACAAACTTTTGATATCAACTTTTTCCACATCGTATGGGCTGTTAATTTATGAATAAAAAGAGAAAGAACAAACCCATAAATAATAATAATAATAATAATAATAATAATAATAATAATAATAATAATAATAATAATAATAATAATAATAATAATAATAATAATAATAATAATAATAATAATAATAATAATAATAATAATAATAATAATAAATAAAACTTTAATGCATTTCATTAAACAATGATTATTTTATAAATTATGACACAAATAAAAAATTAATTGATCTAATCTTCTATTGTACAGACCTACATTTTATAATTAACCCCTCATTAGAACCTATAGTTTTTTCAGACTACCTTGCAATGACAATACAAATAGATATTAACCTCAGTGCACAACCTAGTCTTAAATACAATAATATAATAAGAGCACTGCTAAAAACTACTTCATCAGAGGCAGTAGTCTCCAAGACATATATATTAAAAAAAATAGACTTGCTATACCAACTACCCAAAATAGCATGGTTTACATTCATAAACATATTACAGTCTATCATTAAATACTATACACAAAAACATAAAATGCCAAGAGTGCTCTCCAAACAACTTGAAATAATTAATGGAAAGTTAAATGACACATCTTGTGATGCACCATTGATTCCCTCAATTATAAACCTCAAACAACAATATAAGGAGGTTTAATCAATGTTGTCAGAATACCTTGCAAGTAAAAGAGCTAAAATCTATTTGGCTCAACCACACAAATGGTCAAAAATATATATCAGATGGGCATTGGCCTACAAAAATAAAATAAAAAGTACCATCATCAATTACAATAAATAAAAGACTAGTAACTGGTCTCAACATACTATCCCAAATATACTATCATTTCAAATCCAGATTACAAAGTTTTACACCAAGAGAACCAGTAATTGGTGGAGTGATGAAGTTGGGCAAAAACATGGAATAAGTGATTCAGAGATATTAAAACTAAAATCTTTGCCAGGTAACATACACTTGGGTTCTCATGCAATTCCAAAATATCTTTTGCAACACCTGAATCATTTTACGATACCAATAATCAAATAAATGATCGGCTTATTGTCAACAAAAATGCAGCAAATTGAAGGCTTGTATCAAATATCATGAATTCCATTTTTAAAACAGGATATACTTCCTTCTCCACTAAATAATTTGTGTCCTCTCGATGTCCCTAATATTAATCAAGATCATCGAATCCATTATAAAGGACAAAATTCAACCAATTTTACTATCGTGCATATCAAAATACCAATTCACTGAAAAAGGCACCTCCACCACCAAGGCAATCACACTTTTCAAGAAAGTAAAAGATCTGACTAAGACAAAAATAAATTGGGTCTGGTGGTGGTGCAGTTAGATATAATGGCACTTTTGATTCAGTCAAAATAGACACACTCATAGAGCTATTAGGAATTAACAACATACCTACACCCATAAAAAATATAATACTCAATCTCCTAAACAACTGAAATTATTATCACACTAAATGGCAAGAGCACTCCAGGTTTTATCCCTAGCAGCTCAATTCTGCAAGAACCACCAATTAGTTCTCTTTTTTTTTTATCAACTACATTAACCCATTGTTAATGCAGATTAAAAGGAAGCTCCCAGGAAGAGGTTCCAGTACTCAAAGAACCGGTTAGACATATATCTTATACAGATGATATTGCAGTGTTTTTGCCATCAAAAAAAAATACCCCATCATTAATTACAATCCTAGAAAACTCAATTTGGAAAAATTCTCTATATGGAGATTATTAAATGGCATAAGTATTGAGTCAAAATTTACTGCTTCACCCAATAGCTTTCTAGGTTTTCCTATATATAAATCTATAAGTGTGATGAGAATGGCAATACAAAATTCCATAATTGCATCTACAGAAAAAACAA
The DNA here is from genome assembly GCA_028023455.1 of Epiperipatus broadwayi. Taxonomy (NCBI): domain Eukaryota; kingdom Metazoa; phylum Onychophora; class Udeonychophora; order Euonychophora; family Peripatidae; genus Epiperipatus; species Epiperipatus broadwayi. Next base: position 1,190,017 of record JAQFVV010006307.1, on the reverse strand, counting down.
TCAAACAACTTTTCAAGATTTCCCTTTCACTACTTGCAAAAATATCACTGATCAACATATTAATATTCCCAAAGATAAACTACTATATGCCAATGATCAAAGTTACAAATAGTTTTTGTAAAAAAATATATTCATTTTGTATAAAATTTCTCTGGAACAAAAGGGTGGTAGCATTGAATGTTAAAAACATACAAAAGCACTTCAAAAACAATAGTCTTTCATTCCACTCAATCCATATGTTCTATTTTCAAAAGGCTTATAACTATGTGGTGAAAATGATGTACAATTACCCAAATTTTAAAAAATTTCTCACAGCCAATCCAACAGATACCCCACCACCAATAATAGAGTTTATTAGCACAACTATAAAATTTATAACTTCTTGGAATACTATCAATAATCAATCATTCACAACTATGATTAAATATTGGGAACCCTATGAAATGATAAACAACAATTTCCAAATTTCACAAACTAATAAATCTTTAATTAGGAGGTTTAGACACTGGCATCTAGAACTAAAGTACTTGGATTTCCTCATTAAAATTAATTTATCAGACCTTCTCACTAATTATTTTCTATCACAAAAACGATTCATTACAAAAGTTGATCCAATATGCCAGCTCTGTCACAAAGAAGATGAGACTACAGATCATATTTTGCTATACTGCCCTGTACTCGAAAAATATAATATCATAGAGTTAAAAACACAGCTCAAAATATCAGCCATAATATCACTGTGAGAAGAATTGGAGCAGGGCATATTCCCATTAACAAGAATTTCAACATTTCTAACCTTAACAATTTGTTGGATTACATGCAAAATGTGTTTCAACGGAGTATCTGGTTGCATGAGATCAGTGTTTTATAATAAAATTTTAAAAAATTAGGATCAGAGACAAGACAATTGCTCCACAATACCTGGTGCAGGTCACATGAACTCTGTTCAATACTGAATGAGGCAGGGACACAACAAATAACATGAGCAAAACATTACCAACCTCAATTAAATAGTTCTAGATTGGTAAAAGTGATTGGTGCAGTCTCTTTGGAATGTTCCTAAGTGACAGGGCTTTTTTTTTAATTAAAAGTAACTACTTGAATGTTAAATCGGTTTTTTCTTGAAAATTAAAAAAAAATTATTTAACCCTTAACTGTTTGTTATTCTAGTGTATATGTTTCATTAATAAATATCTACAATAAAAATATAATTACTATTAAAAAAAAATTGAAAAAAATTAAGAGAAGTTTATATCTTAGTAATATCATGAGTTAGAAAATTAAATTTCGTAATTATTCTATTTAATAGCTATTGAAATTTTGCATGAGTAGGTACTTTTAACAAACAGATCACATTTTATACTAATGTATTTGGAATATTTTTAGTGCAGCTATCTTTTTAACTTTGAAATATGTGACCTGTTCACCAATCTTTATAAGTATTAATTTAATATTAAGAAAGGTATTGTGGATAAGAATAATTCTATTTTTGCTTATGCTAAAACTAAGAATTATAATGGGTTACTTGATAACGATTACTTAATTAATGATTTGTTTAAAACAAGATGTGACATTCTAACTTGGAAAAATAATAAATAAATATGGTGTTTCATAAGTAATATCCAACAATTCCATGAATGAAAAAAAAAAAAATTAAGAGTAATTGGTGGATTAATATTACAAAAAAAAATCATTTGCTGATGCTATAATTCTCTTTAAATCATGGAACATCATTATTTTTTTTTCCTTTATATAAAAGTAATATTTCAACAAAATGGGGAGGGGTATATTTGAACAATTTTATGTAATGATAGAAGTATTTATGGAATTGTTTTTAACATATACACATCCCATTATCTCATTTACCTATCATGTTTGATCGATTTAAAACAACCTTTTGTAAAATTAAAAATGGAAAGACTGAACATTCCAATGGGTTTTTTAAAAAAAACTAAAATATGCAGACAATATATTGGTTTCAAAACTATTGTAATTCTTTTGGAATGTAAAGATATTAATATTGTTCCACTTAATTATGAGTACAATAGAAAATACAACAATAACTGCCATTGAAAGTTAGTCATAAAAACAAAAGTACCTTCCAGAATTTGTTTATGATGTTAATAGTCATAGAAGAAAAGTTAGTTACCAAGGATTTTGTTTGCCCTTAAAGAATCAAAAAGAATAGTACTCATGTAATATATATATATAGACAGACAGACAGACAGACAGATAGATAGATTAGATAGAATAGAATAGGTAGGTAGGTAGGTAGGTAGGTAGGTAGGTAGGTAGGTAGGTAGGTAGGTAGGCAGGCAGGCAGGTAGGTAGGTAGGTAGGTACAGACAGACAGACAGACAGACAGACAGACAGACAGACAGACAGACAGACAGACAGACAGACAGACAGACAGACAGACAGATAGATAGATAGATAGATAGATAGATAGATAGATAGATAGATAGATAGATAGATAGATAGATAGATAGATAGATAGATAGATAGATAGATAGATAGATAGATAGATAGATAGATAGATAGATAGATAAATAGATAGATAGATAGATAGATATAGCTTTTGTCAAAGCATTTTATATAGGTAATGAAAATAATATATTGCACAAGCAATATTGTCTGTTTGTCCATCAATGTTTATTTATATTATAAAGTTTACTACTTTTTGAAGATCTGAAGCTTTTGAAAAAAAAAAGTATTAAACAAATAATTATTTTCTATTTTTACTAGTAGTCTTAGAAGCATTTTATGGGTGCTTCATAAAGTAGATATCAAAATATCATAAAGATTTGATGAGCAATTTTCCAATTTGAACAAGCAAAAAACATCACTATCTATTGGATATTACACTTAAAGTATGATTAAAAATATGATATTCTTGCTAATTCAAATAATAATATACCAAACAGTATTGCGTTTTAGAATCAAATATACTGTATTAAGATTTCACTTTAGTACTAGATACCCCCCCCCCATAAAAAAAACTCATATGCTTTATGAGACAATAATTGATAGTTATTACCTTGACAATATGAACCATTTCAAAGATTTAGGCAGCTTTTTAAGTAGAAATAAACATAAAAATGAATTCATACATTTTATATTTAATAAATTAAATGTTTAAGCATTATATTATAATTGCATAACTTTTTCAACAAAATTAGTTCTATAACAAATGTTATTCTGACAAATTTATTACAAGAGACATGGACGTAATCTAAGACAATGGAAAATTTGCATTCAGTGATATTTAGGTATATTTAGATAAAATGGTGATAAGATACTAAAATAAACTGAAATGTTTCTTCAGCTTTGTAGATAATGATAATTCATTTATTATTATAAAGGATATATTTAATAATACATATATTTTTGGAAAGGTTTGTGAATTTGAATTTGTGAGAATGATAGGTTCCATTTACATTATAGAAATTATTTCTATTAAATTGAAAAGACACTATAACAAAATATCAAACAATCAGACTAAAGACATGCATGTGATATATGTGAATGTACTTAAATATCAAAGATTTGATAATATAGTTATTATAAAACATTCATTAATGTTTTGTTATTTATTTCACTATCTATTTTTTTTCTTCATGAATTAGAATAGTCTTAGTCATTTATGATCACTTTTAATAATGATGCTAAATATATGTAAATACAAAATCTAATCTCTTTCTGGTGTTTTACTGAGTTATTCCTTCTTCTTTCACCTTCAATAAAATAAAATCATAGTATCATCATAATTACTTGTAAACAATATTTACATAATTATACATTTAAATATTTGGCTGGCACAAAATGATAGATTAACTGGCTAAATTCTATGTTATTTCACTAAGTTCTCCATTTTAGCTGATACATAAAGTGAAGAATAAAAATAGCAATCCTCAATCAAATATTATACTAAATATCTGTAATTGAACTCTTAAATCTAAGTATAATAGGCTTTCGATATCCAAGAATTTTGTTTATATTGTAACAGGATTTGTCAGTGAACTCCAATCAAAAGATTGGTGATAAAAAATCTGCTGACAGATTTACCTAGAATCAGTACATTTCCTGTTCAGCATCATTCATAAGGGTACATACACCTATCTTCAATATGTATATCACTACACATAGCATTAGTTACTGCTAAAAGACCTAAACTCCCTGGAAATCTTTTATTTGTTTTTGATTACTCTTACAATCAACCAAGATACCTTCAGGTACTATCCCATTACATCTCTGAGAAATACACAGAAACCCCCAAGTTAAAATTCTTAGTCTTTTAATGTTATTAATCCTATTCAACACCAAGGTATAACTTGCAGACAAACTAGACTCAAACATGATATAGTACAATTTAATTATCTATCCAAAATTATTATTCAATTGATCCAATGCAAAGAACAACTGAGAACAAAAACTATATTTAAGACTTAAAAATAGTTTATTTCAGGCAGTAACAAAAATATAAATGTATCAATTCTCTCTACATTACATATTTGAGTTTACAATTTTCTAAATAAAAATTATGTAATACTATTGAGCAGGTATTCAAAATTGTAGTTCATAATATTTCCATTGTACTCATCTGTCAATAATTTAAACTAAATTAAAGATATCACTCCACCAACATCCCATGGAGATCAAACTTTCAAAACCATGGCCATTTCAAAATTATAAAAATAATTTTCATATGAATATATATATACGCTATCAAAATAATAATAATAATAATAATAATAATATAATAATAATAATAAATAATAATAATAATAATAATAATAATACCTAATAATAATCATAATTAAAAAATATATATTGAACTTATAATTTATGACCTTATAATTATATCACAAATGACATTTATTAAAATCATCTTAACAATTTTATTATTTATGTAATTATGATTATGCCTGCAGATAACCAAAAGTTCTTAATTTCCTTATATATATAATCCCAGAATAATTAAAGTATATTTTATCACTTAGTTGATCTTCAGGTACTCCAGTAGGCTTCGTTCTTCTTTAGAAAATCATCATCATTTTTTTACCTTTTTTTTAGGCTGATCACTAATGGTAAACTCACTACTTTCTTCAAACATTATTTCAAGTTGGACTGCATGGGAATCTTCCTTCCTATCTCTCTATCTACTTACATGTTGGCTATCATCACTTTCTGTAATTTTTGAATTCATTACAAAACATGTTTTCAATGATGATAATGATGCCCATTAATTCATTTTTCTCTTCATATAAGAACAAGATGTTATAGTTTTCCTTCTATACAAAGCAAAGATGAATATAGGTATAGAAGTGGCAAGTAACTCATTGAGGAAACAAGAACAATTACTTTGTCTTATCATTTCCTAATTTGATGATATGAAAAGAATTATTCTCCAACACTTGCAAATATAGCTTGCTGGATTTGACTTAATGGCATATGGTTGTGGCAAAATATTCTTCTTCTACTTTACTGCTCTAATTTTTTGTGTTCTTGCTAGATGAGCACCTTCTGACCTAAATTAATTATCTAAATCTCTTTCATAATTTTGATGCCATTGCTTTCCAAAAAACTGTTTTTGAAAATATGTACTTCCCAATTTCTAACTATCTACTTCCAAAATTACTTTATCTCTTGATTAATCAATATCCTAATTATATTTTTTTAAAAACAAACAAATTTCCCTTAAAATTAGCTCTATTAATACTGATCTCATTATTTTTCTTTTATTTCTCTCTAATACATTAGACTACATTTTAATGTCAATTATTTCAATCAGTATTTTCCTTTTTCCCAAACAGAAATAAGAATAGTTGATGGCAATACTTTCCGAGCAGATTTATTCAATTTCTTTTCTATCCAACATTATGACATTCAAGTGCTACCAATCTAAAATTAAATTCACCTTTTGTTTATCCCAAGCCTTGACTTTTATTTGTTGCTATCTTCACAAGGATTAAAAAATATACATACAATGTTTTATAATAAAAAATGTATGTAATACAACTTATTCTAAGAAGCCAGAAACATATATGATAGTATTTATTTTTTAAAATATTAATAATATTCCTTTTCATAAAAATTACATAATAGATACTGAAAATATTATGTTATGATTAAATTTGAAATAAAAAAGGAAAAAATAGCATAGAAGTTATTAAATAAATTATTTTTTAAAAAATTTAATTCCTTCTAAAAACATTACTAATCATATGCTAGAATAAGCAAACAGAAAATAAAATACAAATTAGCAATTTTACGGAATAATAAATAACTTAAAAGAATTAATTTAATTAATTTAACAAATAAAATGAAAAGGAGACAATATTAGATAAGTAGAAAAAAACCATATAACTGACCAGAATGCATGCTTAGTATGCAATATAAGGAAATAGCAAATGATTCATGGCAGCTTTTAAACTGCATATATACAACTAAAATGTATGAATTCAGTTTTATGAATTCTTTATATATATATATATATATATATATATATATATAAGAATTCATAAAACTGTAATTATATATATATATATATATATATATATATAATTACTTCACACAATATCAATCTAAAATATAGTAAATAAATATTTTAAATATACTTTATTCAGAAGTACTTTCAATTAACTCAGTAGTCGTTCTCAACTATTCAAAATTCAAAAATAACCTTACAACAATACATCATATAAGCATTTCCCCCACAATTCATCAATTTTATAATTCCCATAATTCACTAATCTTAACATTCACTGCTTGTATATTAATCAAATGTTGTTTATATTTATTAATCAATAAAGCTTCCCTAATTTTATGTTTATTATGGGTTTTTTCAATCCACATGTTAAAATTATGGGGATTGAAAAAAAACATGTAAAATTCAGGAAGCTTTATTCATTAATAAATATAAACAACATTTGATTAAAAGATAAGCAGCGAATGTTAAGATTAGTGAAATGTGGAAATTATAAAATTGATGAATTGTGGGGGAAATGTTTATACAATGTATTTTTATTTTTGAATTTTGAAGAGTTGACAACGACTACCAAGTTAGTTGAAAATACTACTGAATATTTAAAATATTTATTTACTGTATTTTGGATTGATATTGCATGAAGGAATTATATTTTATAATAACTTTTAATACAGATAGTGCTTAATATATATATATATATATAATGGTCACTCAATCCCTCATTGATCATAGAGGGTGCCACCAGATCACTGCATATCTGGAAAATTTATTTACTGTGATCAAGGGTGAATGAGAATGATGGTTTGCACCGACTAATTCAGGGAAAAGCAAGAAATCTTAAATATTGTTCAGACAATTGAGAAATAAAAGTACTAAGACAAACATCAGCCAAATTAAGCTTAAATAATTTGAAAATTTTATTAACAGTAACATAAAGTTTAACGTATAGATTTAAAGCAAAAAACTAAAAGGTTAAATAAATCTATCTAACAAAATATAAATGTTGACCAAGAATTTTGTTAAGTTATTTTATAAGAGAGTGTATATGCAATAAAACTATTGAAATATTAAATGCTTTAGTAGAAAGAAACATTTGTTCACCTATAATTTACAAAGGGGGTTAATATTATCTTCCTGCTAGCGATTTATAAAAAAAAAACAATAATTCTAGTTTCCGGATTCAGTGATATATGAAAAATATACGGTCTTGTAGGAAACTGACAAAAAGGCACCAGTGAGCATTTCTTGCCCCGGAATAATGCATAGAGACAAGAATGTCATTTTGCTGGTAGGACAGCCCTTCGATATACTATATTTAAAGCAATTTGAAGCCGATTTCACATGCAAGACAAAATAAAAATATGACTACGATCTTACGTAATCTAGGAAAGAAACAATTTCTCCAACTACGGAAAACCAGAACAATAAACACGATAAACTGCCAACAAAAGATTTTGTTGTTTGCAAAAAGTGCAAAAACAATAATTTAAATCAATTATTGGACAATAAAATAAGTACAGTTGAGCAAATTAAAATTACAAAAAAAAAAAACTGCTAAAGGATTTAGAAATAGTTAATAATAAGACAAAAGGCAGGATAAGCATATAAGATATAGTCTCACAATACACTCTCTAATAAATGAAATTGAAAGCAAACTTGGAGTCTTAAAACTAAGATTCCCAAGATACACTATAAAATATAATGAAAAGCAAACAGAATACATGCTCTAAATCTTTTTAAATTTAATAAACACATGATATAATAAAATACTTTCTTTTAAGATTAAGTTGAGAGTTAAAATTTTGCCCTGGAAAGAATAAAGAAAACATGTTATCTCAAGGTATAAATTTACAAATAGCTGATGTCTTCCAGCATGGCATATATAGTTCATTCCATGGGGACCTCGGCAAAGACTTTAGGCTTTCATTTTTATGAGAAGGCAGGAGGCAATGTTGGGGAACAGTTCCAATTTGAATTCTTATGGCATGATTTTGCAGGACAATTTGTCTCCGGAATCCATCTTTAAGTTGGCCTAGCCTGTCATGGCAAAAATACTACTGAAGCAGTTTTTCCTTGTGTATAGTTTTGGCATTGAAGAAATTATAACCTCACAGAAATAAAATTGGTGTCTTACAAGTTGCAGAAACAGTAACAAGCCTCAACAACAATAGCTGGAGAATCTTAGCCCACAATCCAAGGTCTATTTATAAGAGCTCTTATCTTTCCAAAAACAATTTTATTTTTAAATAGTGGTTTTTCAACAGGGCAACTTTATCTCAGTTTTAATCCCCAATTAAAGATTCTCCCCAGGGTTACTTTTATTTATAATCAGTTCAAAAATATTTAAAAACAAGTCTCAGCTTACTTAAGATAAATTAGAAATTAATTATAAACAAACAAGAATGCAATTGAAAGTTTGCCAGCCTTTAATTAATTTGATAAAAAGAAAATAAAAAAACAAGCAGTAAAAGAAAATTATTTTAAAATCAATTTTATATATATATAAAATAAAATGATATATATTTTAAAATAAATTTTATATATATATAAAATAAAATGATATATTTTAAACATAAACGACTCTGTGTTTTGATACACGTACTCTTATATACAAACTTTCAAACACTTTCTTGTTAAAAATTTAATAAACCAAAAGTTAGTTTTATTTTTGGAGAAGCGACTTTTGAGATGGATACTATATGCCTCAATATATATATATAATTTAATTCAAATTTGAATACATTTGTTCATCTGCATAATAAAGTGGTTTCTTTCTTCTTTATAATATAAAGCTGAATGCACTTTAAGTGCTCTCTTATTACAATAAACTTCACTAAAAGTGCACTCAGTTTCAGATTATAAAAAAGTAAGAAATAACTTCATTATGCAGATGAAAAACCATATGCAAATTTTAATTACAAATACAAATGAAAGGGAAAAAATCAACATATATCCATATATTATTTAATACTTTATTCAAACTAAGAGCTAATGCTGGAAATGGTGAATCCCAGAAATAAGAAGATAGTATTATATTAGAAAAATTAAAATACAAATCTTATTTCATGCAGTTATTCTTAAGATGTTTCAGTGCCACAATTTTCAGAAAACAAATCATACAAAGAAAGATCTTATGCTCATGAGTTTGAAATTTTACCACCACATTAATGCATGCTGGCAACCTTTCAAATCTCCACCCAAAACTGCTAATAACATCAAAACTTTCCTCTAGAAATGAAATACAAAAAACTTTTTCATAAATTGAATAAATATATGATGAACATAGAAAAGAGAAACAACAATATTATAAATTAAAACTTATACAAGTGAAAATTTTTATTTTTATAAAATGTCATAAATAAAACAATAGTGATAAAACTAATTAGTACATTAAATTGGTATTAATATTTATGACAAATACACAACTTATACCTTATCAGATCAGTACAAAATTAAAACAGATTATTAAAAAATTTAACTTTTTAAAAAAATAAAAAGATTGTATAATATTTTATAAATACATGAGTATTTCATAGTATAATTGTAAGGTTCAGTGACAAAATTTTGGATACTGCTTTATTGGCTAAGATTTTTCTAAAAATGTTATAAAAAGTCATAAAATACAGCAACACAATAATAACTGTTTTAATAAGTCTAACATCAAAAGTTATAATCATAAATAATTTCTTAATTGATTTTTTAATCTATAATTATAATTACATAATCTCCAAAAATTAACACATTTAAGCACAAAATGTGTTAAATAAAAAAAAAGGTTATCAATATCAAGAACTTAGTGAAGAAATTATTTTTACCGGTATATACATGCACAGCAGTATATTTATAATTAAATAAAATATATCATTATACATATCTAGAAAAAAAATGGTATAATTTACATGTAGTTGTTAAGGCAAGGAATCAACTGAAATAATATATAACCAAAATAAGTAATGTCCAGATAAAAGTAAATTATTTCACTAAAACCAAACAAGTTGTATTTAATTGTGACTAAATTATTACTAAATTAATATAATAATTGCAAAATGGCCATGTTTTAGCCATTTTATAATATATGTCTTTAAAGATAGCAATAATGTTATTGCAATCAACCATAAATTTTATCATAAATTAATGTATAGAGATTTTAAGTAATGTATTTTTAATGATATCTATTTATATATACATAAATGAAATATTATAGTGAAAATACATACTAACGTTTTGGTTAAGAAATATTATAAAAACAGCTGTAGAAGTGCTATAAGCATTAACTTATAAGGGGTATTTACCTTGCTATGACATCATTATACTCAACATTGTTTCTGTTGGTAAGAGTTGCCAGAAGATTCCATGAACGTCGTCATGACAACAAAGACACTGACATGTCGTGATTATCCATATGATAATAATATTGAAAATATAAATAGAAAACAGGTCGAAATAATAAAAAAAAAAAAACAGATATTATTTAAGATTAATGACTTTTAAAAAATATTTTTTAAATAAATAATTAAATATGGGGAGTGTCACATTTGGATAAGATTATGGTGTTGCAGAAATTAATTAAAATTGTATGATCTGTATTCACGGCATGGAAGAATAAATAATATTTATTATCCAATTGATAGTCAGGGTGACCCACCCAAAACATGGTATGTAGTAAAATAAATTATGCATGGATGAACCCAGATAATATTTTATTTATATCTGGAGCCCATTAAAATCTTTATTTTAATATGTATATACACACACGTTAATTAAAAACTATTGTAATAGCAATATATATTGAACCTGATTGAAATCCGATTCAATTGCGTTATCGAAAAAAAAGAAATTTACTAAGCTTTTAAGTTTCATTAAACGTAAGGTTTAAATTTCATTATTATTTAAACAGAATGCGTATATCAAAATACACACGCATTTATATGTAAAATGGATTTTTTTTAAATGTTTATCGATTTATTTTAGAATAATTTTTATACCGCCTGTTTTTAAATCCATTTGATTTAAAAACAAGCTGGCTAGCTAATTGCATTCCTGTTGCTTTTATTTTAATTATTGTAAACAATTTTTGATAGCGGAGATTTGATTTTTATGTTGTTGTTTTCATTTCAATAAACCCTGGGTAGAATTCCTAGATAGATTGAGCGGGAGATTAATATTTGCCCTGCCTAAGGCGAAGAAATTGAACAACAAGGAAAGTGTTTCGCGGGAAATGGAGCAACGTATAAGTAACCCCGGAAATTTGGAGGGTCAGTTAATCCATTTTTGAGAGACAGACAAGTGGTTTTCTCACGTGAAAGTTATAGCAGCGCGGACATTTAAATTTCTTAATTAAAGGACATCAGCTGTTATTAAAGACTTTCGCTTGCAAAAATGAAAAATTCTATACTTGTTATCACCACCCGAATGGCTTGCTAACTCCACAAAAGACGGATCCCTGACTTCCAAGTTTGCTCCAGTAATGCCTTGAACACCTAAAAGAAGCCGGAACCTCCTTCATCTACCTTGCTGCCTCAAGAACCTGAAAATGAACTTAAGTAAAAGTGTGCACTCTCCGTGAACATTGCTTTTACCGAAAGGTAATTATTTTCGTTTTTATTCTTCCCAGGGTAAATTAATTCTCATTAAATCTCCGCTCAATCTAATCATAAATATGTATTCTTAAACCAATATAGCCTCCTATTTAATATTTACTCTAATTTCCAATATTTTGTAGTGTGTCTTGGAATATTAGTTTTAAGATTCCAATTTGCTTTCAGTTTTGTTTATTGGAGAGTGACGAATGAGTTTTATATTTTATGCCTCGCTTTTGTAAATGCTTTAGCAGTCTTGTATATATTTTTTATGCTTACCTGTAATTATTTAGTATTCAATAATTGATTTTATACTCTATGTTTGCCCTCTTGCTAAACCTCCAAAAAAATCTTTTGGCTGACGACTTTATTGTCTAATTTTCCGCAGGTGGAGATTTCGTTTCTAATATCTCCAAAAAGCGGAAATTAGAATTGTGTTTTTCTTTGTAATTTTATAAGTCATCAGCAGGAAGATAAATTTTATCTTTTCTTAAATTACAGGTGAGCAATACTTTCATTCTGCTAGAGTATTTAAACTTTTGATATTTCGTACTCATGTGCACTCTCCGATAGATTTCTTTTTGTAGTTATTATGTGTGCTTTAAATTTATCAGAGCGTGTACTCAGAATTTGTTTGTAAGTTTATTTTATTTTCTTTATTTGCTGGGGCAGACGTAACTGTTTTTCTAATCATTTACTTGTCTCTTTTTGGGACCATTAATTATTAATTTTAAAGTAATTTTTCGCCAATTGTTTGGCTGGGATTCACCAGTTTTAATTGTTTCTTCATTTCGGTCATGTTTGTCGGTTGTTCTTGAGGTGGATCAATCACCGTTATTTTAAAGGTAGTAATAGGTGCAGCTCATACCGATATAAGGACATTCAAGGTCTGACCAATTTTTAGATCTTGAACAGCTCTTCGGCGCTGGATTCTTTGATCTATTTCAGGGGCATATGGTTTAAATATCTGAAAGTGAAAAACAATGTTTAGGTGAATCCTCTGCTGAATGAAATTTGCTTCCTCCCTTTTACATTTGTTTATTAGAAGATCAGTCAGTCTGTCATAGCTTTGCCTTTAGTATGTCTGGTACACGCCTGAGTTAACCCCCATCTCTTGTGTCATAAACTTATATTTAATAATTTATTTTCTCATAATAAAATTTATGAAATATGTTTAAACTTAATTTGGCTGACGTTTGTCTTTGTGCTTTTGTCTCAATTGTCTAAACAATTTAAGATCTCTTGTTTCTCCTTGGGTCTAGTCGGCGCAAACCATCATCATCATCTATTCTGATCACAGTAAACAAATTTTCCAGACACATAGTGGTCTGGTAGCACCCTCTGTTTCAGAATAGATTGAGTATCCGGTATAATATATATATATATTCTAGATGATCCATCAAAATATATAATTCAGTGATAATTAATAGAATAATAGTGTTATTGTTGTTCAATTCAAATAATAATAGTTAATAAAACTACCCCCCCCCATTGATATTGTATAGCAATTTGTATAGTTAACTAACAATTATATGAGTATATTATATCCTAGGAGTTTCTAGTAGATTTATTCCATGTTTTTGATAGATTTTATTTTTTTTGGTTGCTGAAATCTGTTTTTTATTAGACTGTCTCTTCAAATATTAGCAGAATTTTCAAAAAATATTATTCTAAGGTTAGTATTTAAAATTTAACAAGTCAAACTGTTTCATTTATTAAAGATCATTTGGACATTTACTTTAATATTATTTAGGCAAGAATATTCATTCTTCCTTCAATAATTGCATATTGGCAAGACAAGCAGAAATCTAAATATAATTGTTCTAGAAGATCATGATAGATATACTACATATCGTAAGTAATAATTTTATTTCAGCTGGAAATAAACACAACAGGAGAAAATATGTTTTCCAAGATGAATGTTAGGACTTCTGAATAATAAAACTTTATTATCAAAGAATTCAATTCTATGGATAAAGCTAAACAGCAAGAAACATGAGACAAGATAATTAAAAATTATAATTTTGGGTTTTTATATTTGCTATATTATCAAGTAATAATAAAGTTATATTTATTTATTTTTAATAAGAATCATTTCACTTAAACTTAATATGATTAAATTATATATTAATAGTAAAAACACTAAAATTGTCAAATATAAAATGATTAAATATGTGCAAAAATAAACAAAGTAATATAGTTCAATAGTATGACCATAATTTTTTATTATGCAACTATATAACAAATATTAAAATCATTCATGTGTTTCTATCTATTTGATAAAACTTTATATATATTGCAAAAAAAAAAAACAAATAATTAATTCAAATTGGTTACATTAAATAAAAGTATATTAACAAATCATAAATAAAGCTTCTTTAAAAACCATGTTAAGGACAATTTTACAATAATTTATGAATATATATATGTAAACAACAAACCATACACAAAGTCTTTATAAATTTTGATCTATTATATGTACTATTACAACATACAAAAATATACTCCAATGTTTCGACTATATACTTTTATAGTCTTTATCAAGGAACAAATAATAAATAATAAATACAAATATTCTATAAAACAAATACAAATACATCTTATCTTAAAACTCTTCTAATAAACAATCTTAACTTTTCATTACATTCCCTTCTTAAATACCTTTGTTAAAATAAACTTTATAATTATTTAAGGAAATCAATCTATTAGCCTCCTTTTCTTCATTAAATTACAGATTGTCTCTTGCACAGATAATCACACACACACATTAAATTACTCACATTTCTCTTTCTCATGTCTAATATCTTTATAAAAATATCAAATAACCTCCATACTACCATACATACTATTAAAATTACATAAATAAAGATACAATAAAAAACAAATGATCACCAAAATGCATTTTTATGCTAAACAAGCACTCATCACTTGATCCAGGTTACATGCTCTCATCTCATCTCTAGTTTAATAAATGATTAGTGGTAATCATTATTGTACTTATCTGAAGTAGATAGTGTCAAAGGTGTTGTTTAAGTAAGTTTCATATCTGCAAATCTAAATATTACAATTTACTATTGAGAAATAATCTACATAATATATATATATATGTGTGTGTGTGAGTGAGTGAGTGAGTGAGTGAGTGAGTGAGTGAGTGAGTGAGTGAGTGAGTGAGTGAGTGAGTGAGTGAGTGAGTGCGAGTGAGTGAGTGTGAGAGAGAGACACACACACCTAGGCAAACTGATAAACATAAAATGTGTCTTGAAGGTCATTTGTCTTTTATTGTATCTTTATTTATATGATTTTAAAAGAATGTATGGAAGGATGAATGTCATTTGATATACTTATGATATTACACATGGAAAAGAGAAATGTGATTAAATCTCTCTGTGTATGTGTTTAATTTAAAAAAAACATCAGATATTAATATTTAACTGAGGTTTAAAGTATATATTCATATTAGAGACCATTCCTAGTTTAGTAAATGATTAGTGATAAGAAATCTTATATGTATCTGAAGTGGATAGTGCAGAAAATGTGGGTAGTAACACTTGCAAATCAAAATGTAATAATTTGTTATTGATTACATATGCATAAAATGCATCATGGAGAATCATTTGACTTTTACTGCATCTTTATTTATATGACTTTTAAAAAATGTATAAAAGTATGGAGGTTATTTCATATATTTATAAAGATATTGCACATGGGAGTGAGAAGTGTGAATAACTTAGTATGTGTATGTGTGTTTAATTTTTAAAATTCCAAATATTAATCTTTAAGTGATTTTTAATGTTTATATCTATGCTAGAGACAATCTCTAATTTAATAAATGATTAGTGATGATCATAATCACAACTGTATTTATCTGAAGTAGATAGTGTCAAAGTTGTGAATGGGATGAGTCTTCACTTGCAAATCAAAATGTAACACTATCTTAGTAGACAATTGTCATTAAATTCCACTTGCAAAACATTTAATACCCTAACATATGAATAAATAAATAATCCCCTTATAAATTTACATAATTGAAATTTAGACTTTTTCAAATTTAAATAATAATTTTCTTACTCTTAATATTTAACTTACAAGTTCTAATTGACAACTATTATTAAGCGCCTTACATATAGTTGAATCTTGAAGACGTTTCTTTACTTAAACGTCTTAGTTCTTTGTTGTCAATTTAATATTCCTTCTGTATGTGTGAGCTGTGATAGAATAACATTTTTGAATCTGCATTTTATATATATATATATAAAAGTCAAATATCTCCATTAAATTATATAATCTGGATTTAAGAAAATAAAAGGATATTTGGCCATGTGTAGAAAATAGATAACACCTGAAGATATGTTTGTTTTCTTTTGGAATACGTATTGCAGCTGAAATACTTTATTTTACTAAACACATACGTGTGTACATATCTACTATCATTTTATATCATTTTTATACAAGTATATATTTCACAATGCAATGTAAAATTGTATGCTGAAGTCATCCTGCATTCTTTTATGTATTTTTTACAACTTAAGATATGATTATCAGTTAGCTGAGTAAAACATCTCAATTCGTTAATAGCACCTATCTGTATTATGCAATGACATTATATACGTATATTAAAACATACTTAACATGAATAGAAAATGTTTAAACATTTTGCATTGTTAGTAATATATGTTCCTACTTTCAACATAATCATAACTATTCAGTAAAATATCACAAAACTCTCAAACCTAATGCTTCTATCATTTTTATCATGATCTGCTGCAAATATCTATGTATGCAGTACATAAAAAAAGGGAATGTGTGCTATCTTTTCTCGATACTAATGAAAAATTAAAAGATTAGATTAGTATCTATAACGTAAACAGAGTTTTAGAATAAAGTCTGAACAGAAATTGTAATTACATTTTCAGCAAAAAATTCTAGTGCTAACAACTATCGATTTATTGATTTCTTTTTCTTTTTTTTTAAAAAAAAATCCGCACAGATAATAAATCAACATTTCCACTGTTAATTTTTTTTAAATATCAATAGTATAGTATCACTTCTTCGCTTCCAGCATGTTAAGATTATAAGAATCAGAATTCTATTTTCCTCTACTTTTATTTTGAATATAAAATAAAAAGAAAATATAAAGTAATTAATTAAATCATAAACTGTTATGAGAAATTATTCATACCAATTAAGATAATAACAATCAATTAGTAAACAATATATTTCTTTAAATTTTAATACAGTTTTAATAAAACACAAGAAAGTAATACAAAATCTTCGATATAACCAACATCAGAACGACAATGGAGATATATAGATGTGATGATGCAATATGTGTGGTATTCAAACCCATTGATCATAATTACATAGTCAATTACAATTGATTGCTTATCAATTAATTGTTCAAATTTTATATATTGCACTACAATGAGACGAGCTAAAAACAGAAAAAAAAATTATTAATAATGTGTAGAAACAATGGGAAAATTTTTTTATTATTATTACTTATATAGTTTATAATAAATCAAAGGTGATAATACATTTGTTTCTGATTTCCCGGTTTGATTGATTAAATTATTAATACTTAAAATAATGCAGTGTAAATTTATAATGACAAAATCATTTTTCAGTAATCAAATTCATATCTTAAAAGAATATTTCTTAACAATTCCAATAATATTTTAATGCCTTCATAAATGATTGAATCATTTATAATTTTGTAGTCAGCACTCCAGCATCACATTGTTTTAGAACTTGGATCAGAGCAAGAAAGTCAAATGATTATGGTTTATCATTAGATATAAATTTATACTTGTCTAGCTAAAGTAGAGAATCAAATTAATACTTGATTTTAATATATATATATATGTGTGTGTGCATAAATCCTGTGTATTCCAATGAAATCAATTAAGTATCACTTTAATCAGGAATGAAATATGGATTGATTCCCTTTAGAGAGATTGATGGAAATATTCTTGTTAAGGTGCAATAATTCTATAAAAAACTAATACTATGAGAAATTTTTGATTCTTCCACAAAAAATAATGAAGACTTTTCATAAATATTCAGAAT
Organism: Epiperipatus broadwayi; assembly: GCA_028023455.1. Lineage (NCBI taxonomy): Eukaryota > Metazoa > Onychophora > Udeonychophora > Euonychophora > Peripatidae > Epiperipatus > Epiperipatus broadwayi. The sequence continues at coordinate 1,171,885 of JAQFVV010006307.1, read as the reverse complement.
TGTACAAATCTAAAATCAGAACTTTAAGGAACAAACAAACTTTTTGCACAATAAAAATGCTTTCAAAAGCAATAAAAAGAGATCACCCATTCTTATTTGTTTAAATATATGTCATTTATTAGTTAAAGCAAAAAAAAAAAAATGGCGATTTCATAATGGTGGGTTTGGTAAAAGAGTCCAATTCTTGTAGTAGTAGAATTCATTTTTCAATTTGAAATATCAGTTTTAATATTTTTGTACAATTAGATCCTTGATAAAACTTCACTCTATTTTATATTATAATCAAAAATACTGTGAAGTTCAGTTTAAGATGGAGACTGATAACATGATAACAAACTTTTAATAATTAAGTCATCTGAATTGAAATTGCTTCTATATATAGTTTTATCAATAAACTCTTTGCCTGATTTAAATTGGCATTTCAAATTTTCTTATTGTTCACTTTCCCCCAATTTATTAGTGATGTCTGAGTTGTAAAAAAAATATATTGAGACTGATTTTCTTTATCATCATCAAAAAAAAAAAGAGGGGATAGAGCAACAATCCTGTTGCCATTAAGTCCACAATATAATCTGTATTAATTTTAGAAAACTTTGATCAATTCTGTAGAAAATAAAATATTTCCACTAGTATTTTGATCATGTTTTTATTATAACTTTCTTTAAAATTAGTATTCTTTTCCGAAATAAAAAATTTCATATTTTAATTCTCAAATGCAAAATTACCAACTTTTCCAACTAAATTCATTATCATGGTCAAACATTTGATGATCTGAGCCCCAAAGTTTTACAGCAAAAATTATAAAATTGTTTGTGTAAATACTTTTATTTTGCACAATATTCTGAGTCATCATAAATACAATTGTTGTGATCCTTATCAATTAGTAAATTTAAAACAGTAAGCATTAAATTTAAATGAATGAATTTATTAGTTTTATGATTAATTTTCAGTTCATTAGTGTTATATAACTTGTACACATTTCATAAAAACTTAACTTCTCTGTTTCAATTATTGGCAGTCATATATTAGACAATTGATACTTTTCATATTTTTTTCAAAAGAATTGGGCATATGTTCATTACTTCAAAGAATATCCATATCATATGATTTTCATTAATCCAACTAAAAGGTAATATAACAATTGTTTTAGCATTTAATACTTGTGTAGTTTTCAAAACTTAACTCATTACATAATGAGCTTGATAATTTGTTAGATCCCATATTCTAAGTAATTCAAACAGAATAAAATCAGTTTTTACAAATTATAACAATAATGATAATAAAAATAATTACTATGTGTAGTAAGAAAAAACTAAATGAAATACCAGATATGCAAAAACTAAAAGTAAAATGTTTCCTAATTTGGATGGCTTTAGAAAGCAAGAAATATGAATTAATTACTGTCAATTTGAAAGAGAGTATTGTCCAGAAATTAAGAGTGTATATATATATAGAATGAATTGAAATTGTATGAGTCAACTTTGTGGTTTGATTTATTGTGAGAAACTGAAAACAATGAAAAGTACCCATAGAATATAAGAGGTCATCATAGGTATTTCACAAACCTTTGTATATTTATGTTCTATACAGAGAGATTAATTACTATGTTATATTAATTACCTGTAAAAAATTGTAATTGTAATAAATAGTAAGAGTATTAAATTATTATATTCAATTTTAGTTCATATCTAGTTTACATTATTTAAGATGAATCTTAACTTGAAGAGATTTTATTTTAACTTGAAAATATTTTTATCCTAATTGATAACCAATTCATTCAGATTAAAACATGACAATTGCCAATGTCATTGAGAGGGCTAAAAACTTTAAGCCATAAATTTTGAAGCTATCTAAAAAAGAAATAAGATTCTCATTAATAGAACAAGGAACAATTCAACATTTGATTTTTCAACTCAAGATCAGCAGCAGAGAATAAATCAGTAAAATTAAATTACATAGCTTGGATTAAAAAAATATTTTGTGAAGGACATTTGGATCATTTGGGAAAAAATAGCATCATTATTATGTTTCACTGGGCAAAGGATCATCAATATTGCAAACACATTACATAATCCAGATAAACCAGAAGATTTCACATGACAGACTAGTTAAAAAATTATGGGATGATTTTAATTCTAAACTTTCATTTTTAGTAATGACTATCACTCATAGATGAAAAAATATCCTTTATGGAAGCTGTCAATAATATGTGATTATGGAGATTCATTGGCAGATACTTTGTCAGAACAAATCTTATGGAAAACAAAAATATGAATCTGCATATTAATACTAGAAGAAGCTTCCATACATAAGCAATTAAATAAGGAATATACCTTAATTTAGTATTAAATTAATCTAATGAGATTACTGAATTTGGAGTTATTGAAAGTCAGATCAACATATACAAAACTATTAAAGAAGCTATCAAAAAAAAAAAAAAAAAAAACTAATAAAAATAGAGTATAATATTATTGTTGTGGTAAAGTCAGACATTTGGCTAAGGACTGTCATAGAAAAAAGTACTGTAAACACTTGTGGACATAAAGATCATATAGAAAAAGCAAACAGTTGAAAAATTTTAAAAGAACAAAAACAAAAAATTATGAATGGAAACACATATTCAAAAAAGAAACATATATATATGAATAATACTGAAATTAACAGAGAGAAACAAATATTGTTTCCTATTAAAATGTGCAGTCAATATGAATAATGAAGATTGACTGTCACCACTTAATGAGAAAAAATGTTAGATCTCAAGATAAGTAAAAAAAAAAATTGAAAAACCTATGGAAATTAATAAAAAGAAATGGGGGGGAAATGTCATTTTTCATTCCAAACTGTAGAATAAAAACATTACCAGGAATAGTTTAGTCCACTAAGCATTAAATTAACCATAGTATATAACAAGATATTAAAAAGAAGTTTATGAATGAACTAATCAATTTGAAATGTTTAAAATTATCCAGTTTATTTGTAATCAAAATATTTGCTTTAGAAATACTTTTTCATTTTTCTGGAGTCAGGAAATCAGCAGAAAAGTTAATATTCGTTATTTGCATAACTTTGTAACATCTGTTAAATAATTACAATTTCTAAACAATGGATATTGAATATATTTTTAATAATATTCAATTAATGATAATAATTTAAATGTTTGTTATTATTATTGTGTCCCCAACAATGCCAAACATGAATACGCAATTGCTGTTAACAGAAGATAAGACATATCATAGTATTAAGGCAATTTATTAGCAATTAAAACAGTTAACTAATTACATCTTCAATATACATATAAATCTGCCCTTATGCAAGCATAACCAATTAACCAAAATGAATAATTGAATAAAAATGTTCAAACAGTCTAGGTAAATGAAAGGGGCACTTTACCTTCATTATACAGTCTAACCATTTTAAACACAAAACCATTGACTAGCATCTTGAGGTGTTTCATAATATAATAAAAAGACCAAGACGGTCTGCTAAAAGTCCTAATCAGCTAGATTACTTAAAGGACCTGAGATCCTAGGAATGTAGTCCACTGATGACAATCTTCTCTGCCACTTATGCATAGAATCAGAACAGCAGGTAGCCACCAAGAGCTCTCAGTCCTTTCTCCTCTAGCTTTATATATTCCCCCTCTTCTTTTGCTGTCTTACCTTCTTTTTTCTTTCTTTCTTTTCTGAAGTAATTTATTTTATTTTTTTCCCACATGATTCAGTGGGGGGATGTTTGCCTTTTAGTTTAATTAGTTCTGCTTGAACAATTTAACTATTATTACACTTAGTGTTTTATTATCTACCAACAAATCAATACTTATTGTACAATGAAATTCTCGTAACTTTAATTATTAATTCACAGTTTATCTTAGAAATTTATTTCCACTATAATCTAACTTTTCACAGCTACAAAATTAATTAATATATACATTTATTTTGTTTGTCTCTATTCAAAGCTTTTATTTTTTAACTTAGTTTAATAAATATTTTTCTTTCATTGATTTCTTTTGCAGCACTATAACCAAATTTATTAAATATAAATTGAATATTGTAAACTTCTTCCCTTACTCCAGAAAATTTGCTTTGAATTTAACTGGTCTTTGTATCTGACATCTGGGTCTGGGTGATTTAGTCTTTACGACATTTGGGTTTGGAGTTGGTTGAAGTTCATCTTCCCTAATTTCATGTTCAAACTCACTGTGTTCTGGATCTTGATCCTCTTCGCACTATTTCATGTGATGTTGATTCTGCTATCTCTTGTTTTTGCTGCATTTCATCTTTTGGTATAGTCATTGAAATTTGCAAGTCTTCCTTGAATCGATGATGAACATGATTTACATGTCTCCTGTATGTCGTGCCATCCTGTACATGGGTGATTACTATTTTTTATAATAATTTTCTTACTATCGCTTGACCACATTTCTTTCTTCCATCTCTACCCAAAACTTTTTCATCTGTTGCATATGTATTTTCACTTTTTCCACCATTTTCATGTGTATTTTCACTTTTGTTGCTCTCTACTATAATAAATAGGGAAAGTTAAGATGAACCTGGGTGATGGAAAATCATTCTCAACCCCAGTTCAAAATATTTCAAATAATGATTTAATATAAAATATAAAGTAATGATATTATCAAAAATATATATGTTAGAATTAAAGTATAATTATAATTTTAAAGTATAATATTTTTAAAATATAATATGAAGTAATAAGTAAGATATTAAAGTACAGCTATTCAAGTTATTATAAAATATAATAAGAAACATTTTATATACTATAGATAGCATGAGATCATAAGATATCTAAGAACTCTCTGAAGAGAGCATTCTGAGAGATCAGCCCAGTTAACTCCTTAGAAATTAACTATAAATCCAACAGTATATATATTCAAATAAGTATAAGAAAGATTCAAAAGAAATAATGATTCATCATCACAAATGATCAATAATCAAAATAAATCAACAGACAATCTTGTGACTGCATTTGAAATAGATCTACCATAAACCAGGCCAATTATTTAGCCTTTTCCAGTTTGGGACATTTATTAAAACATTAATTTGGATGCATCAACTTAAGTGCTAATCCATCAGAATACAACAATAAAAGCAATAATGTTGGGATATTAAAACATGGTGATCATCATCAATGTTCTAACAACTTAGTACTATTAATGTACTGGACAGCTATAAACTTAAATTCTAATAGAACCAAACTAAAATAAATATAGTACATGCTTTAAAGAATATTCTCTTTGATGATGATTGATGGTAATATCATCATCACTGGATGCCCATACACACTAATATAATCCCTTTTAATATATATCAGACTGTTATGTAGGAATCTAGCTCAGAGAACATAAGCTCTATTAATGCTACTGTGATCAAGAGATGATGCAAAATAAGATCTAAAAACATTTAGAATTGAGTCACTGGAATAATTTTAACAATTGAATACAAGTTTATTAATAACAAAAAAAAATAAATGATGTTAAGGTCTAAGGATATGATTATATATATAAATTAAGCCTTCTGAATTTGATTAATATATAAAATAAAAATTTATCACATTGTGATTTACATGATTAATACAACATTCAAGCTATTACATTATGATTTACATATATGTTCATATAAAATAGCTATATATATATATATATATATATATATATATATATATATATATATATATCCATAGACAAACAAAATAGCTATATATATATATATCCATAGACAAACATGCTGTATAATTTCTGGACATATTGGAATAGTCATAACATAATTATAAAAATTTTAAGTTATATAAAAATACTATAAATGATTAAAATTTATCTATGTCTATCTGACAAGCACTGATATATGTACACAGACTAATGGCATTATAATTTCTAGACATATTTGAATTGTTATAAAATAATAATAAAATAAATGATTAAAATATTAAGTTGCATAAGAATACTATAAATGATTAAAATTTACTTATATTTGACTATATGACACTTGATATATACGCACACAAATATGCAGTACATTTAATAGATAAATTTCAATCCTCATATAAAACTAAATATGATTAACAATTTACATATACATGTGTATGTGCATTGATGTTTACATATTTTAATATGACACAATAATAAAAGTTATTCAAAATATACTTTTTTTAATTAATTCCTCATTGAATATACATAAATATCGAATATATGTGTGTACATAAAAAACTAATATGAATTAAAATTATTAGTTTCTCTTTTTATAGTCAATCAAAGATTTTTCTTTTTCATTCTTCTTTTTGAAAGTACATAAAAATTTATTCATTATTTTAATAATAAGTTTTCTCTTTATTGGTTAGTTCTTTTTTTCTTTACAACACAATACTATCAACTTTATTTTTGATAGTTTATGAAAGTTCCCTTCTTCACAGGAGATCTCCTTCAAGATTTTTACAAAAAATATTTTATATAAAACCAATTTATCCAAATCACTTCAAACAATTTTTAGCAAAAACTTTTTATTGTACATATATATACACCTATGTTTTGAATGTCCTGCAGTCTCCCTCAGAGCCAAATTTACTTTAACCTTTTGTAAAAAAAAAAAAAAACACTTTTTTAGCAAAAACCTTTTATTGTACATATATACACATACACCTACATTTCAACTATCCTATAGTCTTCTTCAGAGTCAAATTTATTTTAACATTTTCAAAAAAATGTTTTTACTAAAAAGTGTTTGAAGTGATTTGGATAAATTGGATTTATATAAGATATTATAGCAAAAATAAAGAAAAAGGTGATTTTATTAATATTTCTGAAAAAAATAATATGCTCGCAAGTTTATTTTAATTCAAGCAAAATTATCTGTATTACCCTTTTACAATAACTTTTTTTTCTTTTCAATAAAATTTAAAATGATATCCTTCTCTGTATACAGATATCACTATCACAGGTTACTCTTAATCATAATGTTTTAAATTTCAAGATATATTAAATGATTTAAAATAATATTATTGTATATATGTCTATCACTTCTAAATGTCATTTTGAAATAAATTATTTTAAAACTCACTTTATATAAATATGGTATGATGTATTTGATCTGTGGTTCCTTGCGTATAGACCCAGGATACATATAACACTCATCAACTGATGATTTCTTTTGATGGGGGCCAACCTGGGATTGTCTCATCAGGAAAGGTATATTGTCACCATCAGGTAAAGTATAATCCAAACTGTTGACCTTCACTTGGTTCCACTGAGACTTCAGGCCAGCAATCTAATACTATGTAAGCTATAGATGGATATAAAGAAGTTGGGTCTACCTTCAAAGTATATCTAAACTCCAACATAGTGAACCAGTAGACAACTTCTGGGTCATAGACAACTTCTGGGTCTACTCCCTCAAATTCAACTATATCTGATTCATGGTAGTAATCTGTATAATTCTGGAAATCAACCAACTCTGCCAACTGCTTTCCACACTACTAGACAAACTAAAACTAATCTTTTTATCAACTCTTTTTATAGAGTCAGCTGAGGTGATAAAACTACTAAATTAAAAACTGCTTTTGTCTTTTTCAATTGATGAAAAACAATTTTACTCCTTTTGAAAACAACTTTGAAATTTTATTAAAAGTCTGCTCTACATAGATAGAGAAATGTATATAAACATTAATTAAAAGATTTCAAAGATAGATAATAAAAATGTTTACAATTATCAGTTTTATTTTATCAAAAAATATACTTGTTTTTTACTTTCAAAATCAGAATACAATATTAATATTTATTTAGACTTTTGTAACTATTTATTTCTTAATGAAATTTTATTTTAAATTCAGAATTATTTAATCCCTGATTATTATTCCAGAAATGTAGAAAATGTCTACAAAATTTTTTGTGTTTATTTCTACTTTTCCTTTCAACTTTATATGTGTTTGTGCGCACACTATGTTATTGTGTACCATGTAATCCAACAAGTTACACTACTTTATTGGCCACATTGGGAAGTAGAAGTGATAATTTAATCCCCAAATTCTTTCCCATTAACAATTCTGCCAGCATATATTCCTGTAGCTGTTGGCAGTGTAGAGTGTTGATGAAGCATGGCATTATATATTGCTTGCTGTATACTTTTATTCTTCGATTTCTTAAGAGCTTTATTATAGGTACAGTCTTTTCAGCAAGGCTATTCAATTCTGGGTCATATGGGAGTGTACATATATGATCAATGTTATTGTCCATGAAATAGTTTTCCATTTCTTATGCATTGAATCCAGAACCATTGTTGGACAAGATGGTTTCTGGTAAACCATGACAAGAAAACACAGCATTTAAATTTTCTATCATTTCTTTTGCACTCATATCCTTTACTATGCAGGACTCTGCCCATTTTGAATTTGCATCTATAACTATCTGCAGTATTCTGCAACTTATTGAACCTGCATGGTGTATGTGCACTCTCTGCTAGGCTTTTGTTAGCTGCAACTAATGCTTTGTTTGCCAGCACAATTCCAGGATGACCTTCAAAAAGTAGCTGTCTACAATTCAGTATATATTACTAGCTAATCCCCCATTAACACACACCCTTACAAATAGACAATTTCTTTTGGTTTACCCAGAACCCTGGTGCAATGTAGTGAGATTTTGAAATAGGTCAGCCATGTTTTTTATCCAACCCATAATCTATTGGCAACATTTGTCAGCTTTTGTCCAACTAGCTACTTTTCTACTATTCAGTATTTCCAATTTCAACATGTCAATATAATTTAAGTCTGTCTCCATACTGCTTGGTTCTTCTTTATCTGGAAATGGGGATAATATGTCAGCATGTGAGATCTCTTTGCCCTTCTTATATTCTAATTTGTAATTGTAAGATGACAGAATATTTCTCCAATGCATCATGCATGGTCTCAGGGGCTAAATTATCATGACCCAGAATAGAGATATGTGATCAATTATTGATAACCTTCCAAAAATATATTGTTGAATTCTTTCCAACATGAAAATAATAGCCATTATCTTTATCAATTTGTCTGTAGTTTGTCTCTACTTTCAAGAGTGTATGTGTGTGTGTGTCTGTGCAATGGAGAATTCCCCTTATGACTTGGATCAAAGAGGACCGCACACACCACCACTGCGAAGCATTATAAGTCCAATTCACTTCCAAATTACTGTTAAAGTATACTATAACAATCTGTCCAAGACAATCGAGCTTTAGTTTTGCTGAATGCTTCATCATGAATTTCTAACCATTGTCACTTTTGAACTTTTCTCAAAAAGTCATACAATGGCTTTGCTACATGTGCTTTATTTATAAAAAAGACCTAAAAAAATTTATCAACTTTAAATATATTTGTAGTTCAGGGGTTCCCAACCCTATGCCCACGGGCACCATGGCATCCGCAGACCATTTTATGTGTGCCCGCCACTATCCGAACACGATAAAAAATTATTTATCTGATACAAATAAATTTAATTTTTGAATTTTTTTTATAAATTATTGTATTATGTTGTAATCAAATTGTAGGGCATACTATACTTTTACAGCGTAAAAATATAAACGTCAATTATATGTTAAAATTTAATTTTTGAAATAAATATTTTTTGTACATTATGTGTATTATTAACAATATCCAACTATAAATTTACATGTGATGTGATGTAATGAACTGTGGCTTCTCCGTAAATGAAGTCAAGAATATCTCAGCAATTATGTCCAGATAAAAAATAAATGGTGCCTGCCACCTAGCTGAAAAAATAAATGTTGCCCGCCACCTGGCCGGTATTATGGAATGTGCTCTTAAGTGCAAAAAGGTTGGGGACCCCTGTTGTAGTTGTTTGACATTTGTCGGTTTTATCACATTTTGCCTGCTCTTACATTTTCAAGTGCTTCTTTTCCCCCTTAAATGACCAAGGAAAACTAACTTTTTTGCATGCCATACACATTTTGTGGGCTCAATTTCACTCCAAATCTGTTTAATTTTTCACAAACCATAAACAGTCTTTTCTGTAGCATCTTTTCTAAGTTTTACATGATGAATATGTCATCGAAGTAGGGGATAACTCCCTCTAGACCCTGGAGCAATGCATTTATTTTTGTTTAAAGAATGTATATATATGTACAGCTTCATAGTATGACAAATGCTTATATTTAAATAATCCCATCAGGTTATGTCAAGGTTAATATTTCTACTGATTTAACCATCACCTATACCTAGTGAAACGCAGAGTTCAAATCCAACTTTGCAAAACGTGAAGCATTTTGGAGATTGGCTAATATTTTCTTCACATCTGCAACAGGGCATGCTCCCTATTATATATATTTGTTTACTATTACTCTATAATCGCTGCATAATTTAATTTTGCCCTTTGGGTTAGTTATAACAACTAAAGGTGTGGCCCTTCAAAAGAGATATTTTTATAATCTTAATTTGAATCCCTACCTCACGGAACCCCTTCCACTAATCTTCTCTTTTACTATGCATAAAAGTAGATTCCTTTTTTATCACAGTGATTGATGGGCACTGTCACACCATCTAATAATCTTAGTACATTTCCATTTACATCATGTGCTCTATATGTTACTTTTCTCTAATTTACTTTCTGTGTTAGCTGATGACAGCAATATCGAGTCTGTTAGTGGCATCAGGGAAATACCTGATCCACTATCAATTTCCAGTGATGTCTCTTTTCCACAAAGTACTAACTTAATCATAACTGCTTTAACCCTTGGAAGTCATGTTTTAAACCATGTGAGTATCTCCCCTATATGTTTGCATTGGTAATTTATTTATGTCTTAAATGCTACATATATATGTTATATGTCCCTTTTTTGGTACATTTAAAAGATGTTACTTTGAGTCACCTGCATTCTTTTGTGATGTGATCCCTCTTCCCACAGCAAAAGCATGTCCCTTTAGAATTCTTACTATGACCAGTTTTCCACAGTATGATACTCTCTTTTTTCTGTCTTGAACACTCCCATTTTAGCATTTTTCTCAGTTTTAGTTTTAAAAACAGAACATGTTCCAGAAGTAGTTCATATGCTATGCCTTTCATAATGGCCATATCATACATGATGTCAGGCTCTATAAGTAGTTATTGTCTGAGCAAATCATCAGATATACCCCATAATAACAGGTTCATGAGTATTTTCTCAATGAAATCCCCATAATCACAATCTTTTGTTCATTCCCTCAGAGCTGAGTTGTACTCTTTAATTTTTTCCCCATTAAACTGCTTCCTATTTTATAAAATGAACAAGCTGTGTGCTGAAACAGATGAGGACTAAAATGATCACTTAATCTCTTTACTAGATCCTTATATGTTACATTCTCTGTTGTGGGTACTTATATACTTTTTTGCCAGAAAAACATGTAAGTGCTGTTATTTTATCTTCGATAGCGTTCAGTGTAAAAAATTTTCTTTCTGCATTACGTATAACTGCCATTGTGACCCATAACTGACATCAAATTCTGCTATACTATTTTGACCAAATGAACTCATTTTACTGACCGGTTAACTGTCCCTACTACTAACTTCTATCTGTTTGCCCTTGACTTACTAATGATTTTAAAACTCTTCTTTTTTCCTTAAGTTCAAAATGACTGTTCCATTAATTTGCTACGTCCCCAACTATGATCGAGCGGCCAGAAAACATGAAATACACAACTGATGTTAACAGATAACAACACACAACAGTCAACTAATTAAATCTTCAATATACATATAAGTCTGCACTTATGCAAACATGATTAATCAGCCAAAAATAAGTAAGTGAACAAAAATGTTCAGTCTAGGTAAACGAATGGAATTCTTTACCTTCACTACATAGTCTAGCCCTTTTAAACAAAAAAAGACTTGGTGAGCCTCCTGAGGTGTTTCATAAAATAATAATAAGACAGGAATGGTTTACTAAAAGACCTAATGTGTTTGCTTACCTACAGGAGCTGAGATCCTGGGAATGTAAACCACTGCCATTTATATATGAAATCAAACAGCAGACAGCCACCAAAAGCTCTGTCATTTCTTCTCTAGCTTTATATACTCCCCCCCATCTTCTTTTGCTGTCTTCTTCTTTTTTCTTTCTTTTCTGGAGTAATTTTTTCCCCATGTGGGGGATTTTATACCCCTAAATCAATAGTTATAGAATAATGAAATTCTCTTAATTGTTGATTCCCTGTTTGTCCTAGAAATTCATTTCCATTATAATCTAACTTTTCAGGTCTACAAAATTAATTAATATAAACATTTATTTTGTTTGTCTCTATTCAAAGCTTTCATTTTTTAACTTAGTTTAAATAACATTTTTTTCTTTTATCGATTTCTTTTGCTATAACTAAATTTATTAAATATAAATTGAATATTTTACTGTTGTTACAGTCATTTGTGATTATAATTTTGGCTGCTGATAAATTTATAATTGGAAGAGTAAAATGCTTAATGTAATTCAATTTCCTTTAATTTTGATGGATAAGGTAAGTATGTGTATGCACATAAAAATATGCAGTGTGTATTGTTGTAATAATTTAAAATTCTTTACTTATATATACATTTAGTCTCTGGCATCTTCAGTTTTGTACCATATATATATATATTGTACTGTTATTTTTGGTACAACGTGTGTTTGGCATTCTACCATAAAAGAAAATTGCTGGAAAAAATATATAATAATAATAAATAAATAATGTAGATTTTTTTTTATTTAATAAACAAGATTTATTATTTTTATTGTAACTATCTTGATAATCAAAGAAAATGTGCATGTAGATTTTTTTTAATACTCAGATGTGATGATGTATGCTAAAAACATTTTGATTGATTTGTGTCAAAATTCTGTGTAAATGAGTTGTAATGATCTTAATAATAAAAATCTTGTACAGAATTGGTAGAGAATTATAATCTTTAATTTTTTTTAATCAACTGATATATTTTTATCATTTACACATTTCTTATACAGTTCTGCCAATGATTTTTCTGTTTCTTTATCTGCTTTTATTATATCAATAGTAATGCCATTAGTTTTATATTAATTAATATACATGCATCTTGGCTAAAAATTGACCTGAAGATGCACATTTATATATACATAGCGCATGTATATATATATATATTGTATAATAAGAGTTACTTTTAGAGTTCAATCATTAGTTAAATTTAACTTTGTCAAATAAAGTTTTTTTCCCTCGTGCATTTAGAATCAACATTCAACCTGAAATTAGACTATTTACCATAGACATTACAAAATGGTGCTAAGTTTGCCAAGATTCTTTTTTTTTTTTTAATCATACTTCTTCCAAGTGACTTGACGATGTTATTACAATTGTAGCCAGCTAAGTAAAATTAGATTACGTCAAACACCAAAGCATGTTTATCATTTGGACAATCCATGTAATATAAGAAGTGAATATAAAAATGTCTTTTATCTTAGTTAGACAATGTTTAAATGACAAAAAAATCTTATTTAAAGATTTCAAAATAAATTATCACTTTATTTTTATTTTTATCAAGATTGGGAAAGAAAATGGTGGGTTAAAATAATTTATTCAATATTTTAAAAATGTATATAAGTTTCATCAATAATATATATATGCCTTTAGATTAGTTGGCGTCCTTAAGACAGCAAAAAGTTTGTTATTGCTTACCATTTCTAGTATACACATTATAACTAAAAACTATATAATAAAATATTTTTCTCGATGTCTCTATTATTGTATTCTATTTGTAATTAATAAATAATATAAAGACTTAGAAAGAAAGAAAAATTAGAAAGAATGGTGAGAGCTAATGATAATTCGGATATAAAAGAAAAAAATAGAGATTAGTATTTGTTTCATAGAGATTTTGAAGTAAAGAAATATATTCTGATAAATTAAGATTTTAAAAATTTGTGAATAATACAGAAATTGATTTAAAATTTATATATGAAGCCAAAAGAGTTTTTGAAAGAATGAACATCATAGTAAGTAAAGATTTGGATGCAGATTGTATGACAGAAGATTTCTACCTCATGATTTTGATTCCCCAGAAAGATTTTCTGACTAATAATCCTCATGTTATTATCTACTAAACTCTCATACAAATCATGAATTTTTGAATGTGATACAATTGTAGTTATAACTCCAGATTAAAAATACAAAATTAAATTTTCCTAGTCAGTCCTTCTTTGTTTCATTTTTACATTAGATAAAATAAATCTGAATTAGATCCTAATATACTTGTACCTATTGTAGAATATTGTCTAAATTTAGTGATTTTATATTTACAATAAAAAGATAATATCGAAAAAAATTTGAATTAGAATAGTTTACAAATTGTTTTTTTTTTTTTAAGTATTTATTGTTAAAATTACTTAAGTTAATCTTTTTAATTCTGTTTTATTTTCAAAAATTAAAATTAATCTTTTTTTTTTTTAAAAAAAAAAAGAGCAACTAATATATTTCTACCCAAAAGTTTAGTTTATTATTAAATCAACATTAATAAAAACTGCTCCTTTTGTAATCTTTATCTAGATGTAAAATATAATAAAGGATATTTGGGATACATGGATAAGACTATATTGATATTATATTAATCATAGGTCACCACTAACCAAAAAGTCTAGATTTTCCTCCAAATTCTAAGATTATCTTGGAGCATTTAATCATAATGGAGGGGATATTCACTTGAAATAAAGTTAAATTTACTAGCAAGATAGCAATAATATCAAGATTCGATAACCATTTCAATGTATTTTTCCTTTAATATCTTATTTGGTTACAAAGATAGAAACTTTATGTCTGTAACCCTGATGATACAAAGATAGAAACTTTATGTCTGTAACCCTGATGAGATGCACATCATATTAATATAAATAACTGAAATATTGGAAGATATATTTATGAGTATCTAGAAAATGAAATAATTTACAATTGTAAATTATTTACTAAATAAAAAAAAAATAAAATGATTATTTATAAATAATTTTTATTAATAAATAACTTCCAAATATCAGTTCTTTTTCCTTAATTGATCTTCAATTATTATTAATAAATTGTCAGATAATATCAATAAGAATGTTAGATACATTGAATATGTTTTTCAGGGGTCCAATATAATTATTTATGATCTATAACATTCATAGGTTCATATAAAGAGAATTGACAAACATCTGTACTCTTAGTTAATTAGAATAAAGTCACAATAACCATAGGACATTAACAAATAAGGAGATAACCTTTGTTATAAATACTAATATATCTCTATCATGGCAATGTTTCCTATGTCTATAAGTGATTCAATAAATCATATACATAAAGAAGGGTAATGGCCATAATATCCTAATATTATTATTAAACCTCACTTTATTTTTTATATATAATAAACTTATATCTAAGATTACTTCAAGATCATTAAATAATGCCAGATATTATATCACAAGATTATCTATACAATGATATAATATCAATATGATGAAGGGAACAGAGATAAAATAATATTAAAATTTACATAAGCTTATGTTCTGCTCTACATAAATAATTGTACAATAAAAAGAATCTTTAACTTCTCTAATATTTATTGTAGCAATGCATGTAAATGCCAATCAATTTCTAACAACATATCAATTGATAACTTGGTCAATAAAATATGCTCTCAATGACATAATATACCATCTCCAATTATTACAATTTTATCCAATAATACTGATTAACATTAAAGTTGCATTATAGCTCAGTTACACTTATGCAGTCAGCATTTATTTCCGTAATTCTGTTTACAATAGTGAATAACAAAATAAAGATATTTTTACTATGTGAAAATTTTAATGGAATCAATGAAGTAATTGATTTAATTGCATTCATTCTTCATTACAGACTTGCAGAAAATAAAATATGAATTAAAGTTTAATACCATTACACAAAAATATTACTACCCCATTAAATCTATTTTTTTTTCTTAAGAACTTATTTATATGAAATAATGAAATAAACAATGAATGCATAAAAAGATCTATACCAATAGAAATTCTGTTAAATATTTTAAAACTATTATTCATATTCAAGCAAAATTGTCAGTTCGTTTGTTATCTAATCTGGATAGCATATTTTTGTTGGTGATTTACTCAAGTAATTGTATGAGGTACCTTGGCAGTTATAATAAACTGAGTGATGATAACAATTTGTGATTGATTGATTTAGGAAATATCTCTCTTTAGGCTTCTAATATTTTATAATTATACAATTACATATTTTGGTGATCCATTTATAGCTGTTTAATAAATAACCATTGATGGTTTTGAATAAATTTTATATTGACGATTTTAAAGGAGATTTGGGGCATATTGAAACTATCCATTTATAGCTGCAATTCTTTCTTAGATAAAAACCAAAATGGATTCAGCAATGCATCAGAAAATGTATGAATATTCCATAAAATTTGAGTACATTCATGAGGGTTTTTTCAGACTAAAAGTAGAGGAAGTGAACCCTGTAATCAGTTTAGATAAGATTTCTAGAAAGTTCATCATTAAATAATTGCATTGTCAATTAATATACAATTCTAATGAAGACAATATGAGTCATTTTTAGGCATATAGTTATTGATTTCTCAGTTTTTGATCAAATTATAATAGATCAATCTTCATTTAACAATTTTAGTCATATTTGCTCTTTTCATATTGGATTATAATCTTGCCTATTCATGAAGTTATTGAACAAAATATTTATTTGAATTTTATTTTTAAAATGGAATCAAATTTTAGTTGAGGCATTGTAAAATAATGAAAATTTGTCTTAAAATTCAAAGTTAAACTTATTATTATGAAAATTTCAGAAAAAAATTATTCACCAGTGTTAATGAAAGCAATTGTTGAAGGCATTAAAAACAGTTTCAGTTTTATAGTAACTACATTTTTATGACTTGTGTTTTTACAAACAAATATTTCCAAATAAAATCCTATTGTAATTATATATTTTTTTGATTTAAAATGAATATTTTACATTCTAAATATACTTCTCGTGTCACCAAATAATGTAATTCTTATAAATTCATTAATAATTAAGTATTATGAAATGGCAAAATAGAAATTCAAAAGTTTTATAATATACTAAGCATATTTTCAGCAGATTAATGTTGGATTCATCATGCTTAATGGGCACAGTTCTAACTGGTAAACATTAAACAGCACTATAATTCTAGCAGATATCTGCTGAAAGCATGCTTAGTGCATTATAAAACTTTTAAACTTCAATTTTACCATTTCATGATATTCAATTATAACTAGTTTATAAGAATGAATACTTTATAAATATATTAGCTTAAATATATAAATTACTGAAAATTACAATTTTTTTTCCTGAAATACTAACACAAAAACATACTCAGAATTACTTAAGACCAAATATCAATTAGTGATGCTATCAATTTAAGGGAAATGTAAGCTTTCGTAATAAAAATGTGCATGATATTTGTATAAGTGTCAATGATACTGCATCTTAAAGTTTTTTTTAAAAAAACTAATAATTTGTTTTCTACACACAAACAAAGCAACTCAGTAAGCTAATGCTATAAATAACTGCAAAATAGCAAATAAAAATGAAAGCAATAGCTGTGGCAAAATAATATACTAAAATTAGTGACTTTGTAGTTACTCTATTATAACAGATTAAATAAAATTTATATATATATATATATATATATATATATATATTATTTATATATTAACGGATATTTTTATTTATTTTACATATATATATATCCAGATACACAAATGAAATAGGCATTACATATATCTGTATAAAATAACATTTCAATTCATATGCACACTTTTACTTTCACATATGATGGCCTTTTATGCAAAAATTTGCTACAGTGATTATCATCAGTTTGCACTCACTGTTTTGATTTATAATCAAATATTTATTACAACAATCTTTAACCTGTTCAGCTGCCAACCCTATATCTTAGAGTTTCATTTATATTTCTCTATATATGAACATTTCATTTTTACAATTAAATCTATTTTCTATATCATATATTGATAAACTTAACAATATTTATTGCAATTGTAAGCTTTCAATAAATAGACATACTAAAAGTTAATATTTGACCTTTGCAAAATATGAAAATAAATTTCTAAACAGAGTGCTTACATGGCATCTTTGGACATGATTTTCCTACTCAAAACATTAGTAGAATGAATTATTATTTGAATTCCATTTTTTGAAGACAAAATAAATTTAGAATTAGTTATCACTAAAGAAAGAAAATTTATCATTATTAAAATGTGAAATAAATGCTTATTGCTTTGACAAAAGACCTTTCTATTTTATTCGGTGAAAACAGCTTCTGCTTGCCAAAAAGAACTTTTTAAGAGTTGTCGTCCTAAAAAATTTTTTTAAAAAAAAAACTATCTAATTGTAATGACATGTTTTTTGGTTTAAAATAAATATTTTACAGAAATAGTTCATAAATAACCCTTAATATGTAAATAACTGCTATTTGGCTTTGGGCTAAAACACTCCAATCAGAAATTATAATTGAGTAAATGATCCATACAATGCTAATATCTTCAGATTTTTTTCAGTGATTAATTTTAAAAAATAAAACTGTGCACAATGACATAATGACACAGATATGCTTAAAACAATATAAAGATATAATGATGTTAGCACTACTATAACACCCGAAACAGCAAATATGATGAGATGTTGCTGCTATTCAGATTAAAACCATTAAAAAATGTAAATTTTTTTTTATATAAACATTCTTTTTTTAAAAAAAAATAGTGATTATTTTTATGATTGATGATATGATCGGGTGATGACTTCATTCAGGCTATGTCATCCAAGGACAAAATGACAACATTTATGTTAGAAAGTATCTGATACTATAGTTTACTTATTATACACTATACAATATTCCAAGAGATTGTAAAATACCTAGTTAAGACCACATGTGAGATGGATGGATGAAATAAGAAATTTCTGGTGTTATATGGAGAAAGGAGGCTAGATATCAGAGATGGGTTGAATTTGGAGAGACCTTCATCCTGCAGTGGATAGGTAATAGTTGAAAATGATGATGATAAAGAATTGTTTTGATTATAGAATTATATAATTGTGAGTATTTTTGCAAAAAAAAAAAAATAGTGTTTACTTTTATTACAATATCTAAAGACAATTTTCCTTGTTAGTAGCTTTAAAAGCAAAAAAACAACTTCCATTCAGCATTAATTAGATAAAATATAATCACACTTTCAAGTTTGAATTAAAATATTATGAACACCAATTGCACCTTAACAAACATATCTCTATAATTGTAAGTTATTTGGATAAAATAAAAAAAAATAAAAAATGATTCTGTACATTATGCAGTTAATAATCTATGATAAAATTCTTACTAATCATAAGTTTAAAATATGTATTTGTTTAATTTTAAATCAATAATTTCATAATTTGTTACTGATATATTCAAGATGACTGATTTTATTTCAACTGTTAAAAAATACAGCATTGTCAAAATCATTATTTCCATTATTAAAACTATAGAAATAAATTACACATTATATGTCTTTATCTAGTTTTTATTTAATATCACCTCCATTTAAGTAAAATAAATTTGTGATAACTTGTTTTAAAAAAATTACCACAAAAAAAAAGTTCAAAATTTTTTTTGGGTTAAATATTACCAAAAAAAAAAAAACCCTCTCATAATAAAATATAAAATGTATCAAAAATATATTTTAAAATAAACATTGTCTTATTTTTTCTTTCTTTTATGCTTTATTTAACTATGTGTGACTGAAGGAATAACATTCTTAGACCAAAAAACAAAATGATGAATTTTCAATCAATGAATTATATATTTTTTAAAAGCACAACCAAATTGTTTTTATGTAATATATTACAAGTTTTTTACATTAATTAGTTGGTTAGTAAAATGTTTATTTGTTAATTATGACATTTTTCAATCTGAAACTGTAATTTTTTTAATTAGCTATTTGTGTATTTTGAATTTAAGATTAAATATTTCCTCTATTAACTCATTATAATTATTGTTTTTTATATTAGAAATTTTAATTTATAAAGTGTTTCAAGAAAGCAATTTTATAGACTGTTCAGAGTAAAGAGGTATATTCAATCAAAATAAAAATTACAATATTATTTTGTTATATATATTGTAACTCCCCCCACCCCACCCAATTACCTTCAAACAAACTGACATAGCGTAGGTTTATTTTTTCTTACACACAGTTATTCACGATCCACATAAGGGGCAATACGATTATTTAAGTTGATTTTAACTACTCGCATCACCTTACATCATTCAAAACGATTCAAGCTAATCCCACCCACTAGCTCAAAACTCCCACATGGACCAATAACTCAAGTTTTACATGTTTTTTCTAAATACTCCTCCCGAGAAGACATTTCCGCTAATTAAAATCACAAGTTTTTACTAACGATCACCATAAAGATTTTATTTTATCACTACCTATGAGGTTGTTCCTTACGCCCAACACAAGCTTACAAGTTCATCCCCCGCTTTATTATACATAACATAATTTATTGCGTTTACTTTGATTATAGACCGCCCGCTCTTAAATCTATCTTAACTAAGGGAATAAGAAACATACTTACACGATGGGACATAATTAATAAAATAACTACATGAAAATTAAAATTAACTAAATCTACTTCAAGATAAGTTATCACAAATAAATAACTACGATTTTGATTGAAAAGATTGAGATATCTCGACTTGATAAGATATTGAACAGTTTATTAAATATGAACCAAACATTATTAATTTATTTATTACAAAATATTACTAATTGATTGATTACACACGCCACATACATTCACCCCACAGAGAACCATAAGTATTCATAACACAATTTGAATAACGAAAAGTTCTTTTCTATTTGATAAATATATAACTTTCCTTCCACTATAAAGTTCAGTTTACAAAGTTCAGAATAAAGATAAACTATCATGACGAGGAAATCTTAAGATTTATTTATATTATTTTTAATACAATTCGAGTTATTAATTGAGTGAGAACAGAATAAAAAAATATTTACCTAGGATTTTTGTCACGAAGTATTGACTTTGGTATTTCACGAAATTTCTTTTATTAGAATCACTTAACACGATATTATCAATTATTAGATTAACGCTAATTATGCCTCAGACCCCTCTTGGTAATTCATGATCATTTTAAAAGTTGAGAATAACAAGCTAATTCAGAACAATTCTAATTTAAATAAAAAAAGCACGAATAAGAGCAGATGGTAATTCAGCGTACTGAGAATTGGAAAATAAAAAAACAATAATGAAAATGTATTAATCGAAATGAATCGAATCGAACTGAATCCAAACAATTCTTTCCAAAATTAATTATTCATCCATCCTTTTTTAATGATTGAATAGGTTTTGACTAGTATTTATAAGGGTTGATCCATATCTTAGGATCCAATCTACCCCCATAGTTCCCTGTTCTTGGAGTTGTCGTTCAGGTCCGCGTTGAGGTACCTGCTCACTCCTCTTTGTGCTAGCAATTTTATTTTGGGACAATCTCATTTTCAATCTCACTCAACCAACCTTTTCCTTCACCCTCGAGCGGGGCGGTGTTTTACTGAACAATACGTTATTTTAAATTTAGAGTCGAGCTTTACTTTTCCTCAAACTTTCGTTTTATTCTAGCTAAAATTATATTTCTAAAATAAACATTTTTTTCCCCTGGTGATTTTGATTGATAATTATTTTTATTATTTTAGGAGTGCGTATTATATTTTATTCTTTAGGAAAGCACATTATTTTTTGTTATTCTTTTTATTATCTAAAGGCTTTAATCATTTAATTAGACGTTTACGCTGCATTTTATCGTGTTTAAACTGTATTTATGAGGAAGAAAACACTATTACGAAAAAAGACTGGTTTTGTTGCTTGCGGGGGGTTATGAGTATAGATTTAATATTAAACCGCCGTTACAATATATATATATATATTACGACCTCTCCTTCGTGTAGCTCCACTACACTCAAAAATAAATAATATAGTATAGTGTAAATCACCTCCCAGGGTTCTAGCTCTAACAATTAATGAGATATTCAACTAAATGCTTTGCTAGCTCAGGTTGCTTAAAATTAACATAGGTTCGGTTTTAGACTAACTCAAATAACTATTCTATAACTCAGGAGATTAGAAGTGGAAATAAGGTGACACAGTAGATTGCATTGAGATAATATCCCATAGAATACCACCTCAAGGGCATAAGAACACTATCCCCCCTTATACTACTGTTGCATATAATAACTACATAGTATTCTTATGACTTCTGCAACTTCTAATCACTAAACTTTTTTAACAATTAAAGTATTAATCTTTTATCTATCATACCAATAATAGTAATTATCTAGCTCAAAAAATAATCTCAGGTTCTTAAATTTATTCAAGGTTAAATTAAAATAAAGTAGCAAAATATGATAAGGGATTTTGTGTCATAATTTACTACTCTGAAATTAGACTAATAATAAAATAATAAGAATAATAATCACAATCTTCATTGTTTAATCTAACTAGTACGGCTTTTCTTTTATCGCAAATTTATAACCGTAATAAATTAGTTAATAAATCTAATATCCTCCTTTTTTTTTATCTTTAAGTAATAAAATAAATTAGTAAGTGCAATGTTTAGATAATCTGATAAATGAAGCAAGTGGCAACTAATAGCATACAATTTAGCAAATTATTATGACAATGGATTTATGACCAATAACGTAATGCAATTTCATAATTATTCAATTACAAAATACCAACAAACATTTAAGATTAAATATACTTCTTTATTTATATTTTGTGCAAACAATTATATACTTAGTTTAATGACTGTAAACATATCCTTTGAATTCATGCAATGATGTAGAGAAAACAAAACTCAGACACAAGTTTTAATAACAAATTTTAGAATTTTATTAACAACAATCAAAATTAAGATAAACAAACAAATCTATTTACATTTATTTACAAGGGATATCCTCCTTTCTTTTAACACTACAAAAGTTAAATTATACATTTTAGATTTCTTTTATAGTTAATTTAAATTATTATACTTGTATAAGTTATTCATTTATTTCTAATTAGGTTTATTATATTACTTAGTTTAACAATTATATGGGTAATACTATTCTTTACCTTTTAATATTAAAAATTACAGTATTCTAAGTTATATATGTGGGTAAACATCATTTATAAACATTATAAATTTATAATCAATATGGTTTTTCCTCTAAAGAAATTTACATTCTTTTGTAACTCTATATCACTTTGCATCTTGTTCAAATATTATTCATACCTATTACGTTTGTTATCTAATGCTCGTAAACTCTAATACATTTATTCATAAGCCATACTCATGTATAATGCCATAACACAAGTTTAATTATCACCTGTTTTAGTTTAACATATATTATAATCATCGAATGTTATTATATTCTTTAAATATGCAATACTTATATTTTTAAATATAATCAACAATAAGAACACGTTAAATCATTTTTTAATATTTTTGTATATTTCTATTTGGGTATATTTTTATCAAAATTATAGTTCATTTCTTAAAATTAAAATAATTCTCTGACTCCTTCCTTTCTTAGGATATATGCATCTTTTTTCCATAATTATAATCTACTCTTTGTTAATCCTTAACTATTCTTATTTCAAATAACTGCATAACATACATTCTAAAATATCTATTGTTTCTTTTCAATAGACTTATCAAATAACGATGTAGTTGCAAGAAATACAGATAAAGATAGCGAAAGATGTATAGGATATTGGGAAGATAGATAGATAACTTATTAAAATATATACTTCAAAATGTATGGAACAGTGTGAATAGGGCCGACATTCCTTGTCTAATAACCCTGGCAATAAGCATGATGTGGCAGCTATTTATTCAGCTTTACCAAACATCTAATAAGATTCACAAGAAAGATAAAATAACACTGTCCATGACAACATGTGTAACAGTCGTAGGGCTTTGTTAACTATGCTGATTACCATTTAAACTACTTATAATTCCATTCCCTGTAGCATCCTAGTTTTTAATACATCATCTTGGTTTCCGAATCTCCATGTACTACCAAGTCACTATCCAAACTATCTCTCAAGATTTTCACTGTATCCAACATCGCCAAAACTAACTACTTTTTAAAACAATAAACAAAATTCACTAATATAAAACATTCCCCTATTTTATAAGAACAATTTGTCTTGCTTTATTGCACTGTAGGTTTGACATTTACGTTTTATTAAATAACACTTAAATATCCTAATCGGAAAAATTAACAGAAAATATGACATAACCATTGGTTATATTGAACTATATTAATAACACATTAAATGATTATCGTATGCATATTTTTAAAAAATCTAATTACATCTCATAGTGTTTTAAAGTGTTGTTTTTCAAAATGCGTTTTACAATAATTATAACAATAAAATTTTGCATTACATTCATTCGATTCACAGCTGATCTAAATAAATAAAACATACATTATATCATTAATAACCATAAAATGTACCCAAATAATCTTTACCTTCCTATTAGAGTTCGTAGTAGGTTTCTTTCTCCTCGAGCATCGCAAACATACAAAATTTCCACACGCATACAATTTTATTTAAACATTCAAAATCAAATAAAAAACATATTATTTTATATAATGTTATTGCGAATTAATGTATTTGTTTCCCTATTGCTATCTAAACTCAATGTTTAACTTAGATTAATAAAGAAAATAATTTAAACCATAATCACATATTTTTCTGGCGGTAAATCTTGGTTAGTCCCCTAATATTTATTATTTTCTTCTTTGTCCGAATGTTCTCCTTTCTGATTATTAAAGTTTTAAAATAAATTAGTTCATTTAGTTAACTGTTTAGACAATCTTTAGTTTCAAGGTTTAATTCAAAATTATTAAAAATATTTATTTAGTTATCCCACGAAGTTTTTAATGTTCGGGCGAATATTACCTCGGCGCTTTGATGCATCTTTATTTCTAGCAGAACTACAAGTATTTATATCATTACGGTACCAAATTGCATTTTTCCATGGATCCAATATTTTATATTTATTTCTCTGTAAACTATTTTCTTTTTCTTCTTCTTCAGGCAAGTAATTTCCTTGGTAATTTTACTTTTTTTCATTATTATTTTATATACGACATTTTTGATCTTTAAGTATTTCTAGAGTAATTGCTCAGGTCATCTTAAAGAAAGTAATTCATAAAATTCTTTTTGTCCATTTATTTTTACACGAATAATATTTATTTTTATTTTTCATTATATTCATTAACTTTGCGCACAATGTCCTTTCATTAATTTTACACGCACTAAAGCAGTTTTCGTAGTAATACGCTATACAAACTATATCAATGAACAACGTTAACATTTTTGAAATATTACAAAATTTATAACTTAGTTTTAAGAATCCATCCATTTTTATTGAAAATTCAGATTATATTTTGATAGAATCCACTGGCAGGTAACTGTGGAGTTAGTGAAACATCATTATGAGAACTTTTTTTAAAATTTTATTCTTAGATTTGCTTCGAAAGATTTTAAAGTGTTAGTTAGTTTCTTTCAAAGATATTTATTAAAAATTCTAATAAAATTGACTAATAATTGAAGAAGGAAAGAAATTTTTAAAGAGCTTAAAATTTTACCTCTGCTTTGGAGTTAACACATTTTTGTTCTCCCAGTTTATACAATTAATTGGCGCGATTTTTCTTGTCTGCCAAAATCTATCTTTTTATTGGTCACTCCCTACTTTGGTTTGGAAACATTTTCTAAAGTTGTAAAATTGTGACGTGATAGACCTAAATATTAACCTATTATTATTTTTAAATTAATTATTATATATTACAATTTAATTACTTTTAAAATAAATTTGAAACAATTACCAATAAAGATGTATACTCTTATTTTTTATTATAATGTGTGACGATTCCATCCAGCTCTATAATATACTGTTTAAAATATTTTAATTATCATTATTAATTTAAACTGGTGCTTATACATAAAATATTCCAGACAGTCACGTAAACATTTCCGGTGTTTAGTCTATTTTTATCGTCTTAATAAATTTGCTACTTATATTATTTTAAAATGATTATATAAAATTTTGAAAAATAATTTAGAAAAATATAGAACTAGATGCAATCCTCACCCTTACAATACTTATTATTAAATATACTATATTAACCTTTTATTGCCCATTTATAATTTATATTAAATACTATATAATATTAATTTTAAAATTTTTTTAGTAATTGACCATTTATAATCATCATTGACCTATAGAAAAGGGCACAATATATATATTCTAATTAAGAGAAATGAAGGAAAGATCAGCCTTTAACTAAAATGGGAAACTTTCAGTCTCTTGACAACCATCACGATGATGAAGATGGTGATATGGCTAAGCTCAGTGAGTTATAGGTTACAATAAACTTTACTACAGAGACATGCATTAAGAAGAATTAGAGAAAGAACCAATGGATATGAGTTGCCATAACATTTGCAGTGAAACAACAAGATATAGAACTAACATATTGTCAAAATTTAAAAAATATTTATCAAATAAAACAGTAATAATTAGATTTCATGATAGGACTATAAAAATTAATATTAAATAGAATTTTTGACAACAAAATTCCATATCTCCAAAATCTTTTTAGCATAGTTTTGCATTAAGTACTTTATCAATTAAAAGGAGAAGCTAAAAAATAAAAATATACCAACTATTTAAATCATTTTGAAATTGTTTGTTTGTTTTATTATTATTATTTTTTTGCAAATATTCATCAGGCTTCAGAAATTTGTACAAGAGTTAACATAAAATTAAAAATAAATATTAAAAAGATTAATTGTGTTCAATGGCTTTTCACAAAAAAAAAAAAATTAATAGTACTGGTTTAGAAGACAATAATTAAAAGTATCTTTATCAGATTATTAGTACAAATGAAAACATAATAAAATTAATCATAGATTAAAACTTGAATGGAATGATTTTAGCAGAAATAACATAATATTAAAAAGAAATATGCTTATATACTTGAAAAAATGTTTTTAATAAATGTGTTTCACCACATCTAACTTACAGATCACACTTAACAGAAATGAAATTTCAAACACTTCAGATCACACAATAATGTATACAGGGTTGTATACTAAAAAAATAAGAA
This sequence comes from Epiperipatus broadwayi, assembly GCA_028023455.1. NCBI lineage: Eukaryota > Metazoa > Onychophora > Udeonychophora > Euonychophora > Peripatidae > Epiperipatus > Epiperipatus broadwayi. The sequence goes on along the minus strand of JAQFVV010006307.1, from coordinate 1,144,661 downwards.
ACTAAAAATGAAATCTATGAGAGGAGGGAAGAGAGAAATGAATCATTGACATCAGTCCAATAATTAAATACATAAAATGGAGCTGGGTAAAAATATTTCTTAGAAGATATAATAATGGATGGTCAGGAGCAAATCTTAAAATGGATCCAAAAGAGTGTGTAAAACAAAAAATACACCATGTAAAAGATAAAATAGATGAGATAAAAACTTGAAGAATAAGACAATCTGTGAAAAACAGAAGGTAAATGATTTTTTTTTAAATGAAATGAATAGCTATGAGAATAAGAAAAAAACAATCTATATAAAAAAATAAGTTTCAAAAGAGTATTGAAGGAAAGTTATTTCTGCACTAAAAAAAAGAAAAATGGGGGGATAATATACAAACTTTGAAAAAGTTCCATTAAGAATTATATAGTAATAAAAAATAGAACTATTATCTACAGTTATTACATTTTCTGAATTCTCCAGCATTTTAAATAAAAAAGTGAGGCATACAATAAATCTATGAAAAAGGAAGGCTCCAGAAAATGATGGAAGTATTACGGATATCTTCGATACCAATGAAGAAATGAAAAATGTATTGGCAAAATTAAATATCAAAATGTCTAAATGATAAAGATGTCTGAGATAATTGGGGAAAAAAGCAGTAATCTTGACATTTAAGAAAGTAAAAGAATAGTCATCTAGATTTTGTGAATGATGTGGTTGTTTTTGCAAATAATGCATTAGAGCTTCAGGAAATGTTTCCAAGAATTATAATGATATAAAAATGAGACAGTGGGATTAAAGTTATTTTCTCAAAAGAAAATAATTGATAATCATGAATTAGAAAAGAAGTTAACAAAAATAACTTGGTTAGATTATTAATACAGATGGATGCATAACAGCTAAAATTAAACATAAAATAAAATTGAATGGAGTGATATTGAAAGGAAATATGGGTATGTATTTTTAAAAAAATGATTATCCAAGACTTGGATACTTAAGCAACACAGAGACTTTACATCAAACTCTTAGTGAGTATAAAGAGATATATGTTAGGAGTAACAAGAATAAATAGAAAATAAAATATATGGGTGACAGAATAAACAGGTATCTCAGATATCATAAGGTGAATTTAGAAATTGAAACAAGGCTGGAATAATCATATTGCTAAAATGGCATGCTGAATCAACAGTTAAAGTCTTAAACTGGATCTTATAATATTATAAAAGATCTAGAAAAAAATCACAAGATGGATGAATGAAATAAAATAATTTTCTGGTATGTTGTGAAGAAGAGAAGCTAGAAATTAAAGAAACTACACTAAAGGTAAAGAGACCTTCATACTGAAATTGATAGATAATAGTTGATAAAGAGGGTTAAATTTGGAGAGGCTTTCATTTTATAAAAAACTGATAATGATTGAAAATTATATATATATTGTAACGTTTATTTATATACATTGCAAATATATTGGCATTTGGTAAAAGCTAAAAAAAATAAAAGTAAATTTAGATTTTTTTTTGACTAATTTTTTTTAAAAAAAAAATAACGTACAATGAAAGTTAAATTATTCTTTCGTTTTTTTTTTATGTAAGTAGAAATAAAAGTAGAATTGAAGAGAACAAAAGAATTCCAAAAGTAAAATAAAAAAAGATAAGAGAAAGTAAAAATATTTTGGCTAATTAAAGATGACCGAAAAACTTGATAAGAAAAGAGAACTTTATAACGTAAATTTCATAAAGAATCTACAAGATTATGAACCAAAAAAATGTCATGATAATAGCATGCACAGAAGTCTGAAAACTGGACCTCTGGTATAAAAAGAAGGGATTCGGTTGGAAGAACGGCTTGTTCCGTTAGTCTCTCTAGTCGGTCCTGAATAACAATAATACATCCAGGATCACCCTACACTGAAATAATTCGGCATGTCGGAGTGAACCGGAGCTTCTGCGAACATCGTGCCTGAAGATATACACCAGGAAAAGCCTTCGTGACCGACTAGGAGAATGGACCACAAGATCAAATAATAACCAAAAGGCCGAGCTCATTCTACCCAAAAAATTATGCATAGTTATCTACTACTGAATTCACAAAACTTACCAGTAAGTTATGCTTCATTATCCTGATTGTGACAAAGTTAACCATTTTAAAAACTACTTGTAAAAATAAGCTTATAATAGGATCCCGATAGAGACATTAATTTTCTTGTACAAGAGACATTCATTTTTTTTAGAACTTTCTAGAAGAAATTTGGAAGTGAACTTTTAAACATTTTTTATCTATCTAGAAGAAATTTGGAAGTTTCTTTTAAACATTTTTTATCTATTAGAATAAAAATATTTCTAATACCAATTTTCATTTGTACGTTATTAATAATAATTATTATTTTTTATTATTAAATTTATTATTAGTTTAATAAGATTTAAAAATGTAATTTACCTTTGCCAAATATGTTTGAATAAGCCCAGGAATAATAATCTTAAAAAAAAAAAATTCTCGTTATGGTATGATGCAATACCTAGTAGTTTAAAAGTATTTTTATTTTTTATTTACGAGTCGTTATATGACGAAGTCAGTGGACTCTTTAGAATAAAAAGTCCTGGTGCCCATATTAAATAAATTAAAGGCTGATTTCGTCGATAGCATAATTCTCAACTATTAATAGGCCGAGCTGATCAGGAAATATAGCTATGTTTTTAGAATAGAAATACAACTTTCTTCTTGTTTGACATAGCTTGATCAACTCGCGCGCAATTTATATTAGCGTGTAGAGGCCTATCAAAACAGAAAACGTTATAATATATATAAAAGTTCCAAACAGTAACCACCTAAACATTCACAGTAAAATATAGTAATCAATATTTCTTACTGCTGTCAAGGCAACCTTCACACTTTTTAATAGCGAGAATGGAATCCATTTTTACTAATGGTCCATTGAATATATATGGACACTTAAAGCTTGCAACTTGACTACAGAGTATGAAATATTGATACATTGAAGTTTAAATAAACCTCTTTAAACATGAAATAAACATGTCACTGTAATGCAGACTAATAAATAGTCAATTAACATTACAAACTGCAATACTTTTAAATTGCCCATGCATTATTTAGAAATAATAAGTGAAATAGTGCCTAAAGCTAATCTGGGATAATGATATAATTAAGTTCCAACCAGTAACCATATATATTGTCCTTTTACCATTTATATATTATAAAAACAACAAAACACACCAATTTTATATAACATAAATTTAATCAATTTAAACTACATCATTCTAAACTTTAAAAATAAAATTATATTTATATATATATATAATTGCTATTACAATATGTTTATTGGATCTTTGATTTCAATAAAATAGAAATACTTGTAAACTGCATCATTCTGAATTGCATCTGGATATTTTTTATTCAATCAGGAGTCAGTTAAAAGTAATTGATCCAAAAGGATAATAGTCAACATTTTTACCAAAGATTTTATCACAAATTACAATATAGACATTTCCAAAACAAAAAAATGCTTGGAGAGAGATAGGGAACACCCTATTACTAGAAGTGATAATTTTCAAAGCATGATGGTATGAGATAATCCAGAAATTTGCCAACTTACAGATAATATAGTTACAAATATTTTGCTTTCAGATTTTGAAAATTTTAGCATTCTTGAAATTCTAATTATAGTATTGGTTGAAAAAAATATATTTTTTCTTTTTCATTTTTGCTAAGAAATGCTGATATAAAAAAAATTTATTCAGATCATTTGATTACATTTCAATATGTCAGGCTTACTATGTCATTCACTTACAACACTTTCTTTAAGTAACGTCTTTTTCATTTATTCTTATTTAGTCATTTAATTACAACACTTTCTTTTCATAATAAGGATTTTTGCATTACTAATGATTTGGAACTTTATATAAAAAAATTGAACCTAGGATTTCAACATTATTCATCGCTGAGCATATTCAAGCATTTGGATTCGGCAAAAGATTGTTATATGAATAGATTATCAATTACTGTGGTTTTCGATTTAAGACCAAAACTATTCTGACAAATTCATCAATAATATTCTGCATCATTTTGTTCTAGATTGATAATCATCATTATATTTATATATCTTTTTTCTGATAAAAGCTTGTTTCCAATTGTTAGTGCTCAATACAGATCATTTTGATAGGCTTCAATGATGATAATGAAGAAACTAATATAAGAAAACTGTAAAAAATGTACAGACACTAATGACAGTAGTTTTAACATATATTTCAGTTCAGTATTTTGATTCCTAAAACAGAATTTCATCATGTCATGCAAAGATTGACTATTTTTACATACATAAATGTAAAACTTTAATATTTTGCATTAATATTAGAATAAAGTTTTACATATACACCTGGTTCTCTTTTTACGGGGACTTATTTAACACGATTTTGAAGTTATGTGATTTATGTTTCACCGGAAGTCGAACTCCAATAATGCGCTATTACTTTAAATAATAAATTTTGCACACTTATGTTATATTGAAAGTAATAGCACATTACTGGAATTTGACTTTCATCTTAGTAATTTCAATATTTTCAGTGCTTTATAATAGTAAGATTTTATGCAATAATGAAATTAAAATCATGATTTCCACATTTTATGTATACACACATTAAATTTTACAAGATTATAATGTAAATTTGTTCAAACATTGTGCGTGTTAATTTTGCATTTCAAAGGACATTCTGTTTTTGCTTTTTAAAAAAGAACGTAAGCTTTTATTAATCATTTAGTGTCTGCAAGTTTATTTTTAAAAGATGAGTAATAGCAGTGAAACGAAATTTGATTTTTAAACGGAATTGAAAATTAAAAAATTAAAGACAAAAATAATAATTTAATTTTTAGTTGTTAGTTTTAATTAAATTTTTCCCAGCAGTGGTGAATAAATGTCTTTTTATTATCATAAGTCTAAGTTCATAAACAATTAATAAAATCATCATCTCAAAGATTAATTACTAATTACGTTGTCAACAGAAAACCATTAACACAACATGAGAGTGAACTTGGTGCTAGTTGTATTTCCTCTTGTGAGAATCTGATTTTTTACCAGTTTGCAAAGGAACGTGTATTTCGGCAAATAGCGATAATAATTAAAACGTGTATAAAAAAATGTAAGTTACTGTACTGTAAATTATGCATAAAAATATATTATTTTGAATAAAATTAAATATTATAGTTAAAAAAAGTTTGAATTGTATCAATTTTTTTTCAAATTTAAAATTTTTTATTAGTCATATTTTATTTCCTTGGTTTTTTTTTTTTGCGCGAATTTTTAAAGTAATTTTACGTTGGTGCTTTGCTTTTACGCGAATTTTGAAAAATCACAGACCGCATCCCCCCTTTTTCAATGTAATGAAGCAGTCAATCTTAGCTTAAGATTCTGCTTCATGTTTCTACCTATTAACACGTGTTCAAACCCCTATATACCATCCCGCTCCTTTTGTCATATATATATATATTTAATGTATATATTTGAGATGCGCGCCTAAATTATAAAATTTAATGTTTCAATAACATGTTTTAAAATTATTATTAATTCTTTTTATTAATTATTAGTTCTTTTTTATTAAAGTATTATAGATGCGGCTCAAATATATATATATATATATATATATATAGGAGCAAAACTTACTAACAAAATATTGATGTTTTTAAATATTTATTATACGTCATTTTTAGCTTTTTCTTTTTAAATTGCTTGTTTTTCTATTAAACTGTATATTTATTATAAAATCCAATATGGAAGATGTGACTGTTGTTAATTGTCCAAAAATAATTAAGGATTGAAAGCACTATTGTTTTAATCTGGGGTAGATATTTTTAATTAAAGTTTTACTTAAAAGGGGATTAAGATTAGAGATACTTTTGTTAAAAAACATGTTGTCAAATCTATTTCTAATCTGGAAATAGATTTGAATTTATTTTGGACGTTATCTTACAATTGCATCTTCAAAAACAACTGATAAAAGAAAAAGTATAAAATGACTGAATTTTGGAGAACAGGGAAGATTAGCTACTCTAGTATAAACATATTACACGTCGCTTGAAATTTAAATAATGTAGCAGTAAATCCATCACTTCTCAACTCTTTTGGGGTCATCATCTTTCACAGTCTTACATCCTGCTGCCCAAGAGTGCAAAGCCTGACCTAAGAATTTCAGTGTGCATTTAATAGAAGCTTGCTGCCACAGGAGAACATGCAATATTTTAAATTGAACTCTTAAAACTGCAAGGTAATTTTTCAAGCCGTCACCTCAAACTAAATCTAGCCTAAATAAATCCATCAAGATCTCTTCTCATGTATTCTTTAACTGTGCCTTTTATATATATATCTGTAAATGAAATTTTGCTCTCAAATAATTTCTTTATATCTAATCCTATCTCATATGCTCTTAACTTTTTAATTTTGATGCGGTCATTTATTTATATATATTTATTATTTGATTTATATATCTGCTTGCTTATTAATATGTCAATCCAAAACAATCTGACGAACTGAATTTTCTAAAAATCCTTTCCATTTTTTTTAAGTAAACCTTCACGAAGCAAGTTATGAACGTTCATTTAAAACAATGCATTATTAATTAATATACTCGCCAGATTGTTTTTTAAGCCAATATTCTCTTTATGTTTTAATATAATATATATATATTTGTTTAACTCTGGATTTTCTACCGATGTAAATCCAGAACTTAAGCTAATTAACGCTTTGAAATCTTATAAAATATTATTTATTTAATTCTAAAATAAGGTGACTTAATTGTTTTACATATATATATAACTGCTAGTTTTTTTTATTTATATACTCTTAAAATGTATGCTTAAAATATCAAATAAAGTACTTACATATTTCATTTATTGTAAAATCAATGAAAGTGGGATTGATTTATTTTAAATATCAGAAAAGGAATGGGGGTGAATCTTAATATTTCTGTTACTAAATCAAATCTTAACATATAGTTTATTAATTTGAAATGTAAATCTTAATGTTTCTTTTACTAGTTAAAATCTTAACGTATATTTTATTAAATGAAATATTCTGTCTCTATATATATATTATAATTGCATGGTGTATTATAGTATTCAAACAAGGGTCATTTATTTTTAAAGCAGTAAAACTTTTCAAGGTTGTGACATTTATCATTCATACTGCATTCCTGATATATAGCTGATCTTCGTGATTATATATATGTGATTCTTAATCTGGGGATTATGACAAGTTCGAACCCATAGATTTCTTCTCATTCCATAAATAGTTGAGCTATCTGGAACCACATTTATTCCGTATCAAATGCCTCTGGCGGTGATCCCATAAGTTTGGCACACACTATGCATATACGCTTCATTGATAAAAGGCCTCTCGCATCGGTTATACCAGCAAAAGTCTGGGCCACACCATGCCTATCCACTTTTCTCTAAGCACTACCCAAGAAGGGGGTGTGAGATTTCGTTTTTCATCCAGAAGAACGACCTTTTCCTCTTAGTTATTTTTAGGCTATTATGTCTTCACCGCAAACTTCTTAGTATTTATTATTCCTTTTGCATCATGACCCAGTTTTAATGCTCTAATATTAAAATTAAGCTTTGCTTAAAAGATATATATATAAATGCCAATTACACCTGGGTCTCGTTTTACGCGATAGATAGGTTCCTCAGAAAACACGCGCAAACGAAATCGCGCAAAAATAGACGTAACTTATATTGAAAAAGGGAGAATACGATCTGTGATTTTTCAAAATTCACATAAAAGCAAAGCACCAATGTAAAATTACTTTAAAATTCGCACAAAAAAAATAAGAAAATAAAATATGACTAATAAAAAATTTCAAATTTGAAAAAAATTGATACAAGACAAACTTTTTTTAACTATAATATTTAATTTTATTCAAAATAATATATTTGTATGCATAATTTACAGTACAGTAATTTACATTTTTTATACACATTTTAATTATTATCGCTATTTGCCCAAAAACACGTTCATTTGCAAACTAGTAAAAAATCAGATTCTCCATGTGATGTGATGTATTTGGCTTCTCCTTAAATGAAGTCAAGAATATCTCGGCAATTATTCTCACAAGAAGAAATACAACTAGCATCAAGTTCACTCTCATGTTGTGTTAACGGTTTTCTGTTGACGACGACGATGATTTTATTAATTGTTTATGAACTTAGATCTTATGATAATAAAAAGACATTTATTCACCACTGCTGGGAAAAATGTAATTAAAGCTAACAACTAAAAATTAAATTATTATTTTTGTCTTTAATTTTCAATTCCATTTAAAAATCAAATTTTGTTTCACATCACATTAATTTCAAGTCGCCCATAAGTAATTTTTAAATTGTTAATTACAATTAAAAATCAGATTTTAATTTTTAATTGTGCCCACTGCTATTACTGACCTTTTAAAAATAAACTTGTGGACACTAAATGATTAATAATTGATTACGTTCTTTTTTAAAAAGCAAAAACAGAATGTGATTTAAAATGCAAAATTAACACGCACAATGTTTGAACAAATTGACATTATAATCTTGTAAAATTTAATGTGTGTATACATAAAATGTGGAAATAATGATTTTAATTTCATTATTGCATAAAATCTTACTAATATAAAGCACTAAAAATATTGAAATTACTAAGATGAAAGGAGAATTCCAATAATGTGCTATTACTTTCGATATAACGTAAGTGTGTGAAATTTATTATTTAAAGTAATAGCGCATTATCGGAGGTCAACTTCTGGTAAAATACGAATCGCGTAACTTCAAAATCGTGTTAAATAAATCCACGTAAAAAGAGACCCAGCTGTACTTCTATTTTATTAATTAAGTTTATTTCAATCTTATACAGTCCCACCATCGTAATTTATATATCTATTTAAGAGTATCTATGTGCCTTGGGAAAAATAGTGTTCATCTTACTATTGTTAAATGATTTTCGTTAAATATTTTGTCATAGTTTCAAATATAATCTTTTAACTCTCTTTTGTTTATTTTCACGATCTTAATGTTGTGAAAATAGTTTATATCATATGTCTAATGAATTTCAGAAAGTTTCCCTAAATCATATGTTAGTCACCACATTTCAGAACCATAACCCAAAGCGTTAATAGCAATTTTATGTAACTTCTTTCTAATACTGATTGGCATCTTAATATTGGACCCACCAAAGATGTGTGTTTATTTGTAAGATATTATTTAGCTAATAATGAGCATATGAGAAATAATAGCGTGAATGAAACTATGTAATTATCTACCGCTTGCTCATTCATGCACATACTAATGTACTTAATTTATAAATGTATAATAATTTGTCAGTATATTAAAATATATTTTATTGTCTAACTTATTTGAGTAGTTCGAATTCCTTTTTCCTCCACTTCCACATATTACAGCCATGCTTATATATCTTTTAGTTTAGTCATACTAATAGATGTCTCATTGTTTTGCTCAGCTTTGCTAGTCGGCCGGATTAAGATTAATTCTCATGTGCCATCACTATTATGTTATTCATTAGGTGTTAGATCTGGGGCTTAGAGAGTGGGTTCGAATCCAGGCTGGTCCCTGACCTAAATCTTGGGCTTGACTGGGTTTGAAGTACATTTTGTGAGTTCCAGCTCATGTTAGATGGATAAACATGTTTTGACTGGCACAGTAAGTTACGTCTATTTTTGCGGATTTCGTTTGCATGTGTTTTCTGAGGAATCTATCTATCGTGTGAAACGAGACCCAGGTGTAGTATTGTCTAACACATTTGAACGTTATATATACATAAATGGTATGGATTTGACATTCTCTAAGAATTCAGAAGATGAAGAAAAAATGCATAAAATTTAATTTTTGTAAGCCTTTTTTGTAAATATTAATTTTAAACAACAATTGTGTTGGGCAATTATTACACTGCTATTGCTTTGCAAGATATTGCAGATACATCTAAAGTCAACTGATAGTTTTGTGTTAATGCTGAAATAAAGATTTTTATGATTTTTGATTTCAATTGATATGTGAATAATCTGGACTGATACTAAGCTTCAAATATTTATATTATGTTTTTATTATTATTATTTTCTGATAAACTTGACTAGGCTATACCAATTAGTATTTTATTTCCTGATCTATTTAAAATACTTATTCATATTTACATCTGAAAAATGTTACTCACTCATTTTTAAATGAAATAAAAACAAGATGACATTTCAACTTAAATATATTGTTTTTTATATGTATGCAATAAATCTTGAAAGGCTGGAATGATATAAAATTTTCTGCTATAAAGCAAGTTCTGCAAATCATATTAATGTCTTTTATTAAACTATATATATTATCCTTTATTATACATTCTTCTAAGATTCAATTTATTTTTTAGATACATACCTTTTTTTTAAACGACTATGGAATTTTGTGTACACTTTTATTTCAATAGAATATATATTAAATATTGTCTAGAATTAAGGTACAAATTTTTAAGATTAGTATTGTCAAATTTTTGATTTGCTTATTACAAAAAAAACTTATATGATTATGTTGCATTTTCTGTTTGCATATATATCTCCCTTTTTTATACATAGTAACATTTGTTAATTGTTTGAATAAATACCAATTTAACACAGAGTTAAAAGACTTAACAAGAACTCATGAAGTAGCATAGAAATGGAAATAAATACCAGTTTACATTTTTGATTTTACAGATAGATAATCAAGAAGGAGTGTTTGCCTGAAAAATGACAAAATTTCATAAGTATCTAAGAAAAAAGATAATTCCAGTTTAAATTTTAAGGTGATCAAAGTTTACTATCCAAAATTGACAGTCTCCTTTATAATATATTAATTAAAAATGGAAAGTAGAAACATGATAGAATCACAATCAAAAATAAGTGTTTATATGCAAAAAGTGATACATATTGCTAACAATTGCTAATAAAAACATATAAACCACTGTTGTAAATGACTGCACTGAAAATTCATTATCTAATTAAACAATTTATTTATAAATATTTTTTTCCCTCTATAAATGTTAAAACGTGGAAATTGTTAAGTCTATGGATTGGATTGCAAATTAAGTGGAAGATTTCTAAAAAAGTTTATCATTCCAATTACCTTTTTTTAATTTATAAACAAAATAAAAAAAAATTGCTATGAATGGGGTGACTGTATATTGTTGTAAGAAAATTTTTTTTTAGAAAAGCAAATCTAATTTGATTGTAATTTGTTTGTTCCATGGTTCAAACATCATTTTCAGATAATACTGGCATTTTTCTAGAGTTGAAGGTTATTTTGAGAATCGGGATCAATTTTTACATTTTTATAGCTTCTTTTAATTAATTAATATTAATGGAGTCTCTTTAGGACTTTTTTAATAGCAAATGAGAGGCTGATATCACCTATGTTCATTTTTCAGCATTTTGAGCAATATCTCTACATAAAAATGGTTTAATATTTATTCATCTACACTTGATGAAATGTTACTATATTTCATATAAATGCAAAAAATAGTTGATGATAATTGTCATTCCATATTATATTAATATTTAATTGTAAGTATTTCAAATATTTTAAAAATAATAACATAAGGATTAAAATAATAAATGTCATCAAGAAACATTTTAATATTTCAAATGGGACAAATATATACCTTAGTATAAATTTAAAACCCATATTAATATTTTTCATCAATAGGAGAATTAACAAAAAAAAATGTTTAAATTTTCATTGTTTTTTTTTTGTTGTTGTTGTTGTTGTTGTTGTTGATTAGACTAAATATAATATATGGGAGTTTGATTATTTAATATAATTAATAACAGCTATTGAAATTAGATTAAAAACAAGTCTGAATATGTTTTTTTTTCTGCAATGATAGGAGAGGAAATCACCTTCTGGTTCAAATTGCATCTTGATGCAAAATTAAATCTTTAATACTAAACATAATCAATGATATGTTTATTTTGATATTGTTAGTTATGTAAATTGTTTAGTATACATATTATTATAAGCTACCAATTTTGACTTCAACTTTTTTTTTTAATTTGCCCATGGAGATTCCTAGAAATTCTTTGGCACTTACATTTGCAATAAGTTTTCATTATTTTATCTAAGAATAAGCATTTAAAATGTTAATTATTTAGTGAATTTCATGCAAAGCACTAAATAGTTAAGAATTAAATGAAAACAATTAAAACATTCTATCTTGCAGAAGAGCATAGTTCAAAGAGCAATTTTTTAATGATCACATTATAGGCAATCAGTATTTATTACAGAGATATGAACACAAACTCTAAACTTTCAAGAGATAATAGGATATCAATAATGGTTAAAAATAAAAACTATAACAGAGAAGGATTTAATTAATAATATGTATCACTCCTTATATCAGTATAAATGAACTTAACCAAATTATTTTATTTTGCTTTTCAAACTTTTTTCAACATATGCTATCAATATTCACAAACACAGAGTAATAATGCAATCCACTAACATATTCAGGCATAATGGAAGGGTTGAGTGTTAATAAGCTATCCAAAAGTAACTTTCTATTTAGAAAGTTTGGTCCTTCAGGATGTAACTTTAAATTGAATCTAGAAAAACAAATTCAAATACTTTTAGAATAATTAAATTTAGTTCAACCTTTCGTACTAGGTTATCTGAGTAGCAATTATATAGATATATTTAATTTTGCTAACAATTTTTCAACTAAATTTATATTTATATTTATGCAATGGAAATATGTTTTTAATGATAAAAACTAAGCTAACGTTTTGATTTCCACTCAATTATGATAATAAATTTAATGTACAATATTAAAACTTAAGGCCTCATGATAAATATAACAATAAAATCTTACCAACTGTCTTAAATTTATTAAGTTTTAAACAATAGTTTTCTGCAGATATCATCTTTTTTTGTGCATATGAATAAGGTGTTAGTAAACTATCTACGATGGTGTTAGTCCTCCTAAGGTATTGGTATTGATAGATAGGTTATATAATAGGTCTTAGTAAGCCTTATAGCAGAGTCTACTTCTTTCTTTGTGGCATAGTTTTCTTCATTAAAGCAGACAAAATCACATTCTATGCAACATTGATGTTCATCCAAACTTTTTGATGGAAAACTATTTCCAGTTTATCTCATCTGCATAAAATCTGCATGAAATCACTCTGCATTGCTTCTTGTAAGACTTAGAACACTATCATCTTTTTCTTTTCTGACTTCTTTATATCTCATGTTTTTGCTTCTCACATTTACCCTATACTCAAGGATATTTTTTACAAAACATATTAATCAATTTTATCCAAAAACATAGCACTAATTACAAAAATACATATTCACTTCACAGCATGTTGTGGAAACAAATACTTTTACATATATTTTTAATTTATATCATTATTTTGTAAATAACTAAAATCTTTTTTTAACAATAGCAGTAGGAAAAAAAAAAGATGATGGCAAGCTTTTAAAAATTGAGTGATAACTTTCTTAATTTTAGTAGATCATAATTTTTAATAATACTACTTAGATTTGCCATTCAATTTTTCATAAGGGAAATCTTGTTATTGACTTAAAATCCCATCCAGAAAACAAATATGAGTCACAAAATATTTGACATTTCCATAACTATACAATTAAAATTCATTTGCACAACACTAAAATTGTTTTTTTTTCTTTCTTCTATTATATAGCACAAGTTATAATCTTATTGTGTCCCAATTTTTAAAAATACATTTTTTATTAAATATTTAATATATTAAAATGTATAGGTTCTATTTTTATTTTATTTTTTTTAAACTAGTATGTGTGTATGTTATACATAGTATGAACACATACATACATGGTATCTTAAACATTTATTACTCAATTTATAAGTTTTATTAAACATTTTAAAGCATGTAGTTTTGTAATGTAACATTGTATAAGATGAAAAAGCCAGCATTGTAATAATTCAATAATGCCTAACTAACTATCTACTTATCAGGAGTTGATACTCAAAAAAATTTTTGCAATGAAAAAAGTCACAATCTTGCAACAGAGTAAAAATCATGGTGTATTTTCTCTTACAATTCTTCATTGCTCTGAATAATGTGTGTTTCTCATTGGCCTCTCCATCATTTTCTTCTGCATCAATGGAGATGTCAACAGCAAGACTAACAACTAAGAACTGCTTTTTGTCAACTTAGATCTAGATTTATCACAAATGGTGTCTTGTGTTTATTTTACCCATATGCCATGGTTAAAATTTCTCTCCCCTAACCAATTAATTCTTGAGTCACAATTGTTATTAATCTAAAGTAATTATATCTCCTCCCTAAATTTCAAAATGAAACAAGGAAATTTCCATTACTAAAAAAAGTGGAATGGGGCATTAATTCTTCTCAGTACATATTTACCCTTAGCAAATGGATCATCTATTTTACTGAACACATTATTTTTTCCAGACAGTCCAATTCTCATTTTAACTCTAAGCATTACTAGGCAAATTCAGATATTAAAAAATCTCAGTATTTAATATTACAGTCAATAGGATTGGTAATCTTATTCTTAATGTCTTCTTTTCAAATATTCAGCTTATGCATATAATCATACTCTGCCATTCTGTTTTTACTCCAAACTTGGTAACCCTCTATTTGTATAACAAAACTTCTGCTAATTAGTCAATTAATACATAAGATCAATTTAACATAGGCAATTAACTTTTACCAATTGTAATTATGGAGAACCTTAACATTTCCTATTTCATCTTATCATAAAACATGTATATCTGAAAAGTATGAATCTCATGACTACAGAAGATTTTTTTCTAGTAACCATCTTTTTTATACAAAAAAAAAAAAACATTCTTCTCTTATTTACCTTCTATTCTCCTGATCTTCTCTTTTTAATATCTTCCTCTCTTTATCCTATCTACTTCTCTGAACATCTAACATTTAATATCAAATTAAATTTAGAAATGTGACAATATCAAGTTAAAATTAGATATGCAAGAAAAACAGTGCTCCCACTTAAGAACATCACTAGACTCCTTAAATTTTGTGCTCCTGGGATAATGGTTTTAGAAATCTATATATAAATTCTGAAAAAAGAATAAAATACTTTCCCTTGAAACAATGAAAGCTTGGTTTCTCTTCATTAACATAATACCATTTACAATCAGAAATTTTGTCGTAAAAACAAATCTCCAACAAGATTGGTAAAAGAGTTGGATTTGGTGAATCTCAAACTAAGGAACATTCCCAGCAATCCTTCTTCAATAGAATTAATTATATTACTCAAGCAAGAGTATAAGCAGATGCAATTTATATTGGCTGACAACCTGTCTACCAAAAAAAATTTTTTTTTCTTGTTAGTATCAATAATTGATGTATAACTTACATTTGCTGGGTACTAAATTGTAGATCAAAGAAACAAACTCTTGTTTTAACAAATAACATTATGTTTGCTGGTGAAAATATATTACCTCATACCTCCTTCCATTTCAAATCCTGCTTACAGAAATTTCCATCTCCTAAGCTCCCTTCATACTTTTTTGGTATCATTGAAGAATGTCAGAGATCATATGAAACAAAAATAATCTTAAAGTTAAGCTCTATTCCAGAGAACCCACTTCCAAGGTCACATGCCATTTGAAATTTTTATTATCATGAGTCATTATAATATTCCAATAATATACAATTTATTAAACCATCTTGCAAAACAGATATCCAGTCTCACTACTTCCTTTTTTTTTAAAGATATTATTCTGTCACCACTTTAAAACCTTAGATCTATATCTATGTTTCTACTTGTCTTCAAAGTCATTGCATTAAGGGTAAAATACAACCTGATTTTTCCCACTATATTCAAATAAGTTTGCCAAGATGCAATTTCCACATCTGAAGCAGTAACACTATTTAAGATGACAATTTATGATATAAGGCAAGCCAAGAAGATAGCTTATATTATAGTTCAATGGTTCAATCAGACATTGCAACTGCTTTTGTTTCCATGTCAATAAATAAACTTCTAGAAGTGCTCAGGTACATAAAATCCCAATATCTTTACTATATGTATTAGCCAACTTGTTAATCATTAGAAATATACATAATACTTAAATGGAAAATTATCTACTACAATCCTCAATGACAATTCCATCATTGAAAGTTTTCCTCTCAAGCAAGTCTTGATTCTTCCCAACAAACAATAGTCTGCTTAATAAAAAAATAAATTGCCTGGTATATATATCTTTCATAAACCAATCAATCAGCCATATTTCAAATATGGATGATTTAGTAATATTCTTCCTTTCAAAAAACTTCTTTCCAAACTTTCCACACTACAACATTATTCTCAAACTTTCTCTTTAAGTTTTAATAAAGAGAAGTAATCAGCACAGTGCATCCTTACTGGAAAATATATATCTTTAATTTATATAGCTTACTCCCTCATAAAGTTTTTGACTTTTCAATTTATCTTCAACTCAATTCATTAAACTAACAGTAAAAATTACTATTCTAGTTTCAAATGAAAAAAAGGCTAACAGTAAAAATTACTATCCTGGCTTCAAGTGAAAAAAGCTATAAACTCCATCTCAAAAAAATATATGTTACTACTCAGTAAAATTTCTTTACTAACATTCTAATACTCCCAAAAATCAAGCTACAGTGGATTAACTTCATCATCTCCTCTTTTTTTTTTAAAAAAAAAAGTAAATTCTTTATGTACAAGACTCATTTGGGTATAAAAAAAAAACAACTGCCACAACTATGGGAAAATGCAAAAACAACAAAAAATTAACTGTTCTCTCCTTACATTCTTATCCATTTCTTCTTTCTCCCTCTATATTTTGCTTCTTTTTATATTTCACTATAAACTCATCAAAATTATTCTCTCCTTACATTGCATCTCTACATTTTACTATATGAACTAATCTCATTGCCTCCTTCCCTAATATATAATCACATATTCCCATAACTCCTGCATTCAAACCACTATTTATCAGAAACAAATTTTCATAAATATCTTTTTCATTTTCATATCCAAATACACATGTGTCATTCTCACTCTATTCTAAAAAAATAGTATGAAGAGACACGTACATAACACTAAGTTAGGAAGGCTGTTTCTGATAAAGCTCTTATAGAGATTTAAGTAATGGCATTTTGAGCCCAAAAATCAATATCAAAATTTCCAACAGAAGCTTTGCTAGCTGGAGAATCACACCTGCAAATATTGATTCAATGTGTTCATTATGTATGAGAGAAAAGGAAACACTTATGTGCTTCCTTACATACATATCACCAACATATAGCAGCTATACCATAAAACCAATGTTCCATATTGAAGTCATTGAAAATGTTCAAAGAGGACTGTTTCCTAATATAAGATTGACGGTATTTGTCCTATTTATTTATTTCTTGACATGTCATTTTATTTTTAACCAGACACCAACAAACTTAAATCTCTTTTTATCAATAAGTTATTAAAAATTAAACCCAGATATTCAGGCCTTAATTCCTATTGACATTGTCATAGCAATTTGTGACCTAATCTTTCTTCCAGTACCATTGTCATATACACACTGTAATTTAGATTGTTTGGTTTTTCTTTTTTCCTTTTTAAAATATATTTAACAACTTTGAACTTATTCATGTTTTTAATCTGCTGAAAAAAGTTTTTTTTTTCCCCATTAGTTTCTATCATCTTGTAGAAACATTATTTTAATTATGTTATAATGCAACTTATTCAATTATTCTACTTGCTTGTTTGTTTTTTTATTGGGTAACTATCATATTTTTTATATTTCAAAAAGTTTATTTTAAAAGTAACACAATATCTATTATCACCAGAAGAAAAAATCAAAGGCTATTTATTTATGAATAATAAAAATAATTAGGTTTTAAAAAGTAAGCTAAAGTATTTTTAATATAAAAATGTATTGAAATAATTTTAGTGTTATAGTTCCATGCAAATTCAATGAAATTGTTTGTTTAGAAACCATATAAAATTTTACATTTAAATGCGTCATATAATGAATGAATAAATAAATAATTTAAATGAGAAAGAGTAATTCATTAAAAAATATAGGTTATAAAAGAGTTCAAACTCTCATAAGAAATAATGCTAAATTCAATAAATAATATCAAAATTAATAATGAAGTCACAAAAATAGTTGACAGTTTTTGTCTTGCAATATTTATGAAAAACAATGGATCCAGAAATCAAGATATTCATTACAGACTAACATTATAAAGGATTATATAATATTTATAATATATTATAAAGGATTACAATTAAAAAGAAAAATGTTTAGAAGAAGAAAGATAAAAGATCAGAAATATTCAAGTTTGATACCATATGATTCTCTATAAACATGAAAATGAGATTCTTATAGAAAAAAGATTGAAAAAATATTAATGCTTTTGAAATGTGAAGCTATATAATACTTTTGTGATTAATCAGTATATTGCTTTGGTCATTTCTTAAGATATTCTAGTTTATTGAAGAATGTATATAAAATGTGGAAAGATTGATTGGTGATAAATGACAGAATAAGTGATAATAATATGGAGATGCTTGAAAAATCATATAAATGATGGATCATTCTAAAACATTGTTTATTCATATTATCATCAAGAATTGATTTCAATATGAATGGTGATTAAAAATAAAGGCAAGTATTTATATTTGCAAAATGTACTTTATTTTTATGAGTGTTTAAATTTCAATATTTATAATTTCTATATACAGCCCACGTGTTTTTATTTCATTTTAGACAGTTAAATTTCTTTTTTTTTTTTGAACAAATGATAAAAAATAGTAATAATAACAATTACACAATATTAATATAGCAATCATTTAATTATTAGTATAAAAAATGATTTATTTCAACAAACATATATATCGTGTATATTAAATGTATATATTATAAATCAAAATCAATAAATAGCTTAGTGGGAATAAGCCATCACATCGCTAATAAATGATCTTTTCCAATTTGAAAATTAGAATAAAATTAGTCTAACAATAAAAATGAAGATAATAAAGTAATTTAGAATGCGTCAAATGCTGCAATGAAAATTTTGAACTTCTTAATTAGAGGAATGACGATTTAAATAGATCAAAACAAAAATGGTTTAGAAATGTATTTAGATTAATAGTTTTGCTTACGTTAAGCTCATAAATTAATTCTTACTTAAATTGAGAAACTAGGATTAACAAAGTAAAAGACATGTTCGCCCACTTTTGAATAAATTACTTCCCTGATTTGATTAAAATAGAACATAGCTTCTGTTTAAGTTAGAACATATCTTTTCTTTATTTACTGGAAGTGCTAACAGTGAATGAAATTAAACATATACCATACTAAAATGAGAAAATATGTTACAATTAAAAGTAGTTTGCTTGTCTATTTTTTTTTTTTTTGGTTAACATATGCGTCAAATCTATACTAGTTTCAACCAAAATATTACAAAATGTTTCTTTACAAATGGCACTAATTATATTATTCTGCTTATTCAATGTATGTTTTCAACATGCAAAATTAAATTTAAAAATGAATGGGGAAATGTGAAACAAGTATTTACTATTTAATGCATATAAGACTAATTTATATAAACTTACTAAAATGATATAATTTTTAAGCTACATAATTAGTTATTTAAATTCTCTTTATCTATTTTTTAATTTTTATTTTTTTGAATCATTAGAAATGACTCACATATGCAGTTATTTATCATAGCTCTAATAGATTATAGCCAAAACAGTTATTCAACAATATATTTAAAAAATTTCTGATAATGGAATGCAAACTTGATAAAAAATATAACTTAGTCAATTATAAGATAAATTTTAAAGAAAAAAAAAAGGAAAATAATTAAAAATAATAATAATTATAGCAGAAATCCATTTATTACTCTGATCCCCAGATATTTATTATATTCTTCATGGAGAGTTAAACATTGGACTTGCATAACATACAAACATTCAAGAGACATTTTTTTTTACTTTTCTTTTATATTACTTAAATTAATAACTTATGAGTTAAGTATCTTAAGATTAGAATTCAAGACAAAATGTTTCTATACTTATATAAGTCTAAAATGAAGCTAGCATATGCTAGTTATAAACACTTTAGACAAAAATATAATACTTTGTTTGATATAAGAATATTTTTATCTAATAATTAGAAGGATGTTTCTGTACAAAACATGTTTTAATTTCAGTAAATATTTATATTCTATTACAACCTCAATCATAAATAATTATGTTTATGTTATTTCTGTTCATGCTATTATGTAAATATAATATAGCTAAAATGTTTTTTTTAGCAATCTCATCAGTTCTACTTCTTTCTTTTTTTTTAAATATATATAATTTCTTTGTAATGATTCTACATAATCTAATAAATTTTCTGAAAACACTTTACAAAATATCCATATCCCTAATGAGATAAATAAATGAGATGAACAAAGAACAAACTGCAAATACAACAATAAGGCTTAGCTGAATTTAAATAAATAAAAAAAGGAGAAATTTCAAAGCCTTGAGAATAATACAAAAAATATTCTTATTAATACTTTCAAAATAAGAAAAACTATTTATTTTATTAACAAAAATCTCTGTGAGTATAATTTAATATTTTTCTTTCATAAACATGTTGTCTTTAATTCATTAGAATATATGTGTGTTTATACTGTAGTGGCACAGAATGTAGAGGTGAACCTGGAATGATGGACAATCATCATCATCATCCTCATTTAATTACAAAGATAGAAGGAAGATAATGATTGCATGAGAAATCAGCAAAAACAACCAACATTACAAAAAACACTAATAATTATTCATGATCATAAATGATTAAAGAAATAAAATCAACAGTCAAATTTGTGAATGGATTTAAAAGTGGCCCATTATAGAGAAGGCTAATTACTTAGCCCTTACCAAAATTAGGAAAGATTATATAAATAATAATGTGTATGCACAAACTTAAGTGCTAAAACACCAAAATATAACAATTGAAAAAAATAATGCTGGGATACAGAAACATGCTGATCATCATCAATGCCTTCTGGCTATTTAGTGTCATTAATGTACTGGCTAACTATAAACCTAATTTCTAATACTAAATAAAATGTAGTGCATGGACTTTAAAAAATATCATTTTGTGCCATCCAGCAGTAGAAAAATAATGTCCAAAACATTAAACATAAACCCCAATTTATACAACTGAGCTCTATAACTGTTACTGTGAGCAAGAGATAATACCAACATACAATGTGTTAAACCTGGTATAGGATTAAATAAATTCACTGGAATAATTTATTAAAATATAAATTTATTAATGACAATCAATTAAATTAAGGTCTGTTCAGTATGCTATAAATTCAGCATTCTGATTTTGATTAAAATAATGCAAAAAAAAAACACAAATATATTATTACATTATAATGCACATATATCTCAATAGGTTTACCTATATATAAGCACTCAGATGTGCTTTATAATAACTTAAAATTAACATAACTGTTATTAACAAATAGAATAAAAATCAATTCATTTTAATAATTTATAAATAATAACCGATTTAACATATATGTGGATCTATCTGGCATGCATTTGAATGTGCATACACCTGGCATTTATATCCTAGGACAGTGATGGCAAAGCTATGGCATGTGTGTCAGTGATGGCGCATTTGAATTTTTTCCTGGCATGTGAACTATTTATATATCATAATTTTCTTCAATATTTTTTTTGTTGCTAAAATCTCTACTAATAAAAATTTACTGTAAACTAAACATAAAATTAATAAATATAATATTATATTAGAGTTCATTTGTAGAAGTAAAAATTATGATATTTTAAGTTAAAGTGGCATTGGTCTACTGCGGTATCATATTCTATAAACCTGTCAAATGATTCCAATAAAACTAGAAAGTAAACTCAGTAAAATATTTTATAACTCTTGGAAGTATTTTTTTTTCAAATCCAAAGTAAAAATAATGAAATGATTTTCTGTCCTAATTTTTTTTCACCTACATGTGTTGACACCATTCATTTTTTTAATATAATCAAAATCACGAACAAAGGAACAAAATGTGTAATCAATGCCATCAAATGATGTTTGGTTTATTTTTTGCTTGAAGATTTGCTGTAAAAGTGAAATGATAAATCTTTTATTTATAAAATTATTGAAGCTCATTTAAATTTACTTTTAAATAAATTTGTTACCATTATATTAATATGACTAGTGAAAATAAAAAACAAAAATTATCAAGCAGTAGAGAATTCCGAAATTGGTGGACTGATGAGTATGGAATGATTAACAAAGACACAAGAATAGTATATGTTTTATATTCTGGAACAGTTGTGTTGAGAACATCATCAGTAAAATGGCATTATGAGACCAATTATAAATTGCTCTGTAAAAAATGTAAAGATAAGCAAAAAGTATATTGCCCAAGCATTTAAAAATATAAATATTCAATCAACATCTATAATGAAATTTAGCAAAAATCATTCAAGTATAACTGCTGATAGTCTTTTTATTTCAAATGTAATTATCAAACATGAGAAACCTTCTAATGATGGAGAATATATGACAGAAGCTTGGATGAAATGTGTGCTAGTTCTTTTTAAAGATTTTGAAAACAAAGCAAAAATTATTCAGAGCATAAAAGGTTTATCATTGGCTAGAAGAAATACAGTTAAAGAAATAATCCTGCAAATGGCTAACAACATAACTTCTCAACAAAAAAGAGATATAAAATCTTTTAGTTTAATTTTTCTCTGCCTTGATGAAAGTACAAACATAAATGGATCAGATCGTTTGATAATTTTATTCACTATTGTGTTGGGAATAATATCAAAGAAGAAATGATTAGTTTAACCTCATTAGTAACAACAACAAAAGGAATAGATATTTGTAACATTGATGTTGCCAAAATTGAATCAGTAACTACAGATGGTGTGTATGACTGGAAAAGAAAATAGTTTTCTCACTTTATTTACCAACCATATTGGGCATTCAATTTTGGATTTTCAATGCACTATACATCAGCAGGTTTTATGCATGAAGACCAACATAAGCTACTGGATGATGTTATGAACATTTCGATTAAGTTAATCAATTTTATATCTACACATTGAGTAAAATAAACTCAGTATACTATGGTTTGCTTATGTACAACAAGGTTCAATGGTTAAGTTGAGGAAAAGTTATTCAAACATTCTGAGGAAAAGTTCTTCAAACATTCACTGAATGTTTAAAAGAAATTAAACTGGTTTTAGATAATGAGAAAGTCATTGAAAAATATGATGAATTAATGGATGTTGAATGGCTTTCAAAATTAATGTTTTACTGATATGTGTTCACATCTAAATGAATTAAATATGAAACTGCAAGGTCATAATATGACAATTGTTGTCATGTTTCATTTGATCAAAGCAGTTGAAGTTAAATTACAAATTTTCAACCGTGATGTTATTTCTTACACCTTCCAATATTTTCCAAATCTAAAAAAGTTCTTAATTGATTTAGAATCTCATGAGAAACCAGATCAAGTAAAATTGGCACAAGGTTTTTGTGTTGTAATTTAATCGATAATTGATTAATTTTCTTTAAGATTTACACAGTTCAGACAATTTTCAAAAATATCTCAAGTGAGAAATTTTTGAGTGGCTTAATTTGAAAGATATGGAAATGCAATCAGTTGATTTTTAATCCAGTTCTATATGGAAACAGAAATTTGTTGACTTTGTGGAATGAGTTAGAAACAATGAAAAATGATTGATTATTGGATATATGTAAAAAGAATGTTGAAGAGGAACTACTGACTGCCTGGAATGCTATCCTGAAACATTTAATTGTTTAAAAAAATTAGAGACCACTATATTATCATTTTTTTCCTCTACATATGCATGTGAATCATTGTTTTCAGAAACAAATTTAATTAAAAACAGTTCTAGAGATAGAATGATAGATGTAAAGCTAGAGTTCATCATGTACATTATTAAAAATGACAAAATATGAACCAGATATAAAATATTTGGCATCCAATGTACAACAGCAAAAATCTCATTAAATAATATCTATTTATGATGATTTTATATGTTTATTTCCAAAATTTTAATTACTATTATTTTTTTACAATTACATTTTATTCAATTTGTGCTTTTCCAAATAAATATTGTTCACTTGTATTTAGCTCATTTAGGAATTGTGTTTAATTACTATTGTTATTATTATTATTATTTTGTTCTATAAACTTTTAAAAACTGCAATAATTAAATTGTTTATATTTTGATTTTAATAACAATATGGCAAGCCAATCATTCAATAAATATTTTTTGGAAATTTTTGGCATGCACACATAAAATATTTCGTCACCACTGTCCTAGGAAATTTTCATTTCAAAAAATAATAAACTTACTAATCAAATTATATTTTCACAAGACATAATTAATTCAATGTCAAAAACATATGTACATAAAACCAATGCAAACATACCTGTGTATTACTATTATCTTCTTACAAATCAAAGTTATTAGTACATATTAGAGAAAAGTTTTTTTTTTTTAAAAAAAAAATATTGATTCTTCTACAGACCTTCATAAAAGTTTTTTTTTCTTTTCAAGTTACTCTTAATTAATTAAAAATATCTTTAAAAATATTCTAGCAAGGTCTTTTGTTCTCTAATCTAGAAAGATTTTTGGAAGTTTTCCTTTTCTAATAAAATAAAATTGGAAATATATCTCAATTTTAGTTGAATAACTTAGACAAAACTTATTTACTTTTAAATATTGTTGTAATTTAAAGATATTAATTGTGAAGTTATTTCAATAATTATTCTACTCACCAACTGTATGAATATATATATTGTACCCTGCCCATAGAAGGATGACCCCTAGAAAATATGACAAGTTCTTAAATTTGGCTATACTGTTAATTTATCTAAGTACAATTTGATACTCTTCATTATTTCTAAACTATGTTTAATTAATATTAGCAATTGTGAGGTCCACTTATCCTATTAACAAGATAACATACTCTTTAACATTAAACAAATGCGGAAGTATCTTTTCAATGGCATAAGAATAACAAGACACTCCTCCTTATTGAGTACCCAAATATTTCCACAACTAATAATAATACTTAAATAAATATAATTAAACATCTATTAAATTTAAGTTAACCTAATTAATAACTTATATTATCATTTTATTGTATATTGATCTTTTATTATTATTACTTTATAGAATTATTATTATTATTATTATAAATAAATAATATATATATAATATAATATAATATATAATAATATATAATAAATATAATAATATATAATAATATAATAATAATAATAATAATAATAATAATAATAATATACTAAGAAGATCTCAGGATTATCATTGATTTTTAATTAGCTATTTATTCTACCTATAAGATATCAAGAGGGATTTTACTTAATTCTATAGGTGGTTTCTTAAAAAAGAAAAGCCTTATAACCTTAATCTAGAATTAAAATTATACTACTATTTTATATTTATGTTCTCTGCTACTTGATTATAAGTAACTATTGTTATCTAAATTGTAATCATAATTTATAACTTTAAATAAGAACTAATTCATAATCTGATTTCCTATAAATAAATATACTTTACTAAATTTGCAATATATTCATTCTATCAATGACTTGTGTTATCAAGATAGTTTACAATAAATTAAGATCCCATTTAAGAAATATTTTCTTATATAATTGTTATACAATATCTTGTACTAAATTAATTTCTCCTCTAAATTTCACATCATATGTTTTGGATTAATTTGTATATTACAATTCATACTCCCTGATGATGGTGTAGTGATGATGATCCCAACAAAAGAAATGCAACTCTAGATACTTAGTTTAACTTTTAAAACATTAATTTTAATAAACACTATTTACAAGCTTTTTCAACAATTATTTTAAATTACTGATTAACTTAATAAATCATAATATTAATAACATTATATAATAATATCACACAGTAATATATACAAACATTTGATTATTATAATCCCCTTAATTACAATGAGATATTTAAAAGAAAAGAAAAACTCCCTGCTCATACAATATAGTATTGTTGTG
Source organism: Epiperipatus broadwayi (assembly GCA_028023455.1). NCBI lineage: Eukaryota > Metazoa > Onychophora > Udeonychophora > Euonychophora > Peripatidae > Epiperipatus > Epiperipatus broadwayi. The sequence continues at coordinate 1,118,532 of JAQFVV010006307.1, read as the reverse complement.
ATATTTAATTTTATTTCTTATATTACAAAATCATGTGTATATATTTATTAATCAATACCTTTTTTTTATGGATTTGACTTACACTCATTACCCCAGATAGATTATATTGCAAAATATAAAAAAATTTAAAATATGGATTAGTGTTTTATTTCTTAACTAAAAGAATTTCATTATAATATTATGAAAAATTACATAATTATCAGTATTTATATTTTGTGATATTCAATCATTTGATCTCTCTCTTTACCTTGCATTAAGAAGATATTAATATAATTAATTTTCTTATGGTCTTATTATCAAACTCTATAATAAAATATAACAAATAAAATTTTTATACTGTACATTATCAGATATGACAACTTATCACTTCCTGAACTAATTTCCATTTACAATTTAGGATATTAAGCTAAATATTGATAGACCACTCTTTGGTACATCCTAAATAAAAAAATAAAAAAGAAAAGCAATTTTTATCTTCATTTTATCTAATAATTTCAGGTATTAACTTCTCATTTCCAATTTATACCTATTTCATACAAGTCTTATAAATAATAGCCTATAAAGAATTATAAATTAGAATTAGCTATAACTCTATTACAATTATATTAAAGCATTAATAGTTAAACATAAGATCAAACTTTAAATATCACCATTTATCATTTTGATATTATATTAAAACACAGACATATCCCCTCTTCTTATAATACATATATGTAACTACTTTTATGTGTATATTTTACCAGCTCATTGTTCATATACATTTATTTTAATTATCTAACAATAGCTAATAAAACAAAAACTCAAAACAATTAATTGCATAGATAAACAAATCAAATTAATTATTAATTTCCTTATCTACTTATTTATTCCCCCATATTGATAATGATTATTTAAAGTATAAATTAATCATATACAAACATTATGTTGCAAGTTTTTTTTTTCTAAAATACAAGTTTGTCATAAAAAATAAAAAAAATTGATTCTTTTTTAATAGTATTCCAATCGTTCCCAATGTTTCAAACTTGTCATTCATCAACCTTCCTCTCACTTTTACTCCCTTTATTCTCATAAAAAAATTATCAAAACTATAAAATTCCAACGCCATCAAGTTATTTATCATATTTAGGTTTCCCTTTTTTTTCTTTCTCATCAATCAAAGGTTATTTTCCACTTGTATATTTTATTTAGATACTTCCAGCATTTATTATACTTATGTCCGTGTTATTCTTTATGTATTCCTTGTTAATGTTATCATTTAAAACAGAACATTTTATACCTTCTCCTTAAAGATAAAAAAATGATATTATCTTCAACATAGTTTATATTCTCAAATAAGCTAATGTTACTTCCATTGATTTATTTCACTCTTTTTCCCCCCATATGTATTTATTATTTATTAGTTGTATCCAGTAATTATTTAATTTCTTTCACTTAGCTGATTTTTTTTTCATTGACAGTTTTAATAATTAATTCATTCATTGTCCACAGAGACCACTCTGATTTATTACAAGTATAAATATAATCATCAGTCAAAATTTTCCTTTTTGATTGGCCTTGCATTACATCCATACATCCTTCTAACTTTTAATCCTTTATTTACCCTATATATAACTTATCATAAAATTTTTATTATGCATGAAAGGTATACTCACAGATAATAATCCATTTAGATCTTTTTGCCAATTAAAATTTTCATTCAGATATGCATTTATAAGTTTCATTTTAATACTAAGCACATTTTTCAATATGCAGATATTTCCATTATTATTCATTCCTAATTTAGTTTTAATTATCTTGAAAACTGTACGCAACTATGTCTTGAGTAATTTTCTGGTTATTCATACCTTGATTCCACTTTAATCTTGCAAAACTGTTATGATAGTCAAAATGCAAAAATATTTTATCTTGCTTACTAATCAAATTATGTATCAAAATAGTTGTCACATTCTTTACCTTCAGTTCAGGCATTAAAACACTTTGACCTAAATGCACGACTTTTTCATTATTTCAATATTTTTTCCCATTATAAGGATTCCAAGATCTTTTAGTAAACTTATTGATTGTTGAGTTAGCCATCAGAGATTTACTTTATTTTACTCTTTCATATTACCAAAAACCTTATAATATAAAGTTTGAAATCCTTAAGTAGATCACAATCAATTACTTGTTTTTAAATAATAATAAGATTAAAAAAATTTCAAGCAAACTTTTAGAGACAAGGTTATTTGCTCTCCCAATCTGTAATCATTCTTCTCTATCTCAAATTTTCCCTTGATTTTCGTTCCTTTTAAAAAATATCATCTGCATGCTTTTATTTTATTCCAAATTATGCTTTTCCAATGGTTAATTTTCCTAATTCTCTGACATTGAATATTTAATGACTTGTTTGTAGTTAAACTATTTTAAAAACAAATATTATCTGTTTACAAGATTTACTAAAAAAAAAAAAAAATCTGTGTAGACTTAATAAAATTTACCATTTACTTTAAATTAATCCATATGATTTTAGTTTTTTTTCCCCTCCAGACTAAATCAGAGATTTATCTTATGAACTTTTAATCACAAAATTCAGAATATAACATATTAAATATTTATTTTGGAAAATAAATTAAGATTTCACTGGAAATAGTCATTACTTTCTACTATTGAATACACAAAGACATGATTCCCTATCTCTATAATGCATATTTTTATTTATAAGACAAAATTTGCACTTCCCTAAAATTTTAAATATTATCAAATGATTGCTTATTATATAATATTAAAAATTTCTAGTTTATTATTATATCTTTTATATAGCTTTGAAAATAAATATTTTACCCAAAATTTATAGTATTTATACTACTTTCATTTAACTAAACTCAAGTTCAAACCCTATGATAACTAAAATAACTGTTATTTTTCATATTTTAATAAGTAAATATTTTTGACTTTATAAAATTTAAAATTATTCAACTTAAATTTATTCCCAATTTGGTTTTATGATGGGGTGTACGAATAAAAAGGGCACTACATATGTATATATACTATCAGCAGCAATTATAAGTTTATGCTTCTCTGCAAATAGATTAATCAGCATACAACATAGCATGATAATCTTACAGCAAGCCAATGGACTCTCTTGGTAAGGCTTACTGACATCTTCAGAAATAGTATAAATCTGGTGCCTGTTATCATTCAGCCACTATAATTTGGTAGAGTTCAGGCATGCTGTCTAATATGCATACATATGAGTTATGAAACAAAAAAGCTGGCCCTTGCTTCCATGTGAATTCAAACTCCATCAATGTGATATTATAGGCAACTATATTTCTTGTTCTACATTACAACTTCATAATAATAATAATGTATACTAATCTGTTTTCTAATCTTTTTATAATCACGAGGTGGAATTTAAAAAAAAAAAAACAATAATTAAAATTACGTTTTCTTTATCTTGGTTGAAACAAATTAATCTTTCTTTCAGTTCATCTTAATTCTTTCAATAACTACTTTGTAGGATATTATCAGTGTATTTAATTTTAAAATAAATCTTAATCTAATTAAAAACAGAGTGGAACTTCACAATTATTAGTATATCTATTATAACAAACTTGTTTTAAATCTCAAATTCGGAATTAATAAAACATAATGTGTGATAATTTACAATAATTTTATGTATGAAAATTATTATTTAATTGTTAACTGTTATTTCAGTGTAATATAATAAATATTTTTAAAAAAATTGTTAGTTTATTTCTACTTTTCATTGGTCTATATATATGCACACACACAACTATGTTGTTGTATGCCACGAGAAATAACCAACTCAATATATATATAATTATAAACTATCAGTATGGAAATAACTGCTACTCCCATTGAATTATACTTAGCCAACAGTCAAACATCAATAAACTATAATAAAAATAGAATGATACCACCATTTTTTAGATGTGTTAGAATTTAAGCTTTAGTTTATTGTCAATGTTATAAATCAAAAAGTGAAATCCATATATTAGTTTAATTTATGTGCATTGTTTAAGTATTCAGAGAATCAAGGCAATATTTTAGTTTTAACAATCCATAAATATCAAACGAAACATCATTTATACAATATCAATAAACTAACAGACCTAAAAGAAATGTTGATATTCTCATTCTTTTCATAGATTATTTATATTATTAGTTATATTTATTAAATTGATGTTTGGTATTATTAAAACTAGGATACTACTTTGATCCTCTGAATAGTTAATTAAGCTGTTCATAAATCAAACTAATATAAAAATTTCATTCTTTAATTTATAGCAACATCAATAAACTAAGCTTAAATACCAACAGAGTTAAAAGAGCATGCAATATAATTTCATTCTTTTCATAGTGCATTGACATTTGACTAATGGTTAAATATGTTCAATGGAAATAACAATTACTTTCTAAATATTGAAATAATTTTTGATGAGATATCCTCTATATTTTTTTCATTATTTACAACTATAAGTCATAAAAATCTTTATATATATATATATATCACAAGTGTGGTTAATTAATAATTATTCATTAATATTTAAAATTTATAAGAAAAACATTTAATGCAATATATTTCTGTCCAAGTTAAGTTAGGTTTGGTAAAAATGCAAAGCCTAACAATTTTAAATATTAATGCTATAATAATTATCAATTTTATACTTATACTTGTGAATTTATATATGTTGTCCCCCACTTGTATATAACAATACACATATATAATTTAGTTTTTAATAAATACAATAAAAATGAATCATTATTCTAGGTTATTAGACCAATAAGAAAAAATAAGTTATATAAAAGTACGTATGAAAAAAATTTCTGCTTCCAAACGTTTCTTAGAAATAAAACGGGATGACTATATCAGTGAATTATTTATATTTAAATATTAGAATAACAGGAATGGGCTAAAGCTATCTTACTTGTGTTTTGAAAAACAACACTGTTCCAAATAAAAATAATAATATAATGCAATATTTCGTAAATATTCATAATAATTTATTACTATCAAAAGTATATAATTATTGGGGTAAACAGAATTAAGAAAAAGATAATGCAATAATTGTATTTCTCACTAAAGGTTATAAGATAACATAAATAACTTAACTAAGTTAAAGTATTTTTTTTAACTTGTATAATTTTTGATTCAAAATGTTTTTAATTAATTAAAATTTAGAAATATAATTTAAATAATTAAAATATTGACTTTGTTGTAGTCAAGATATGATTTAAAAAATTGTAATAAGTAGATGGAAAAATATTAAAAATTTATTTGAAACAACAAAAAACATTTTGAGAGACATGAAATGATATGTGACTTCTGATATCACTCCAAAAAAAAATATAAAAGGAATGGTTCTCAACACAGTACAATTTGATGAAAATTAAAAAGCAGTAACTACTTTAAATATGTTTTACTGAAAATTCTGAGCAATAATCAGTGAAGAGAAATATAATGAAAGAAAAGCAATTACATAATAAAGAATACTTACTTACTATGAAAGTCACAACACAATTAGCAGATCTTAGAAAAGTAAAACTAAGACTTTGATAAAGCATAGCTTATTCTCTGCCATACAAACTAACACATAACATAAAAAGATATATGCTCCAACATTTACCATCAGATTCCAAACTCCCCTAATTGTAGGCAGATTAATAAACAACACTAAGGATAATCTGCTACTGAAGCATATACCACATAACCTATATAAAATTAAATGCAACAACATTGTCTGCACAGCTATATACTAAAGGGAGTTTACAGCAAACATCACAAGAGTGACTCAACACAAATATCTATATAAACATGCAAATCTTAAATATAAATTTGTCCTCTATGCCCATGAACAATAATTTAGTCATGCTTTTGATCCAAAAAATGTCAATCTAGTCTGAATAAAATGAAACAACCACAATCACGCCATTAATAAAAAAATAAAATAGTGTTCAATTTTAAAATTAAGTAGAATATTTAAAACCTAATTTAAATAATTATCATAACTATTACTGATGCTGAATTATCAGTCCTTGAAAAAGATTTGAATTTCACCATTACACCATCTACTCTCCCATTATTGGATATAATGGCAGCCACTGAGAAAGTGAAGACATTTACATGTCTGAAAAATTCAGGTTTTCAAATAGTAAAGTATTAGATAAGTGCTGACTCTTGAGTTGGTATTTTAGATCTAGTGTCTGGACTCCTACCTTCTCACTGAGGTGATCATAAGCTTAAAACCAATTGCTTTGGGGATGAAGACCTTCTGACAGAGATTTTGAATTATTTCTTTTTCAGCACTTATAAATTAAAATTTGATTTGAACTAGTGGTAAGCTCTCCGTAGTGAATATATTAATACAAGCTTTAAAGCAAGTTACACAATTTTGTGTCTTGTTTTAATAATTATTATAAGTATACCCTTGAAGGTTTTTGTAATGTTATATAGTTGAGGCTATTAATATATGGTGAAACCAAACTGAATTCAGACCCATATAGCTATTTGGTTAGTAAGGCTAGATTTGAACACATTTACATGTCTAAAAAATTCAGGTTTTCAAATTGATAGTAAAGTATTAGATAAGTGCTGACTATTGAGCTAGTATTTTAGATCTGGTGTCTGGAGTCCTAGCTCCTCACTGAGGTGAGCCATAAACTTGGAACCAATTAGTCTAGAGTTAAGGACTTTCTGATAGAGATTTTGAATTCTTTCTCTTTCAGCACATAAATTAAAGCTTGAATGGAGCTAGTAGTAAGTTCCCTCTAGTGAACATACTAATACAAGCTTTAAAGCAAATTACACAATTTTGTGTCTTGTTTTATTAATTATTATATATACTATCAAAGCAATATGTAATCATAGATGTGCATTAAAAAATGTTTCTGCCTCATTACTTTATAATTTTTATTGTGCAAAGTCATTTACTTATTACTTATTTCTTTTACATTATTTCATTTATTATCCCATTAACTTATATTTTTATCTTTGAATGTTTATTTTAAATTAGTATTAACTTCAAATAAATGTTAAAAGAAAATCTTGATTATAATTTAATGTTTGGTCAATATAAATTAATTTATATTTGTATATCTGAACTTAAGGTTAGCAAATAAAAATATATATCTTTGAGAGCTAACTATATTCATTTTATATAAAATTATTTATTAATATTTTTATTAATCTCAAACATGAATTTGAATGAGTGTATACCTATCACAAATTTTCTATAAAAATGCTAATTAAATGTTGTACCACACTGCCTATTCTAGAATTCTTATAACAATAAATACATGAAAAAATAATAGAAATTGTGCTAATAAGATCAAACAGAATTAAGGAAACTTCACTTACTATTTGAACTAACTGCCATAAATATTGGATGTTTTCTTATACATTTGTATTCCTGTTTTTAAATCAACATGCATTGCGGAAAAGTTAAAGTAGAAAAGGGTCAAATGACCTGACCCTTTCCCAAAGTTTTCCCTATGCAGTTATCAAGATTCCAACTGTATTTAGAAAAATATCTATTATCATGATAATTAGCCTATCATTAAATTTTATTTAAAAAAATTTTAGAAGGTAAGAAAGCTGTTCATTTAGAAACAAAGCTATTTTACAGCTGCTAAATAAAATCCTAGGAAGAAAATGTTTATTTCTACATAAACCGACCAAATACAATCTTTCTAAAAAATGGGATCATCCTGATAAAAGAGTCTAAGGACAACTGATCCCGGTCAAGATCAATTGTAGCCTGAAAGCAAATTCAATCACAACTCATGACAAGCTTCATTATTCTCAGAGATTTTAAAATAAAGAACTTACATATGAACTTTGAAAAGAAATTTTCCTAAATGTGAGTCAATAATAATAAAAAACATGATTTTTTTTAAATAATAATGTTATTAGGCATGCATATTTTTTATTTCAGCTCTTGGAGATTTATTCTTAAAACATATAATATAAAGTTTAAATATTGTTTATATATTTAAGTGCATATACATTTCCAGTGTGTATTTGAATGAATGAATTGGTAGTCAGTATATATATTATATGTACTTAAATTCATGGGAAACAGACAAGATTAACAACTGTTACAAGTAATTAGAGTAACGCGTAACTTATGTTATCCTTGTATTTGAATGAATGAATTGGTAGTCAGTATATATATTATATGTACTTAAATTCATGGGAAACAGACAAGATTAACAACTGTTACAAGTAATTAGAGTAACGCGTAACTTATGTTATCCTTGCAATTTGTTTTCCCCATTTCAGTATCTCCTTGGATTCATGTAAAAATTTTATATTTAACATATATTTCAAAATATTCATAGCAGATATTACAAATTAAAATTCTGTGGATGGTCGAAACTGTTAAAGTTCATTAACTTGTTTTTCTTTTATTATTTTGTCTAATGATGTTAAGTAAAATGTGAATGATTTTCTTACCATTTAATTCATATCTATATTATTTATTAGCATATGCACTCATTTCACATAAATTTCAGTCACATGTCTAATTTCATTTATTATTATTATTTCACAACAGATTATATTGATTATTTTAATTCTTTTAAATATATTTAGAATCAATAAACTTTGCCCTTTGATTTTATATATATTATTACAGAACCTCGTTATTGCATCATTATTTTACAGGAATAAAATGCAAATAAATTTTAAAAACAATGAAATTATCATTTCATAAAGAATTTTGGTTAGAATATTTATAATACATTACCATAAATGCAACTATACCCATACCATTATAATATATATAACATAAATCCATATTAACTTCATTATAAAATTTATTATATAACTCTTAAGGAAAATTTTTAGAGCTATGAAATATAAATTGATATTAATAGTTTATTTTATTAACAAACTATGTTTTATGATAAATAATCCTATTGGAAAATTAAATAAGATTTTAATTTTATTTCTTATAAATTCGAATTTAAATTTCAAATTCTATGATGATGGTAGCAACAGGCTACATTAACTTCATGCAAGAGCTAGAGTAAATAATTTTCTACTAGGTGAGATTTTAATGAAAGATAATATCAGATTTTAGCAATCTCAGCCAGACTAAGGCTAAAACTGCTAATTAGTTAATGGAGATATATTAATACACATTTTCTGCAATAATAACTAACTTTATCTGCTTCACTGATGTTTGAATTTTACTGTGGAAAAAGATTATACTTTTTATTTTGTCATTTGATTTCATTTGGATAATTTGCAGCTTGCCCCTAGAAAAGCTGCTAATATTTCTTCTGCCATGATCAAAAGAGAATTAATATATCTAGTGATACTTTTCTTTTCACTGCTCTTTGTAGATTTCTTAAACACTCATGTTTATTGAAAGACTTGTTTTCCATAATTCATACATTAATCTGTCAATTTGTGTAGTGTGTCTTTCCAAAACATATGTGATTTTTTTCTGACTACTGTATAGATTTTAATTATTTATTATATTTTTTTAAAAAAAAAAATGTTAATTGATATTTTTCAATAAATGCAATTTCAAATTTCACACATGTTATGGATATATATGTGCATCACAATTATACTTTCTCCTATCTTAAAAATTACATCACTTTCATCAATCAAATATCTTTAAGAATATTTATTTGAGATTTGTATTTTAAGACTGACTAATCCCATCTTTAAAACTTAAAAGTTTATGCATTCTTGAAAACTACTACAAATACTCACCCATTTGCCACCTTAATTATAAAAGTTCATATTTCAATTGATATGCTTTCATAAATACAAACTACAATTATTTCTTTTACTATTTTCTTCACATTATTTATTCTCTAAGGATAATTGGCCCACATACTGTTAGAATTAAAAATGTAACCAAACAAAAAATGATTTTAACAAAATAAGTTTAAATTTAAATCATAATTTTATAAATTATTAATAAGTCTTTGCCATTTTTATAAATAATAATGAATTTGGAAAATAATATAAAAATTACCAATGAAGTTCAAGTCATTTCAATTTTTCACTTTTTAATACTTATAAAATTGCTTTTGAAATTATTTTTAAAAAGATGCGCAAAAAATATCACAGTAATAATCATTAATATATTGATCTAAAGTGAATCATATAAAAAAATGTGGATGCAGGAAATTTGATAATAAATTATAAAATAAAAAGTAATAATTATATTACTTTCAAATGCCTTTATTTGTGCCTCAAGACGATTCAAGAGGCATAAGTTTTACAATGCAATCAACAAGAATCATTACAAAGAAATTTAAGGGAGTGTCGGTGCGTGTCAAGCGCATCCGCACCCATACACTTGATTCAATGCATATGATTTTGAACATTCAAGTATAAATGTATGGATAGGTGAGTGGGATATTAATAGTTCCAGAAGTGCAGTGACACAAAATTCACCTGCCCTTCCAGACATACACACATAAACCCAACTTCTTATGCTGAAATTATTGTTCACAAAACTGTCCAATTATACATGTCCATTTCTCCATTAGTTATTTGGAGACAAAAATGTTGTTATATTAACAGCAATGTTACACTTTCAGAACACTTCTATTCGTGTCTCATTATTATTTGGGGCCATAGCTTGAAAGAAACAAGGCAACCGCTTCAGTTGCAGTGGGAATATTGTCCTTGGATTGTCTAATTGTACAAGTCTATTTCACCATTTGAGCATTCCCAGTACTGTTATAAATGAGAAGGTGTTTGGATTGTCCAATTGTACAAGTCTATTTCACCATTAAAGCTCTCCCAGTTCTGTTATAAATGGCTTTATAGGTATATATGCTTATTTCTTGGTTTGCATGGCATACCACTTGTAGAGCAGTCACTTTCCCTTCTATCTATTCCTAATCTTTTATTAATTTGTTCAGGCTTAACTACCTTCATTTCCTAGGATTTATCATCGTGATATGTTAGTGCTCTTTGGGCTGTTATAATTTCTAATTACTAATATATCGATTTATTTATTATGTAAGGTAAGCACTACACTAGGCAAGGCATGGCCCTAGTTTGATCTGGTTCCAAGTCTGATCGGTTAGCCATGGCTGGCATGTCCTCTTGTCATGGTCCTTGGCGTCATTTAACAATTTGAAGTATAATACCTCAATATTGTAATCAATACCCTTTTCAAAAGTTACCTTATTTCGTGCCAACCAGATGACAAAGTTAACATAAGTTGCCAATCTAACACTGCCAAAGGAGCCCTTTTTAAAAGCTTTCACCATATCCACCCAGGCCCAGTCTTTATCTGTGGTCTTTTGCAATGTCAGGTAGCGTAGTTTATTCCAGGTCTCACATTCCTGAAGAATGTGGGAAATTGTTTCATCGGTTTTCTTGCACAGAGGGCATATCGGATCCATTTTATACCTCTGCTTGTGGTGGAGGAATGCAGCCGTTGGTAGGGCCTCAAGGTTAACTTTAATTATAAAGTCTACTAATTTCGCCTCCAGCTTCCAGAACTTTGTTAACCCTGCAAGCCACTTGATTCCTAGCTGAAGTCTGGTCTTAGTGATGGGACTGCTACCATTGACTAGAGCATGGGTGTCCCAATAGGAAAGCTTGCCATTGAAAAACGAATTGGACATGGTTACATTTTTAGTCACGAGTGTGACCTGTTGCTGTAACCAAATGTTACCCTTTCTTGGGGGGTCAGTGGGTTCAACCTCATTTATTGGTAGGGGGCTTTCCATTTTTGGATTATCCTGAAATAGTATGGTTAAAATATTGTGGGTTTTCTGGATAAAGAAGGTGTTGATTGAATGGAGTCCGAGTCCATTTTGTGATTTAGGCTTGTGAAGGGAGTTGAGGCCAATTACTGCTGTTCTCAAGCCCCAGCAAAGCCTCCTACATTGAATCTCCACCTTTTTTATAAAGGTCTTAGTAGGGGAAAAACAGGCCAGAAAATAAGTGATTTTGGGTAGCACAGCTGCATTTAATAGTGCTACCTTCCCCAACAAGGAGAGTGTAACTATATTATGTTTATCTAAAATAAAAACATTATTTTGACAACAAAAAATAAATTAATTAATGTTATTATTTGTTTTAAAATTATATATATATCTGGAATTCCTTTTTATCCAATTTAAATTTAAAAAAATTACACATCCCAGCTACTTAATAATATGTAAAGCTTACCCATTTTGGACTACTAGGACTCTCTTCAATATTGGGTGCACTAGTAATCTGTGTGTGAAGAGGAACTGAGTATTCTTTGATTGGAGTTATAAATTCTAGTGGTGCATTACCAGGTAGAGGCAGTTTGGTGAGAGGATAACTACAAAAAAAAAAACTGCATGTAAATAAAAAAAAAGTTTCATATACATATATGTGTGGTAATGTAAAGAGATATCTTGATAGGATTCCTATAAAGAATAATAACAATTTTGATGGTATAAATAAATTTTAGTAATTTTAAATTATATCATCTGGGGTTAATTCCTATATAATTAACAGTATTATTATACTAAAATCACAACTGCCATCATGTGGGACAAAAAAATGTTATTATAAAAATTATTACAGAAGTGTGCGAAAGCAGTAACACCTATAACAAAATTAAAAGTTCATCCAATAAAAGCAAAAATAAAATATTTTAAATATTATAAGTAAAAGGAGATAAAAATGGAAAAAGTAACATGAAATCAATTAGAGGCTGATTTGTTAAGAATCTCAATGCCTTTTCTGACTTTTTTTTTTTTGTGTGTGTGAGTCACATGTGAATAATAAAACATCTACGTTATGATCATTATCCAAACTATTACTAATCAAAAAATTGTTAAATTCTGTCTAGCGCTAAAAATTTGATTCCCTTTGAGATGCAAGAATTTTATAAAATGCCATATAAAATGTGGGGACCCTCTTATATAGATATAAGTAATTATTGCTCAATGTTAGAAGAGTCATTATTAATGCAGTAAATCAGACTTTAGTAATAGGTACCCACTCTTTCCCTGTCTTTGGATACAAATTATAATATAGGTTTGTTTTTTTGTTTTTGTTTTTGTTAACACAAAGATCCTATCCAGATGTGGGAGTCAACACTAAATCAAAATCAAAAAAAAAAAAAATGAAATTCTAAGAAACCAAGCTATATAAAAATATGATGATGCATGTAAACTATTCTTTTTTCTCATCTAATGTTACCCCATTATCATATTTAAAAACTCTATATTTTTTTTTTGGATGAAACTTTAATCTTGTTATATATAGTGTTGCTTACAATGCTTCTATAATGGATTTTAAAATAATATTTCTTACTTAAATGATGGCAGATGTGATTGAACTAAAATGTAATCTGAATAATAGTATTAATTATATATAGATGAACCCAGCCAATATAGATTTTATATTTTCAGCCCATACATACAAAATGAGTATAAATAAATAAATAAACATAAAGTTTGTAAGATAATTTAACATGCTTATTTCTTTTATAAAACATATATGTTATATTTTATTAATTAAAGATTATAATATTTGTTAAGATATACATTTTCCTGTACATTATAATAAATAGTGGCAGCTTTATAACATAGCAATCAAAACCATAAACAGACATTTTTTATGGTTAAACATCTCTTTGATGATGTTATCTTTATAAATAATTCATTATCATTAGCCAACATTAATACTACAATATTTTAAAATGTTTTTGTATAGATTAAAATTTAGCCAACATTAATACTACAATATTTTAAAATGTTTTTGTATAGATTAAAATTTAATATTAAATTATTAAATAATATCTATCATGTTGATTATAAATTTAAGTCACTTGATATGAAAGAGAATAGAATTATATACTGCACAGCAATAAGTTATTTGGTGTTTCTAAACAAATCTTTAATATTTGAAAACATGAAAATAATATTATTTATTTGAAAAACAAACATGAAATTAATATTTTCATAATAAACAACAAATAAAAATTGAATAATAAGTTTAAAAACATACACGTAAAATAATTTGTTTTGAAAATTAATTTAAAATAAGTCTTCATGTAAAATGTTATATAAAGAATATTTAAATCTGCTGGTGATTGATAATTAAATGACCAAAACTCTGATAATTATTCATCAGAATATAACACAAAGTCAGATGCATTGTAGCTTTCAATAATGAGAAATGGAGTAACTCAGTATGGTTATAAACTAAAGTGCAGTAATCAGAACCTTCATTTATATACTGACATGGATTGCTTTATCTAGTTAGTCCAGCATGGAAATAATGATAGTCAAAGTCTATTTACAATGTCCTTAAATTAAGATTTTTTTTGCACTTTTTTCACTAATGTAAATAATTTTCCTTGCTTTCTGGATTTAAAATTTTGTATGTGCTTTTTTTTTTTAATTAAATTTATCTTGAAATTCTGTTTGCTCTTGTCAAATAATAATAATGAAGACCTTCACACAATTTCTTTAAAGGAAATTTTTTTCTTTGCCCATTTTTTTCCTTGCTTTGCAGATTTAAAATATTATATGCACTTGTATTAGTTACCATTCATTGTCATATGGAGATGGAGACCATTTTAAATTTAAATTTCTTACGGATTTATTATTTACAATTACTATTAATTTACTATGAAACTGTATTTACTATAATTGCTAATTCAATTTTTTTCTTAAGGTGTTTTCTAAATAAATTACATTCATGATATTATTTATTTTATAATCATTATGTATTTACAAAAATATATTAATCTCTGACATATTTTGTAAATAAAATTAAAAAAAATACATATTATGTTCATGTTTTCAAATATATTGATTAGCTTATTGTAAAATAGTTTTATATTCCAAACAAACAAGTGGTGAGGATTGATTAATTTTATGAAGCTCTTTTAAATCTTTTTATCTGATATTATATTAAGCCCATTTTAATGTTACAATAGATCATCAAAATATACAATATATTATATTAAGTAATAAACTATCCATCAGCTGTAATCCTGTATACTCTATTATCTAATTACTCTTCTGGCCTTCAGTAAAAACATAAATCATGAAACATTTTATTGGAACTTTTCTTCAAATAACTGGGCTATAGTCAATATAGTTATTTAACTATCCTTAGACAGAAAAAAAATGAAAACAGTTAAACTTGCACTACCTTCCCAGTAGGCAAGCGATCAGTCCAGTCTTATTCTTCATTATTCCTTAGAAAAGCTGCGAAAAAGGTCGTTTTGCTAAAGTAGGCAATTTAAAATCTATTTTTGTTCATCCTTTTTTTTCTCAGTGATGAAATGTTTATTCATCTAAAAAAACAGATACAGTAAAATAGATAAAATTACAGGAGCAACATGATAAGAGGGGAAGGATACATGTAAAAATGGAATGGGAAGTGGGGAGGGGAAATGGTATGTAGTCCAGGCTGGTCAGAAATGTATGTATTTGTGAGTGAGTCCTATGACAGAGGCTGAGAGGATGGGAGTTGGAGGATTTCCCGTCTGTGAGGAGTGGAGGTGGGGCTAGTTTGGTATCTCAGGTTTTGAGAGTGCAAATTAGGTCCAAGAACTGTTGATTGACTGGATGTACTCTCTGGTCAAGCATAATGGCACATCGGAACAACCAGAGTGCATAGATAAAAAAAACTGATAGTCTAATAGTTGCGAAGACCCCGGTTTCTACAGATTCTTGGAGGTTGAAGATGGTACTCCTGTGCGAGGAAAGGCAGGAGTTGATGACATTTCTCATGCCAAGCAGAAAAGGACATTTAAGCAGGAAGTGCTGGAGGGTTTCACTGTCAGTTTTACAGAGCTGGCATATGGGAGAGATCTTGGTGAAACCCCTATGGTTGACCAAAAATTGATTTGTGGGAAGAGAGTGAAGATTGATTTTGAGGAGGAAATTGAGGAATTTTGCCTCAAGGGACCATCTTTTGAATTTGCGGATTAGTTGAGCATTGGTAAGTTTGAGGAATGTAGGAGACACAATGGAGAAGTCTGCGGTCTGATTGAAAACCTCCCAGTACTTTAGTTTGCTGCTGAAAATAGTATAACAAAGCCAGCCTTTTGTAGGATGTTGGCAATGAGTAAGGTCCATGACCTGGGCCTGCCACTGGGAGGAGTGTCAGTAGGTGTGATAATGATATGCACAAGATTGGCAGGGAAGTGACTTAGGAGTGTGAGGATAATGTTGTGAGATCTCTGGATCTGAAGAACAATGGAGTGCAGGCCCAACCTATTGAGGTATCTAAAAAAACAAGTTCTTTTTAAGCTGATGGCCACCACCTTTCTGCTCCCAGAGAAAATGGGTGCAAAAGGAATTGATTTTGGATATAAAGGAATGTGTATGTAGAACAATGGGAAGGTAGTATGCTATTTTAGGAAACCCTAGAAGATTGAGGAGGGTGACTTTCCCACAAAGGGAGAGGTAGATACCTGTGATAGTGCTGAGGGTAGATGACATCCTTTGATAGTGTGGTTTGGACCCGTACTCTCATGTCCCTAGGAGACAGCATGAGGGGGAATCCAAGGAAGTTGTGTGGTTTGACATTGAAGGTGGAAGAGATTTGTTTACCAGTTGAAAGTTGCCAGACCACTGATTTATCACTGCTAAATTCCAGCCTGTATGTTTTGGAATATGAGGTGAAGATCTGTTGAAGCCTGGGAATGAGATCAACTGAGGGAAAGAAGACAACCACCTCATCTACATAAGCAAGGCATTTTATGCTTTGGCTGAGTGCAGGAATGAAGAGCCAGGGGAGTTACGTTCTAGCCTGAGCAAGAGGGGATTCAGAAGTGCGGTGAACAACAAAGTGCTCAGCGGAGAGCACTGAGGGATGGATATGTTGGGTGTGAAGCCAAGGGCAACTTTACCATGCAGGGTGACTAGGATTTCTCTGTTGGACAAGAGATTGTGAAGGAGGGACAGAAGGGACTCTGGGACCTTCAGGTTTTTGAGGACACCAAAGAGTAGGTCGATCCTAACAGAGTCAAAGGCTGCCTGGGTGTGTAGTTGAACAGGAATGGGCCTGCCATTTTGAAACCGCCTAACAAGCTCAGTGGTCATCTTAAAGAATGTGGCAGCCCCAAGAGTGGAGCACCCCTTACAAGTAAACTATGAGGCAGAAAGGCAGGGAATATGAATTATTTTAGTGACTCTTTAATGGTAGACTCAATAAGTTTTATGAGCAGAGCAGTCATCAAAATGGGACTAAGACTCTTGACCTCAGTAGGTGGCTGATCTTTCTTAAGAAAAAGGACTAATGTTACCGGATAGAGACCTTCAATGATGTAAGCACTTGAGGCCAGCTTGATGATCATGATGAGAGTAATGGGGATGGTGAATTGACTTAGGTGGAGAATGATAAACTTGGGGATAGTATGAGGACCAGGGTGGACATGGTCAGGAAAGCTTTTCAGTTTGTTGAGTAGCATGGCCTGGGTGATGCCAGGATCAGAGCTGACATTCAAGGTTGATGGCATAGTGAAAGCAGAGGTATCAGCTTTGAGAAGCATGTGCTTGTCATGGTTTCTCAAATGAAGGAGCAATTCCTGACCTATGTAGGATTTGTTGCTGGATGTGATGGATGAGGGGGTGGTTTGCTTCCTGTGGGAACCAAGAGCCCACCCCAGGTAACTTCTGGTCCAACAATGCTTATTCCCCACATACAAATGGGTGCATTTGACTGAGATGTACTCAGCCAAGTCCTTTTGAGCATCACAGTATTGAAGTTTCAGATGGATGATGGTGCTAATGTCTAATGGCCCACTCTCCTGATCATTTAGTTGCTCTGAAATTTTGTCCATGGAAGCCAGCAACTTGGGTGGCCTTCAGGAATTCCAGGTGTATTTGTGGATGGTGCAGCTTGCAGGATTTCCACAAATGCGAACCATGCAGAGATGAGCTCCATTTAAAGGATATTAATTTTATGAAGGTATATATAAATTTCTGAAAGCATTGCTATTGGCGTATTTTGTTTGTTGGGGAATCGTATTGTTTTCTGAGGCCAAGGTTTAATTGGAGGACCAGAGTTAATGTCAAGGGAGGAGTGTAATGCCTTATGATCTGAAAAGGTATGGTGTGGAGTTGGGCTGATTCAATCATGAAATGGAGATCAGGAGAGTTAAATGTTAAATCAATGAGGGTCTGATGCTTGTGGGTGTAGAAAGAGTAGGCATGGTCTGGGAAAAAGCCCTGGCCACACATTAAGCCCCTGGAGAAGAGATGTACATTTGTTTGTGAAGGTCTGGAAGCCCATATTGAAGTCACCCAGAAGAGGAATGGGGAGGTGGTGGTTGTGATGTTGATTCAGTGAATAATAGATTTAATGAGGGTGTCACTGTCATTGGAGGGCAGATATAAATAGATCACAAAACTTCTGAAGCGCCCAAATTGCACCTCCAAGATAATGGAATGAACATCGATATGCATGATGGAAAAGGTAGAGGGAGGGGCACGTTTATTAATAAAGATGGTGCCTCCTCCAGCAGAAGTTATGGCAGTACAATACTTGAAAAGACCAAAAGTGGATAAAGTAGAGTAAATCCTGTAGTTGAAGTGAGTGGAGATTTTAGTTACAGAAACGAAGAGGATGTTGGGAGAGTTGAGTTCAAACCAATGTTTGAGAGTGAGTAGCCTATGGATTGAATTAAGGCACTGAATTTTTAAACCAACAACAGAGATAAGCATATGTGACCTCAAGATATGGACACAAAAAATGGAGCAGTAGGAATTCAAAAATTTTCCAACGGGGATGAACTGGGCTAGGAGAGATATGAGGAGTACAGTTCTTTCTTCTCCTGCCAGAATTGAACAATGATTCATTCTTGATGTCACTTGATGAACCATAGTCTGGAGAGATATGAGTACAGTTCTTTCTTCTCCTGCCAGAATTGCACAATGATTCATTTTTGATGTCACTTGATGAACCACTGTCTGAGAAAAATTCAGCAGAGAAAGGTGAGAGAGTGCGAAGGGAGGAGGCTGACGAGGCCCGGGTTGAAGCCAGAGAAATATTTGCTGAAAGAATTCTTTTTTTTTCTTGTGCATTCTGTATGTCTGAGGTTTGCTTTGGGTTCAGGAAGAGGATCCATTATGATTTTACTGTGAAGGTCAGGGATGGAAGTGTGCTTGTCAGAGTTGGTGTCACTATCAGATGGGTTAGGGCATGCACACTTCAGATGTTTCTTGTTAGTGGTGGAAGGGCCAGAGTTGGTAGACTCAGATAGGATGATTTCTGAGTTTGAATTAGTGGACATGTCCATCAAAGAAAGAGGGTCTTGTAGTGGAGCTGTAACTGAGTGGTGGGCTGCAAGTGAAATCAAAATTATGTGGCCTAGAGGAAGCTGGAGTCTTACTGGAAGGTAAGAGGGTGGCCGAATGCTGAAAGGTTGAATTGGTATGGGGTGGAGGTAAGAGGTTAGCTGAAGGAGGAAGTTCATATCTATTGGAGCTGTACGGAGCACAGATGTGGTTTAGGCTCTTTTTTTTTTCTGGCAAGAGTTGAATTTTTTTAGGGCAGTCCCGCGTGAAGTGGTTGCGGTCTTTGCAGGTGAAACATTGTGGCCTCATCCCCTATTCATCCTTTAATGAATAAAACAAAAAAGTGGAGATAATTATTAAATTCGAGCATTTGTGCATTGCCACTTATAAATATTCACAATATATTAAACTATTAAAAACTATTCTGATATAAAATAATATTTAGTCAATATGCAAATCTATCAATTATAGTTAAAAAAATTTAATTTAATTAACAAAAATAAAACAGTTTAGAGAAGTACGCTAAAACAGGTCTATCCATAAAAATAATTTTTATTGTCAATCTTTAGTCACAATAATTTCATTTATATATATATGCACACAAATTAATATATATTTACATTATGTGCATGCGTATGTGTTTTTACTAGTCTTAGGATATTAGAAATTTTTAATTTCAAATCCAACTTACTAGTTATATAAAATTTAATAAGAAATAATATTCAAAGGTGACATTTTGGAAAAGCTTATTAATGTTGATGCTTTTAGAAATAATGTTATACTTATCTTTGAAAATAGTTTTTGCAAATCTTTTATGTACATTTTGCAAGTAATTGGTAAATACATTAGTCTGCTATATTTTATACAGTGTGATGTAAAGAACTTTTATATATATTTTTTTAACAGTTTATTACCATAGCAACATTTACAGATTGATTTTTTTTTTTTTTAATTTTATTTATAGAAAAAGATGTGACAGAAAAAGATTAGAACAAATCAAGGGCAACAGAGAAGTAAAACAAATTTGAAACACAGTACTCTTTATAAAATGTACTCCTAAGTAGAATCTCAGACAAGTCATAAATACACAAACTGATAAATATGTTATGGAATTCAGTTTTTATTGTTTATTATTTAATTCTGTGAAGAAGAAAAAATATACTTTGACATATATCAACAACTTCATTATTAATAATGAATATACATATGTTTTAGTGGTGTTGTCTTTCCATATATATATATATACGTGTATGCACACACAAATACCCCCGCCCCTTACGTAACAAATTATATAATAATCTAATTGTATCATCTTCAAAAAACTGTTCCATTTTTTTTTCTTCTAGGTATATCTGATTTCTTTCCATTCATAAAATAGCTAAAACATATACTTCATCATTTTTTCTGTTATTTTTACTATTATGAAATTTATCACCAATTATTTTCTAATACAACTGTACTATTTCTTACCTTCCCATTAAATTATACTAATTATTAAAAAAATTTCACTTCTATTATTTTTTCTGTCCATAATCTACTTCATGACTCTTTAAACATATTTTCTCATTATAGTGTAAGACAAAATAGCAGTAAACAATTCAGCTTGATATATCCTTGTCTTTTATATCTAAAAAAATATCTTATGAGAATCTTATGCAAGCAAGAGAATTCAATAGTTATCAGACTATGGTATAAAAAAGCCAAAGATGTGTTTATGAGCAATCCAATACTCAGAACTGATGAAATCTTGAATACAGAAACTTGATTGAGATTTTGGTTGATATCTACTCTACATTCATGCTTACAATAAGTAGCTTGTGAGTTTAATGTAGATAGCTTTTTTCTTTTCTAGATCTCATTCACCATTTATATTTATTATATTATGTTTATTCAAGAATAACAAAATATTAGACTTATTTAGGAAAATGTTTTCAATAGTTTGATTAAGATGAAATAAGTTTTAATCATAATCATATTTATTTGTATTGTATTCAACTTTGCATCATGATTGTTTCCATAATATAATAAATTGAGTAACCTTTGTTATTGGCTATAACGAAAAGACCCCGTAGCAAAAAAAAATTTTGGACATAGCATGCACCATCTCTTGGTCAATTTTGGTCACAATTTCTTCATTTTAGGCTTATTTGATAGTAATTCAAATTTGTATATTGAAGTTCTAAAAATGTCCGCATATAGCATTATATTTTTTTAAAAAAATCAATTTTATTTACATGTCTATTGGTGCAAAGGTGTATTTTTGATGCTGATTGGTTACCTACCAAAGCTGAAAATGTCTTCTAGGCATGTTTCTAAATGACAGATTTAGAAACGAAAATGATTTCTTCCACATTCGTAATTGATTATGATGTAAATAATTATATTTATTGTACATTTTTATGTTCACAAATAAGATAACATAGTGATCTATCAAAATATATAAAATATAGTGATCTATCAAAATATATAAAGTTTGACTCGGAAAATTTTAAATATTACAACAAAAACACATTTGGAGAAAAACTAATTATCACTCGAAACAGTAGATGTGTTTCTAAATGACAGATTCAGAAACGTAAACGAATTCATACACGTTCACATACGCAATCGATTATGATGTAAATAATTACATTTATTGTAAATTTTTATGTTCACAAATAAGATAATATAGTACTCTATCAAAATATAAAATTTGATTCCAAAAATGTTATATAACAAGAAAAATAAGCACGGACAAAATCATTTTCTTCAAGTCTCTCTTCACGCTAAGATTGCACAGTAACTAACGCTCAGTTAACTGTTCAAAATAATAATGACAGAAATAAAAATTAAAGAAAGATTTTACGCGTTCATTAAATTAATTGATTTTGTAGTAAATAATTACATCTATTGTCATTTTTTACATTCATAAATAAGATTTGATGTTACTTTATGGAAATATAAAGTTTGATTTGGAAAATTTTAAATTTTATAAGAAAAATAAGCAAGCTGGAAATAAAAAGAGAATTACTTGACAGCTTGATCTGAATAACAACACAATCATTGGTTGAGTTATAATTCTTTTATTTTACTGCTAGCTATTTTTTTACACATTTTTCTTATATTTTTCAACAGTTATTAACATTATTTTTAATTTTTCATTACATTTAACCAATTTGAATCTAAAATTATTCAATTTTTAGATGCTGAATTAAAAAAATTCTGTGTATTTTAGATTAATATTTTAACAATAAAAACAGGCTGGAAATGAAAGGACGAATCATATTGTTCTTAGATTTAAGTATTGGGCCAATAAAAAGTTAGACAAAGATTACAAATTTAAAAAAATCAGTTAATGGGTTAAGCTTCAAACAGGAATTACAAAATCTTCTCTTAGTTAACAGGAAACTCCTTTCTGCAGACATTATAAAATATATTTTAATATAAGCTCACCTAGGATACTTTTTTTTCTGCAAAATATATATATATATCATTATACAATGTATACACACATTTCAATAATTTCATCTTTAGCTTTCTTGATTGATATCTAATTAATTCATATTGATTTCCTATCCTTAACTAATGAATCCTTTATTATACAATGAGTGATAATTTATTTTGAATTCTATTACCGAATGTTTATAATTTCAGCTACCAATTCATTCATTCTCATATCAATTGGACACATCTTTTTGAAATCAATTATAAAACAGATGAAATTGAATTTGATATACTAAAAGATCATAATACAACTTACAACTTTTCAGTCATAATTCTACGTTGCTAATTAGTACACAGTCAGTACTTTTTTTTTAATGTTAGTGATTATATTTTTTTTTTTTTGATAACTCAATGTTTAGTTTGTTAACTAACTAATATATAAAGTGTAATTACTTAATCTCCCAGTCTACTATTGATATATTTATTATTTTGAAAACAAACTATATCATGAATTAGTTAAATTCTATTACTATTATTATTTTTACATCATCATCCTTGTGTTTTAATAAATGTGACATATTTTCATTTCTATCTGATAAAATAATCAAATTTTACAATATCTTTATCTTAATGTCAATTATTTTATTAGTGAAATCATTCTGAAATGGTTCAGACTTTTGTTTACTTTTTTCTTTAACAATGTAATAATATATTTGTTTAACATTCATTAACTTTAAAAAACTAAATATATACATACAATAAAAGTGTTCCTATTTCTCTCTGTTTTACAAAATTCAACTTTATTTTTTAGTGAAACAGACAATAAAGTTAGTCCTTCATCTTTTAATATATAAGTAAAATTTGTGTGATCAATGGATCTCTTTGGGAATTTATATATATATATAAAAAAACATCTCTGGAGAAAATTACTTATACATTGTAATTTTATATATATATCAAAATAGTAAATATGAAAATACATTTGCTAAATAAAATGTAACTTAGTAATAAATCTTTTAATACATATAAAGAAACCAATTAAATTGTAACAAAGATAAAGAATTTATTTCATATTTCCTATCAAACATAACTAAAAGATTTTTAAATGTTTAAAATTTTTACATAAATTTTTAATCAAAAAAAAAATAATAATGCAATAACAATTTATCAGAGAAAAAATAAATAAAATTTATTTTAAATTTAAATGTAACTAAATATTTTAATATCATTACTAACAGATGCCAAAAAAAATGAATAAACAAACTCCATCTAATTTAAAATCATTCTGGATTAAGAACTCTAGATTACACTTGTCATACTAACAACTTCTGGCATCCTTATTAGAAAACATTGTTATATGATAGTCTTAGCAATTGGCCATATTACATTCTCAAAAGTTATATCTGTAAACAGAACATACAAAGCTAAAAATAATTTAGACATTTCTATGACTCAACACTTAATATGTACACATTGGTATTTAAATATATTTTCAATAAAAAGATAAATTGTGTATTGCATTTATGTATATACATATATATTTAAAAAATATGTAAGTGTATACATATATTACTATCATATATGTAGATTTACAGTTACTAACACACTATTTCCTTCAGTCTCAATATGCTTTGCTTTTACTAAATATGCTTATCCCTCTCCAATTTAATTACATTAGGCATCTATTTTTCTTGACGGGATACCAAATCATTTTCTCTTCATTTTTTCCCCCAAAAAATGTATTTTAAGCACTCTTTTTGTTCTTATAAATTATTTTTAATTTTTCCATCAACAAACTTCACCAATTTTCCTTAGAACTCACATCTAAAAACATAAAACACTTGTTTCATTTTACAACTATAGATTATATTAATTGAAGAAATTTGTAATTCAAATATTCGTAATTGTTATTTGCAAAAAAACGTTACATTTTATTACGGAATTGGCTCCAAGCTAAATTAGTTAGAAAATATCACATATTTCAGTTTTTTAAATACATAACTACATTAAAGTACACTATTATGCATAATACTATTTTTAATAAATTTTTAATACTTTACTTTTAATATTTATTTGTACAGAAAGTGAAAAAATAAATATTTAATCTTAAAGGTGTATAATTTATTTTCTCCCTGTTTTGCAAAGAAATTTAATAACCTTGACATAAATATCAATTATTAAAACTTGAAAGATAATGGAATGAGTAATTTATAAATTTGGACTTTTTTACAAAATTACTTTTAAAATTGTCTGGTTTTACACTGCCAATTCAGAGTTTATTTAAAGATCATGCCATATAAAATTAATTAAAGATAAAAATAGTGTTAAAATACAGAATTGTTTAAAACATAGACAATTCAAAAAGGGGAAATATGTTTATAACTTGTAGGGGCACATTCTGTAACAAACCAATAATATATATATATTAATTTTAATATTCTCATGGATAAAAGATGAATTCATAATATTATTTCTGGGAACTTCCATGTAGTAAAATATAACAGCTAAATAGCTAACATATCAGTACAATAATAAGTACTTTCCTCAGAGCTTCTTTTTTCTCAAATCATAAGAATGTATGTGGTGAGATTTAAAATCTTTTTTTTTTCTTTGTTATTTTCTCCTCATATTTAAGTTCTGTCATTGATAAGTTTTAAACAATATTTTATTGTCTAATAGCTTTTCCCATATATTGTTAATTTTCTTTAATTCACACTTCATTTATGCTCTTAAGCCCTTTAAAAAATCTCTATATAGCTTTTTCCAAATATTGTTAATTTTCTTTAATTCACACTTTTCATTTATGCTCTTAAGCCTTTAAAAAAAATTTTCTATAGCTTCCCTTAGCAGTCTCTGATCATATTTTGTTCAATTTTTGCCAGAATGTAGATTTTATTAAAATTAATGTCATAGTTAGCTAATTTAATGTATGAATAAATGGCTAATAAATTAGATTTTTTTTCTAACTTCAAAAATGTTTTCTTCTTTTCTTATGTTTATTCTATGATTGATCTTTCCAATGTATGAATGTAAACAAACTCCACGTGGAATTTCATATACATCTCAACAATCCAAAGGAATTTTATCTTTAAGGTGTGGAAATACTTCATTAAAATAATATCCACACATGCAATATTTAAAAAAAAATTAATGAAGTATTCCTTTGGAATGTTGTGGTGTATATGAAATTCCATGTGGAGTTTGTTTACATTCATACATACCAACCATAGAATAAATATAAGAAAGGAAAAACACATTTTGGAAGTTAACAAAAAATCTAATTCATCAGCCATTTATTTGCACATTAAATTAACTAACCATGACAACATCAATTTTAATAAAACACATTTTCTGGCAAAAATTAAATAATATGACCAGAGAATGCTATGGAAACTAGAGAAATGTTTTAAAGGCTTAAGAGCATAAATGAAAAGTGTGAATTAAAGAAAATTAACAATATTTGGAACAAAATATTGGAAGATAAAATATTTGTTAAAACTTCTCAACCAATAGAATTTCAGAATGAGAAAAAAATAGCAAAGAAAAAATTATTTTAAACCTGATTGCACATATTCTTATGATTTGAGAAAGATATTGAGGAAAGTATTTGTTATTGTACTGAAATGTCAACTATTTAGATATTATATTTTTATTACATGGAAGCTCCAAAAAATAATACTATGAATTTTTATATATATATAAAATAATAAATATAATAATAACTAATTATTATATGCAATCTTGAAATCTGCAGAAGTACTTTCGGTAACCGAAGATACTTCTGCAGATTGAAAGATTGTATGTAATAGTTAATTACCATTATATTTATTATTTTTATTGTTATTACAATAGTTTTTAATTAACAGATATTTTATTTGTATACATATATGTATATATGTGTGTGCATACATATATACTTCATGTTCGCACATAAAAAAATTATGAACAAAATTTAAGTTCAAAAGTTTAATAAAATTTTTATAAATAAAAATTAAATGTATATTTTAAATGCACAGTTAGAGATATATACGTGTAATTAATTATAAAGTTATTTTGTGTTAAATGCAAAATATTTTTCTAAAATTTAAAAAAAATAATAGATTCTAAATTTAGTTTAAAAGTAGTTTGAAATAAAATAATGTTTTTCTGTTAACAAAAAAAAAAAAAAAATGGAAATGACACTCTATGAAAAGTAATTAAAATGCTTAAAACAGATTGCTATATTAAAAGTTACAAGATAAATGGTTAAAATAATTAATTTAAAAGGCTGTTATAACCACTCAAAAATAAGAGCATGCTAACAGAATATTAGACAAATAAATTCGGACCTCAGCAAAAGTAATGGAGTTATTTATACCCAATAGGTCAAAGGATCCAAACAACAAGAGATTGGTCCAAATTTTACAGATAACTCTAAATCATAAATAGTGATAGAAATTATCTTTCTAGTAATCTATAGTATTCTGCATTCATTATTAAGATTATTCTACTTTTGGTCTGATTTAATTAAATTTTTTCATCTGCCAGTCCCAGCAAGCCAACCATAACATAGTAGAGAAGAGTAGAGAAGCCGTTATCTGCATTGCTCTATCACGCTGGTAGAGAACAAGTCAAAAACGTCCATCACTGATTCCCAAAAAGAAGCTCTCTGCCTATGAAGAACCATCCAAAATGGTGTTTGTTATGTATACACCTTAGAAAGGGAAAAAACTGATGTCCAGTGCTACAAGAAAAATCAATCACCAAACCAAGACCTAATTAATATCAATGCATCTACGTGAAATGGTGATTCAAACCTTCATCCACCATAGCTATAGTAAAAAATCAAGGCCGCAATACCAAAGGACTGAACGTGAATCATTACAGCCAAAAGAATAAATATAAGCTTTAAACTAATCTTTAGTTAACTATTGTCCCCTATTCAATGAAATATGTTAATGAATAGACATGTAATTAATCTGAGTATAGCAAAAGATTGTAGTTTTTTCTATTTAAATATCACACCACAATTTAGTCTGCACTAATTGTAATAAATTAGTTTATAAAAGGCAATTAGCTTATAATTGTAGTCTCTTTCCAGGCTACTAAAGTTGTATATTAATTATATCATTAGTTATATTTTATTTAATAATATGTTAACTCACTAAATCTATAAATTATGAGAGGAGTACAATTGTACTGCATAGACAAGCTAGATTGGGGTTGTATTAGGTAGATATAAGTTTTAGCCTAACTAGACTTGTATTTGAATTATTATTGATAAGAATGTAGAATTGGTATCCCATTAACTGCTGATCCTTATCTTATTTTGTTTAAAGAGTTATGTGCAGTAGATGATCAATTCCTACCTAATGCCATCTATTTTACTTTCATGGCTGTTTAGTGATACATATGCACCTGCTGGTTACTATATGTTATTTATGTAATAGATGATTAATTCCTACAGTAGGCATATAATATCTTTATATACTTGATTTTATATAACTATTATAGTACAGATGTGAATTCCTATATTTTACAAATATTTTATTACCTATTGCATACTAATAACATAACCTGTAATTGATCACATTAGGCAAGTAGTAAGATTAGCCTTAATTTATAAGCTTGTATCAGTTACCATTATAAAAGCAATGTGGATAGTAGAGAGTGGTTATGTGTCTATGCACTAGATTGGAATTCATTTAAACGATTTACCATCCTATACTAAATCTGTGCATAAGTTAAATGAAAATAATAATTAAAGTAAAATTTGGAAAGGTTTATTCATCTTAAGAATTTATAAATTAATTAACTAAAGTCACATCAGTGTATGTTTGGTATTGTATATATGTGAATAAATAGTGTTGTCTCATTATTTTTGATATTTTTAATCTTTATTTGCAATCAACAATTTAGCTAATTAGTTAACAATCCCTAGTTTTTTTCCTGATCTTAGAATACTTTTAAAAAAAATAGTTTATATTCTGCAATGTGAGAATGTGTAATGCACATGTAAATTTCCCTTGAATGATTTGCATGTGATTTGTGCAATTCTGACAGTTACAATATAAATGAAAGATTATATTGTGAGAGTACCACATGAGCCTCACCTAAAACAATTTGATTCTTTATGAATTTATCTGTGCCTATATCAAATTAACAGATATAAATAACCTACACCTATCTTAAGCTTTTCATATATCAGCTATATACATAAACTAATTAAATATTAAAATAATAATTCTAAAAATAAATTATTATAATATATTTATAAGCATACATAAATAAATGTTTCCAACTAATAGTATTTTTTTTATTAACCAAAACTTGACATAGACCAAGCCTTAAGTCAACGTTGCATTTTATCAGTTGAAACAAAGAAAATAAACGTTTGGAGTTCATTACAAATTGTATATTTAAACAATAGAGAGCGTGAGCATGATTATGTGATATGCTTTCGGAAATTAATCCAAGTATAAAAATGAACAATAATCTTCTATTTAGTTATCGAAGCAATAAGTACATCGGTAAATTTAAATGTGTTCGAATTTAGAACACATTTAAGAAAAAAAGAAGATTCACTATTTTAAAACCTTCTTCAAGTAATTAATTTACTTACTTTTAATATTATAAAGAACTAAAAAAATAATCATTTAAATTAACAAAGTTATAAGAGAAATCAACATCTTCAAAATGAGTTTTCAAAATATATGTTTAAGAAGACAAAAATTTACAAAGATGTTCTCTGGCTAGACAATTTATGCCAAGGATTTCTGCTGATGATTTAAACCTGAACATGTAAATTTATTCCTACTTAATGCCTAAAATATAATCATCATAATTTCCATTAAAAAAGCTGCCTTAATAATGGACTGTTTTAATGAAGAAGATGTTAAATATTTTACTATGCAAATATTTAAAGGAATGAATATTTGGATGGCCTCTTTGAAGGATGATCAATGAACTTTATCTTTCAACATTCATCGTCATTTTATTTCGTCTAAGGAGGGATATACAACCATTATTCTTTCTCATCTTGGATTACTTCATTGTGTACTTTAATAACTCTTAAACTTTATTTCCTTTGTGAATAAATTGCATTTACATGGAAAAATTATTTCGTTTATCAAATTGATCTTAACGGGATAAATGGAGAACTAATAAGATGAACATTTTATTTTATTTATTTAATAAAATCTAGATGTTGATATTTTGATATATGTTCTGATGAAAGCAACGGTTGACTAAGGTAAAAGTTTTTAAATTATTTCAATTTGGAAGTAAATTTTATTATATTCCAAATTGAACCTTACCTGACAATTATCATAATTTCTTTTTAATCAATAACATAATTAATATAAGAATACATTCTATTGTTATTCTAGTGTGAATGGTTGTTATCTGGTACAAACACAGAACACACACTGAATCATTTTAATGACACAATACGTAGATTTATAACGTATGGTGGTATTATTTATTGTACACATGATTTTAAATTATATATATATGTGTGTGTGTGTAAATAATTACATTATGGTATTTTTTTGGATGTTAAATAGTTTATTATTGTATCATATATAAGCACAGATTATAATTATAAATTTTAATATTTTTAATTATTTACATGATAATATTTTTGTTCCTATTATACTGATTAAAATGTGTTAACTACTTCCGGTTTGTCGGCGTCATTTGCGCCCTTCGGTGCTCATTTGATGATGTGCTATTTTCTTTCGTTGCTGACGTAAAAAGTATAATGATGACGTTGAAGAAAATATGGCCGTTTTTAGCTATATATGTTAGCTTTCAAACGATCTTTATTTCAAAAAAATCGGTCGAAATTTAGATTTTTGGCGAATTTTTTAATCAACCACAGTATTTAATTTTTTTGTTTTTTTGGTAATTTTTGTACTTATCACGAAACGATAAAAGACATAAAATGTTTTACGGCTGCAAGTGAAGTTTTCTTCGGTATTATTCTCAAACAAGGCTTACAACAGACTAAGAACGTAATTATTCGTAAGTAAAATTTTTTAATTTTTTTTTTTAATTTTTTGAAAAAATATATTTTTTATTAATTTTAGTTTGTAATTAGTGTGTGCTAATTTGTAGTTATATATTTATTTATTTATGCTCATATACAATTCATATCTATCGAAAAATTGGTGTGTGTGTAATTATATATTTATGGTCGCATAGAATTCATATTTATTATAATTTTCTAAAGGTAGTTTGTAATACATTTATTTATGCTCACATAGAATTCATATTTATCGAAAAATTAGTGTGATTTAGTTTGTAATTATATATTTACTCATATAGAATTCATATCGTAATTAACTTATTAGTATATAATTCATATCGTAATTTTCTAAAGTTCTATGTACACTAATCCTCTTATTTTTATAAAAATAATGATTTTCAAAAAGTATACTTTTTGAAAACCATTAATTATGTTTATATTATATGGTTTACAAGCAATGAGTTATAAGACTAATAAACAAATGTATACAGACAGACATTGCATACACAAACATATAATCCAATTCTGATTCTTGTTTATGTTTATGCTTGATCATGCTTTGCTTTTGCTATATGTTTCATAACATTATTTTCAAGTCTATAGACTATATGCAAATAAATTATATCTGTGGTACAATAAATATAACAAGATAGCATCACTTCTGTACATAAAAAATATAAACATCACTTGTGCACTGCATAAAGAATATAAACATCATTGGTGATCACAATGAATATAAACATCACTATTGTACACACAAAAAATATAAAATGAAGAGATAAAACTCATTTTATCAGTGATATAGAAAGTAGCCTACAATTTCTAGTTTTAGACATACAAGAAGCCAATTGCTATGATGATTTCTTTTGTATCTTTTATTAGGATGAATCTTTTTCTTTATAGACGCCTTTGACATTTAGAACATTTGGGGTACAAGATAGAAATGAACAAGTCATATCCGACTTTGGAGATTGTGAAGCTATGGATTATCTCAGATAAGACATATTATACATGTTTAGAAAGATAATTTTGTAAGGAATAGAAAGAAATTATCACTGAAGATGAATTTTGAATTTTAGTTAATGTTAATTTCCAAATTATGAACAAACAATAAAATAATAATTATTTTGAATGTGAAAATTTCTTTTTTTTCCTTATTTTTTATATAGTTATCACTATTTATTTTATGCTTATTGTTTTTCTTAATTTTTCTAGTTTCTAGCAATGTAATTTTTTTTGTTCTAACATAATTAAAACTGAAGTTATTATGAAAATTGTGTCTCAGGCCATTATTTTAAAAAGTTCAATACGGCGGCTTGAAGCTGAAGTAGTTAAACTTAACTTTAAAATTAAACAGGTCTCGTTTGTTTATTTTATTTAATCATTTTATAAAACCAATAATTATAAATATACATACTCATGCATATATATGTTGAATCAACTTAGTGATTTAATATTTATAAAAAAGTTATATATAGCTTATAGTAAATTTATCATTGCTATGGGATATTTTTGGAAATGCCTGAAGAGAGTCAATTGCGATTTCTACTCTGAGCTCGAATTCTGAGAGTAACGAGGTTATTAATAGAGGAGTGGATTGGATTATATTTTAAATCACATCATCCATGGCATTCTATAAGAAGACTCAAAAGCCGAATATAGATAGATGCGACTTCCTCTAGTCCTGAAAAGGATCGACCTGTTATAATATATATAAAATTAGGTATTATATAAGAGTCAGAATAGCATTATTATATACAATTAGAATTTGAATTTCAAATATTTAGCATAGTGCACATTATATAACAAATACACTATATACATTTGTTTTACAATATTTTTTATTATTATCATATAAAATGACTTAAATAAATAAAAATATATATAGTGGATTACCATAAAATTAATTTAATTGGTTCCAGAAGTGTGAATCATTAAAAGATCCATTCCTTGAACAGTATAGTACTGTCAGATAAAATGAAGTCTTACAGAATTAACAATTAGTAGACAAAAACATAAAGACATACAATGAACATTAGAATGACAGACATCTTTGCCATGTAATGCTTAGCTTTAAATTAAATTTTCTTACTTCTTTGTATAGCTAGCAGTAAAAATGTGTATATTTTTTCTTTAAAGATATTCTCCTAGGTATATGTACTTTCATAATTTAAGTCATAAATAATAAAAGCAGAATTTAAAAGATGATTAAATGCTAACATAAAAAAAAAAAAAAATCTCAAGTGAAAAAGTGCTAAATCAATGAATGTTATGGGCTGATAGGCACAAGATATTTTAAGAATATTTCAGCTTTCTTAATAATGTGAAACTTGACAGCAAAAAGAATTAATTTTGAAGTGAAATTATTAACAAATAGCTGAAATTTATGTGCTAAACATTGATTCACTAAATTGTGGAATGATATAAAGTAAAATGAGCACCAGTGGCTAATATAACAATTCCATGCATAAGGATTTCAGAGCATTTGAATAAAACTTATTGTAGCTATCACATTTCATAAGCTTATTTGCTCTTAGTCTTTCTTATGCAATATGTCATAAGAATAATTTCTAAAAGAAATGATTGTAAAATGACTAGCAATTTATGTTCCAAGTACGTTATGGCTAGGTCAAGGATCTATACCACTTTTAAAAAAATGAATTGAAAGGTGCACTTACAATAAAAGGGACTTCCAGAATGAGCAATTTATGCTGTAATATCATGGAATAAATGGACACTTTTGTTAATGTGGATTAATAAAACAAATTGCAAATAGTTGCTATAATAAAGTGATTATTTATGAAAAGGTGAATCATTTAAAAAATTAGTTAAGTTTTCTAATAGAAATGAATTAATATTAAGGAATTTAAGTGTTAATAAAGTATGATTTACGGGATTCAGAAAATAACTGGATTGCATAGTACTCTATGGCATGGTGAAAACTGTTACCCAATTGAACTATGTGTCATAAGAAAGCTCAAGTTCTGAAATGAACAATCTGTGTATTTGAATATATAAATATATTTACATTTTAATTTTATGCTTTTAAGAGATGATTTTAGTTTTCATTAAACTCTAAATTCATAGAATGTATAGCAATTAATTTTAAATGTACTTTTACATTTTTTTTAAAATTATTCATGCTTAAAGAATTGTTTTGGATAGTAACTTTGATCTAGATCATGAACATGAAACAAAACACCCCTAAATACATGAATATCATTTAACTGCAATATGAATGCTATAACAAATGACTTTTGAAAATAAATTTATAATACTAGATCTCACTGTGCAGTGAAATATGTGTATTTAGGGATAACATGTTCAAGGCCTACAGCCTATAGCCACCATTTCAGCAGGAAATTTATAATATAAAATTAAATATATGTCAAAAATATGGAAAAATTAATTTACAATATTTAATTTACTTCTACTATATTGTATATTTAAAAAAATGTAAAGTTCAATTTTAATGAAAACTAAAATTGAGCTTTTAATAGCATGAAAAAGGTTATAATAAAACTATTGCTTACCATTTGGCTTTTGTTGAAACGCACTAGTAAAAGTTTAGACCAATTTTGTGATATAACAATGTGATCTGCTTAGTCTGGAAATTCTTTCATGATATTTCATTGTTTATTTAATTCTTTAAAAAAAATAGAACATAGACCTCTAATATATTGTCTTATTGTTCTCTTGTTGGAAATCATTTTTTAGCTGACATCTTCATTATTTTTCTTATGTTCATCTGAGACATAGCAATATATGTATGCAATACAATAATTTTTTAGTAAATGATGAAACA
Organism: Epiperipatus broadwayi; assembly: GCA_028023455.1. NCBI lineage: Eukaryota > Metazoa > Onychophora > Udeonychophora > Euonychophora > Peripatidae > Epiperipatus > Epiperipatus broadwayi. The sequence continues at coordinate 1,084,066 of JAQFVV010006307.1, read as the reverse complement.
TTTGACAGCAGACCAAGTTTGTTTTATAATAACAAAATTTATTTTAGAGCTAAGTGCTTTCAAATATTGAAAATTATAATAATCATAGCATTATATAATTAATGATGCTATGATTATGATACTTTTCAGTACTTGAAAGTGCTTAGCGTTAAATAAAATTTCTTTATTATAAAACAAATATGATCTGCTGTTAAATATTTCAACATTTACTAAATAATTACAGTTAGTGCAGAAATGTAGGCTATAATCCTTTATAGAATACAATAATTTATAAAAGAAAAAACAGCATTTTTACTGCTAAGAATATAAAAAGCAAACAAAAAAAGTAACTAAATTGATCAAACTCTCCCAAAACATAAGACAGATGTTTGGTCAAAGATAAACTTTGTCAGATCTTTTCCTCACATGCTATTATTGCCAGTGACATTCATTATAGCATTTACACATATAAATTTAGTTATTCGCTAACATTCAGCACTTTCCTGCTACCATTAATTATTCTTTTTTGATATATATATAAGTTTTATTTCTATTTTCTTTGCAAAGTTAAAATCACTTTTGAATTTTATTTTTCTGGTTCATGGCTAAAACTATTTCATGTACAGAATAAAATAACCTTTTGAACAATATAATATTTTCACTGCTAAATATAAAAATAAACAGTAGGTAATGCTGTATAAACTTATAAATTAGTTTTGCCATATAAATTTACAATCAATAATTCTAATTAATGTTTGACATTAAGCTATATTTTAGGCTTTAATTTTTGTTCCCAGGTAGTAGGTGTAATTAAAAGCAAGAAAAGTTGTAAGTAGAAAATTATTTTAAGTTATGTTAGTTAAGCTGAAAATTATTATTATTATTTCTAAAGAAAATTTCTTTATTTTATAGATACTTTCATTATTTTAAAAAATATTATGCATAAAATATATTTTAATTACATCATGATTTTAAAGTGTTTAAACTTGTGTACTAAGAAACAAAAAAAAATGTTTATTTATTGTGTGTTAATATAGATATACTTTTTTTTAAAATACACCTGGGTCTTTTATTACGCAGACTTATTTAACATGATTTTGAAGTTACATGATTCGTGTTACACCGGAAGTCGAACTCCGATAATGCACTATTACTTTAAATAATAAATTTTGCGCACTTACGTTGAAACAGACAGATCGGAGAACCGATCTTCGTTTCAGGTGTTTTTATGTACGGTAATTCAAACCACTGTTCGCCCGCAGTGAGATTTTGTCTATTTTAATTTATAATAAAAATTAGTTATATATTCTATAGTTTATAAATAAATATGTAAAGTTTCCGTATATAAATGTCACAAACCATGAAATAATATTCGTGTGTGCGTGGTTTGTGAATTTATATCATTTAATTTAAAGTTTCAGTGCGGGCGTATTTGTTTTAAATTTTAGTTTTAAAATTGTATAAAGTCGTTTAAAAATACTGATCAAAAATCACATTCCTTTGATCAGTGTTTTTAATTAAAATCTAATTGCACAAATGTTCAGAGCAATTAAGTTGTAGTCAAAATTAGTAAGGAATTTTTATATGTAATTACTGTATCGATTTAAAAATGGCATATTAAATTAAAAGATTGCTAAAAACAGATAATTGATTGTTGGTCAAGCTGCATCGCTAGAGGCTAGAGAAAGTAGGCGGAGCCTAAAACAAAAACAAGTCGGAAAGGTCAGCAGTGGCTATTTTAGAGAAAAAACTTACATTCTAACTTTGGTCGTGTTTGAGAGAGGTAGTCTCGAGACAACACAGCAGTTAATAATAATTCAAATATCTTATTAAGAAGTTTACCAGTGAATCGCAATGTTGATGGGCTAACTGCCAGGAGCTGGTCTCTGCCCGCCAATATGGATCCTCGTGCCGCTGTTTGATCATGTTTCATATACTTCAGAATTTCCAACTTCCAATCTCAAAATTTACTATGCCTTACAAATAACTTTCAAAAATGCGCGCCTACGTTCGTCGGAAGATCGGAAGAGCAAGCTGGATGAAGAAAAAGAGAACTTTGTTACACGAACTTTAATTTTCTTCCGTGCTTAATGTTATCAATCAAGTGAATCATATGTAAGTTTTTATATCATTTATAATGCTATTATTTAACCTGTCAGTAAATTTTCTTTTCTTTTTTAATCCTCTGCTCTAGTCTTTAGAAATCATTTATAAAATTGTAATTAATAGTAATAATATTTCAACTGAATGCATTTATATTTTCTTATGTTGCTTATTTCATAAACAAACATTGCCAATAGTAATATTTCCAACTCTGTGTAAACTAGTGTGTAATAATGATCAATTTAATTTAAAAGTAATTTCATGTTCTGAATTAAATATTCTTTCACATTCCGAGTTAGTAAATGTTAAATCACTTTATTATTCTATGTTAAGTTGTTATAAAATTACAATCTAAGTTTCAATCTTAAATATATATATAATAGTTTCAAAGTGTTCATTAATGTTATGTATAATATGAGAAATAATTCACTGCATAATTTGATACTATCGCTACCGCCTGTCAACCCGAAGGGTTAGAGTTTCAGAGTAAATTTAACTAATTATTGTTGTCACCGTCAGTTTAAGTCCGCTACGTTTTATTGGGGTAAGGATCTCAGCCTGTGGCGTAGAAACAGACAAATAGTTTCCAGGTTTTATATAATTTCTTTTAAAAAATCCGCTTCAAGTATTCGTCCTTCACGTCTGTGGCAATGCCTTCCCTTCGCTGAAGTTAGCGTCTCGCCATTCTACCATTGGGGAATGAAAGCAGTTTTTCTTTCCCGGTAATCTCTTGGATCACCGGGGTTCGAAATGATCCCGGCTGGTTGTCGTGTCCCGGAACTACTTGGGGGCATTAAGCCTTGTCAAAGTACAAGCCGCCCGGTATTCCGTTAATGCACCGCAAGTGATTACTGTAGGGCTTTTGAATGTAGGCAACCACCAGTTCATTTATCTTCCATGTCGCATTTATATAAAACCACCAGTTCATCTATCTTCCATGTCGTATTTATATAAAACCACCAGTTCATTTATCTTCCATGTCGTATTTATATAAAACCACCAGTACATCTATCTCTTATGTCGTATTTATATAAAGCCATCTCCACTGTTCGTCTACGTTCCGGCTCGAGCCTATTCTAATAAAATAAGTTAATAAAAATCTTTAGATAAATATTTTTTCCAGTGCTCAAATACTCTGATTCTCTTAACCACCCGTCAATCATTTAACTACCCAGCTATTGGCATAAGTTTGTTTATTAAATAAAACGTTCACTAAAGACTAGTAGCCAAATACAAGAGGATTTATGAAGTCTTACCGTACTGTATAACACTATATTTATATGCTGTATATTTCTATTATATAACATTATATTCATGTGCTTTCTATTTGTCTTATTTAACACTATATTTATATGCTTTATATTTGGCTTATTAAACAATTTACTTAATTAAATTTTTGTGTCCTCCACCTTATTACTCTCTAAGTCTATTTAGCCACTTACTGTCTGTATTGGCAACTTAAATATATACGTTACATAAATGACCGTTCCAATATCTATAGTCTAATAAACCTATATATCATTAACTGTAAGAATTTAGTCCATGTTCTAAGCTGAGCTAGAAAAGGGATAACCCTGTGCTGGTGTAAAGTCATCATCGGTTGGTCATGCCGGGGTTTGGGTTTGAATTCAGTTGGCGTTTTGGGAATTTATTCTTAAACGTGGACTGGGTTTGAACTCGGGTACTGTGTATGAGTAAGCGTGGTGGATTTATACCGGTACAGTTATTATATTTTTGGACGCCCTCCGTGGTGCTCGATGGAAGAAATCTCCCACACCCTGCAGAGTGAACGGAAGGAAACAGTTAAATGATAAAAATATTCAATTTTTTTTTTGTCGTTTGTCATAATATTGATACGTATTTGGCGTATTAAAATGCGCAAGTGAAAACTATAGTAATAAAACAAATGTATAAAATTTTTTTTTCCCTTACACAAAGGTTCAGTATATAATCCTCCCAAATATTGTTAAGTCAGAGTGAAGATTTTTTTTTTTGAAAAGAGAGCAGAAGCAATTCGTGAGTGTAATTAATTAAAATAAATGAGTTATTCCATAATGTTTTTGTGAGTTCATTCTTGTCGTTTAAATCATATGAAAAAATAAAGAAGTAGAATTAAGTCCAGTTCTAAAAAAATAAAAACGTGTACGCGTATATATATTTGTGTACGTATATATATATATATTTTCGTTTGTTGTGAAAAATATTTTTTTTTGAAAAAAAGAATAAAGAAGTAGGATTATTTTTGTGTTTTAGAAATAAACACGTGTGTGCATATATATGTTGTAATATAAAAAAAAAAAAACCTTACCGGAGTCAGTATTAAATTTTTTTTTCTGCCTATATAAAACAGTAAATCTTAAATCAAATAATTATTAGGTCATATAAAAGTATATATTTGGGGATCAGTGGATTAAATTATCTATTGGTCACATGTTGCTGGCTGGCGCCTATCAAATAAATTTGTCAGCAAACATGTTTGTCCATACAGCAGTGGCGAGTGTTGTTTTAAAAGAGAGTAGGGTGGCATATATAAAAAGAGAGAATTACTGACAGAAATACAAAAAAAAAATACTATGTTATGTACCCATTATGAATATGTATGTATTATAGGACTGAGGAGAACAGTGCGAACTGGGTGAAAGAAAGTTTTTTTTTCCCTGTATATTTTTAGTAATGATTTTAGACATGTCATATGATATTCCTAAATAAAGAAAAAAAACGTAGATAACAAAAACCAGACTGAACGTAGGCGAAGGAAGAAAGAGAGAAAGGAAGTAAGCCACACAAACAGTATCAGCAGCGGAGGAGGATTTGGCACAAGGAGCAGGGATCAGTAACCTTTTATGATATATATAAAAAACAAAGCGTTGTACAAAGCGAATTTTTATGTTGAAGACATTTCTAAGTAAAAACGAAGAAGAAATGACAGCAATAGAAGAAAGCGAGCATGTGTCCGCGACTGGTGCAGAGACGTCGGACACATCCAGCGACCACGAAGTCGTGTTAAAAAATTTTCAGGATAAAAAACAAAGTTTTAGACGACCGGAGAGGAACGTCAAACAGAGGGAGCACGATCGCGATGCGAAGTTTAACGCGATCCTCAGAGAGGGGAGAGAGGACAGAAAGATCATGATGGCCATGTTGGCGCGTATGGTACAGATTGAAGAATGGTATATGGGGTCGGACGTTAAAACAGTTAGGGAAGGTAAAGAAATTATTAGTGCGAGGAGTGGAGCAGAGGACACAGAACCTCAACCAACTAAAATAAGGTTGGAACCTCGTGAGATTAGATTAGTGAATACAAATGCCAACTCTACTCAACAAAAATGTAAAGAATTAGATGTGACAGAAATTACTCAGAGTCAAAGTTTTACTCTAGCAGATTTAGCTAAAGATGAAGTAATTACTGAGGAAATGGTCGTTTCAAATCTAATGCAAGCCAGCCCATCTCAAAGTGATGACACCAGTTTAGTACCTTCTAATGGAGTGGCTGTATCGATGTTGAAAGATATCAATAGAACAAAAGATACTGTTTTGAATAAATCTTCTGAAATCATAATTAATAATTCTGAGTTATCTTTTCATAATAATGATAAAGATGTTCTGTGGAAAAGTGATGATGAAAGATTAATGAAGTCATCAAAGTTAAAGTTTAGAAATGATGCTGAATGGCCTCCTGATATGAAAATGAAGAAAGTGGACAGATCTTTAGTTGTGTGCAATACTGCCCATTTTAATAAATTCCATGATTATTTATTTATGAAATGTGATCTGAACAAAATTGATGAGGAACTGAACTCTTTAAACAGAAATGATAAACTTTGTTTTAAAGCATGGACATATGTTAAAAAAAATAGTTTCATAAAAAATGGGGAAAAACTTCTCAACTCCCAAAGTGAAAATGTTATAATGGATGCCATTAGATCACAGAAAGTCAGACAAATTCTTTTAAAGCAAGATACTTTTAATAATGAACAATATAATAATATACCAAAGCACAATATTGTGACCGCTTTTGCCATTTTACTAAGAGATCTAAAAAGACAGACATATAACCCTTATATACCTCCCGACCCAGGGAGAAGGTAGAGATATACAATAAATGATAACCCGGAAAATGACCACTATGACATGCACATGATGATGAGAAAAGGAACTACGGCAATACACCCACCTTTGTAAATATTAAGTTCAAACCCTCACCCAGACTGTTCTCCAAGGTCAATCAATTATGTGAAAAAAGAGAAAGAAAAAAATGTTAACCAGAAATTATGTATAATCATTTTTTTTTGTTGTTTTTTTTTATAAAGTGACAAGAAATGAAACAGACAGATCGGAGAACCGATCTTCGTTTCAGGTGTTTTTATGTACGGTAATTCAAACTACTGTTCGCCCGCAGTGAGATTTTGTCTATTTTAATTTATAATAAAAATTAGTTATATATTCTATAGTTTATAAATAAATATGTAAAGTTTCCGTATATAAATGTCGCAAACCATGAAATAATATTTGTGTGTGCGTGGTTTGTGAATTTATATCATTTAATTTAAAGTTTCAGTGCGGGCGTATTTGTTTTAAATTTTAGTTTTAAAATTGTATAAAGTCGTTTAAAAATACTGATCAAAAATCACATTCCTTTGATCAGTGTTTTTAATTAAAATCTAATTGCACAAATGTTCAGAGCAATTAAGTTGTATTCAAAATTAGTAAGGAATTTTTATATGTAATTAATGTATCGATTTAAAAATGGCATATTAAATTAAAAGATTGCTAAAAACAGATAATTGATTGTTGGTCAAGCTGCATCGCTAGAGGCTAGAGAAAGTAGGCGGAGCCTAAAACAAAAACAAGTCGGAAAGGTCAGCAGTGGCAAATTCTAGAAAAAACTTACATTCTAACTTTGGTCGTGTTTGAGAGAGGTAGTCTCGAGACAACACAGCAGTTAATAATAATTCAAATATCTTATTAAGAAGTTTACCAGTGAATCGCAATGTTGATGGGCTAATTGCCAGGAGCTGGTCTCTGCCCGCCAATATGGATCCTCGTGCCGCTGTTTGATCATGTTTCATATACTTCAGAATTTCCAACTTCCAATCTCAAAATTTACTATGCCTTACAAATAACTTTCAAAAATGCGCGCCTACGTTCGTTACAAGCCAAGCTGGATGAAGAAAGAAGAGAACTTTGTTACACGAACTTTAATTTTCTTCCGTGCTTAATGTTATCAATCAAGTGAATCATATGTAAGTTTTTATATCATTTATAATGCTATTATTTAACCTGTCAGTAAATTTTCTTTTCTTTTTTTTAATCCTCTGCTCTAGTCTTTAGAAATCATTTATAAAATTGTAATTAATAGTAATAATATTTCAACTGAATGCATTTATATTTTCTTATGTTGCTTATTTCATAAACAAACATTGCCAATAGTAATATTTCCAACTCTGTGTAAACTAGTGTGTAATAATGATCAATTTAATTTAAAAGTAATTTCATGTTCTGAATTAAATATTCTTTCACATTCCGAGTTAGTAAATGTTAAATCACTTTATTATTCTATGTTAAGTTGTTATAAAATTACAATCTAAGTTTCAATCTTAAATATATATATAATAGTTTCAAAGTGTTCATTAATGTTATGTATAATATGAGAAATAATTCATTGCATAATTTGATACTATCGCTACCGCCTGTTAACCCGAAGGGTTAGAGTTTCAGAGTAAATTTAACTAATTATTGTTGTCACCGTCAGTTTAAGTCCGCTACGTTTTATTGGGGTAAGGATCTCAGCCTGTGGCGTAGAAACAGACTAATAGATTCCAGGTTTTATATAATTTCTTTTAAAAAATCCGCTTCAAGTATTCGTCCTTCACGTCTGTGGCAATGCCTTCCCTTCGCTGAAGTTAGCGTCTCGCCATTCTACCATTGGGGAATGAAAGCAGTTTTTCTTTCCCGGTAATCTCTTGGATCACCGGGGTTCGAAATGATCCCGGCTGGTTGTCGTGTCCCGGAGCTACTTGGGGGCATTAAGCCTTGTCAAAGTACAAGCCGCCCGGTATTCCGTTAATGCACCGCAAGTGATTACTGTAGGGCTTTTGAATCCAGGCAACCACCAGTTCATCTATCTTCCATGTCGTATTTATATAAAACCACCAGTTCATCTATCTTCCATGTCGTATTTATATAAAACCACCAGTTCATCTATCTTCCATGTCGTATTTATATAAAACCACCAGTACATCTATCTCTTATGTCGTATTTATATAAAACCATCTCCACTGTTCGTCTACGTTCCGGCTCGAGCCTATTCTAATAAAATAAGTTAATAAAAATCTTTAGATAAATATTTTTCCAGTGCTCAAATACTCTGATTCTCTTAACCACCCGTCAATCATTTAACTACCCAGCTATTGGCATAAGTTTGTTTATTAAATAAAACGTTCACTAAAGACTAGTAGCCAAATACAAGAGGATTTATGAAGTCTTACCGTACTGTATAACACTATATTTATATGCTGTATATTTCTATTATATAACATTATATTCATGTGCTTTCTATTTGTCTTATTTAACACTATATTTATATGCTTTATATTTGGCTTATTAAACAATTTACTTAATCTAAATTTTTGTGTCCTCCACCTTATTACTCTCTAAGTCTATTTAGCCACTTACTGTCTGTATTGGCAACTTAAATATATACGTCACATAAATGACCGTTCCAATATCTATAGTCTAATAAATCTATATATCATTAACTGTAAGAATTTAGTCCATGTTCTAAGCTGAGCTAGAAAAGGGATAACCCTGTGCTGGTGTAAAGTCATCATCGGTTGGTCATGCCGGGGTTTGGGTTTGAATTCAGTTGGCGTTTTGGGAATTTATTCTTAAACGTGGGCTGGGTTTGAACTCGGGTACTGTGTATGAGTAAGCGTGGTGGATTTATACCGGTACAACGTTATATTGAAGTAATAGCACATTATTGGAATTCAGCATTCATCTTAATAATTTCAATATTTTCAGTGCTTTATAATAGTAAGATTTTATGCAATAATAAAATTAAAATCATGATTTCCACATTTTATGTATACACATATTAAATTTTACAAGATTATAATGTAAATTTGTTCAAACATTGTGCGTGTTAATTTTGCATTTTAAATCACATTGTTTTTGCTTTTTAAAAAAGAACATAATCAGTGGGCACAATTAAATTTGACAATTAAAAATTAAAATCTGATTTTTAATTGTAATTAACAATTTAAAAATTACTTGGCGACAAAATTAATGTGATGTGAAATTTGATTTTTAAATGGAATCGAAAATTAAAAAATTAAAGACAAAAATAAGAATTTAATTTTTAGTTGTTAGTTTCATAAACAATTAATAAAATCATCGTCTCTCAAAGATTAATTACTAATTACGTAGTCACCAGGAAACCATTGACCCAACATGAGTGTGAAGTTGGTGCTAGTTGTATTTTCTTAGTTCGCAAACGAACATGTTTTTTTGGCAAATAGCGATAATAATTAAAACGTGTATAAAAAAAATTTAAATTACTGTACTGTAAATTATGCATAAAAATATATTGTTTTGAATAAAATTAAATATTATAGTTAAAAAAAGTTTGTCTTGTATCAATTTTTTTCAAATTTGAAATTTTTTGTTAGTCATATTTTATTTCCTTATTTTTTTTTGCACGAATTTTAAAGTAATTTTACGTTGGTGCTTTGCTTTTATGCAAATTTTGAAAAATCACAGACTGCATCCCCCCTTTTTCAATGTAAGTTACATCTATTTTTGCACGATTTCGTTTGCACGTGTTTTCTGAGCAACCTATCTATCGTGTAAAACGAGACCCAGGTGTATATATTTTTTTGCAATTTCTAAAAATATTTTTAATAATAATTAAGCTAAAACCTAATTTTATTTTTCCATAAATTCTAGTCATTTTAAAGTCACATACATAAATGAAATATTGTACAATTCAAGTATTGATTTATAATATTTCGTATTTTGAATAAGTATTGATTTATTTTATTACATTATTCATAGTTGTCAAAATAAAGATATTAGTTATATCATGTAATAAAATATATTAAATTAAAGTTAATTTAGATCCAAATACCAGAAAAAGCTTTAGTATAATGAAAAAAACTTGAGAACTTTTTTGTATAAGTATAACTTTTGACAATAGGTGATTTTAATACTTCAATGGAAAACATTTAAAAGCAGAAATTGCAATTAGTACTTAAATTTAGAAATAAAAATTAAAGCGGAATAAATAAAGAAATTATGTCAATTGCAAAAAGAAAAAAACAAATTTACTGTAAGAACTTTTTTAAGACCCCCCCCCCCCCAAGATAATACAAGCACTTAAATGAAAGCTTTGACAGAGTTGGAATTTATTTTAATTAACAATAAGCAAAGTGTGTAATTTATTCAGTAAAAGAATGTTCATTATTTAATATGTTTTTTATGGAAATAGAAAAATATATTAAAATTATAATATTTAGGTGCATGTATACAAAAAATAATGCAATGTGATTATATTTTAGACTTTGAAGAAAATTTCTAGACAGTAGAAAGTATTAAATAACTGAACTGAATAAAGAGCATCATGAATAGTGAAAATATGAAATGAAAATTTTAGAGAGATAAAATAAATGTCAATATAAACAAAAATCATTACTAATGACAGTAGTAATTCAATAAATTTAAGATAAAAATTACAATTTATTTTAAATGCTAAAAGAATTTGAAAATAGCTTAAAATGAAATAAGATAAATATAACACATGCATTGTAATAATGGTTAAAATTCCATAAAGCCTTAGTAGTCATGCATTTATTATTTCAAGATTTAAAAAATCAAATACAAATAATAAGCAACAATAATCCAATAGTAAACTTTATATTAGTTCAGGGGACCCCAACCTTTTTGCACTTAAAAGCACATTCTATAATATGGGCCAGGTGGCGGGCAACATTTATTTTTTCAATGTAAATTTATAGTTGGATATTGTTAATAATACACTTAATGTACAAAAAAATATTTATTTCAAAAATAAAATTTTAACATATAATTAATGTTTATATTTTTACGTTGTAAAAGTATAGTATGCCCTACAATTTGATTACAATATAATACAATAATTTATAAAAAATTTTAAAAATAAAATTTATTTGTATCACATAAATAATTTTTTATCTTGTTTGAATAGCAGCGGGCATACGTAAAATGGTCTGTGGACGCCATGGTGCCCACGAGCATAAGGTTGGGGACCCCTATATTAGTTGGTATTTATGTTTGCTGGAAGCTCGTCAGGTACTTTTAAAAATATCCATTTTCAGGGATGTCCAAGTATTTGTTTGTTGTTGTTTTTTTCTCAAAAGTATTTTATTATAGATGTGTTAGTTCCTTAAGTTTTAAAAATATTAAGAAATTGTTTATAATTTTCTATTAAATTTAAAAAATATTAATATATCTCTTATAAATTGCATTCACAACAAGGAATTAATTCTTTTTTCTTTATATATTTTGATGGTCGACGAAACCTCCTTAACCTAATCTGCCATACCAGGGCACCACCAGGCCATTTAAGCCTGGAAAATTTATATGGTAGGCAGGTACGCGCGGGAGAGGTTACCTTTTTTATCGAACCGAAAGCACCAGTCGCGAGCTCAGGGAGAAGCTGAGCTTAAAATATCATACCGTTTATTCAAATTTCTAATGCTTACTTTTAAATATTAATAAAATATATAAAATAAGTTACTGCCAAAATTAATTCAACAAAACATTTTATTATAACACGCACATGCATTAAAAAGATTCTGAAAATTAAATCAACTAAATATATTTGATTTGGATTATAAACACAGGTGGAAGTGTTTAATAGATTTAAATACAATTTTAATATTTTATTGTGAACATGCTACATAGATTACGCAATAACCAACCCAATCTTAGGCCAAAAATCTCGCATTTAAACCAATGCTAGCTTACTGATATACCGATGTGACCAATGCAAAATGAGATTATTAGCATAACACAATCATGCTAACAGGAATTTTACATCTGTAGCATATCATTAGAAAAATAACGAATCATGGTGAGAAGGAATGAGCATCTTCCCCATGGTATAAGAACGAAATTATACGAGAAGTTCTGTTAATGGTGATAGCGGTCTTTGCCACTTACTGTCCCAATCAGAGTGTAAGAAAAACAATGTCGTAGGAAATATGTCTATGAACATTGACAACGTTCTGACTACTCTTTTGGGTCATACGTTCAGATGGGTATTATACCTTGTATGCTAATGCGGTACAAGGGAATGAGTATCCAATGCACCTACACGAGTTACATTGACATAAAACACCCGTACATCTCTCCACTAGCAGCGATCTAACTATGAAACAATTAGCCCAAAATTAACACACTTTAAACTAACAATCTTACGAATCTATGCAGCCATTCACGCTCACTTTGTGATATTAAGCATATTTTTAAAAAAAAGAAAATAGATAAATAATTTAAAATTTAGTCAGATAAGAGATTTCTTTTAAAAGTTAAGTGACACTTAAAAACTGGAAAAAGTTTGCATTATATGATTAATGTTCATACTTCATTTAAAAGAAAAGTTTATACTTTCCAATGTTATAAGTAAAGTCCATCTTTGTAATCCTTGATGCATGATAGAATTCAAAGTTTTTTCCATTTCCTATTCTTCTAGATGGAGAGAAGTCCATGGCTGGCTATTTTCCGGGAACTGTCCTATTCTGGAGACCGCTTCATCTGCTGCAAATATGGGAAACGTAAATTATTGCTGACCCCTACATTTTGAAGATCTGCAATACACCTCTAAATATACTTATAATATACAATCAGCCAGAGCAATCCAAACATCTCTTCTCCCTTCAAAGTTTTTTTTTTCTCTGTCAACTCTTATCAGTAGTATTTTTTAATTTATCTCTTATCTGACTATTTGCCCAAGGGCCTGTTTGCAATTACCTCAAAATAGAAAATAATTTCCATTGTAAGAATAAAAATAACTAATTAACAGCATTTTTTTAAAAAATTCTTTTATATTAAAAAGAATCTTGTTTTTAGATTTTAATTTTAAATTATATCTGTGCATTATATATATTAATTCAAATCAAATTATTAAATCCCCTCCCCCTTTTTATACATATATTTCTACTTGAGGGTGATTTTATATTTTTTTTTTATTTCTAATTGAAAGAAATGTAACGGCATATACTTATTTCGTTACAATATATGATAAATATTTACAAAATGTGTTACTTGTTAAGTTTAAAAAATATTAAGAAATCTATTCTACATTCCTGTTAATTTTCAAAAATATTAATATAGCTCTTATAAATTCCATTCACAAGATTTAATTTATTATTATTATATCTATTATAATGTACAAACATTAATATGTTGTGAACATTTGGATGATTTTTTTACATTTAGCATAACATTGTCATTCAGCATCTTTGTTATTTTTTTTCTGGCAGATATTGCCAAAAGTATTAAAATGGGAATCTTCCATTGACAGAAAAACTGGCAGTATACTAGTTCCAAAATTATAGAATACTAACCAACAGGAAAGAATATTTCCACACCAGTAATTGTTCAATGGCATATGCAGAGAGACTGGTGAAATCTTTATTGTAACTGTTCCAGGTTTACTGCAGTTATATTAAATTTATTTTAATTATAATCAATTGTGATACTTTTATATAATTTCTTATATTTTTATAATATTAAAAAAATAGAAGGAAATATTAAATATGACAGCTTCTAGTCAGCATATTATTTTCAATATTTATTCAACACCCCTGATAATAGATTTTTTTTTTAAAAAAAAAAGACCTGGCAAATTTCTGGTATTGGTATAATAAGTAAGTACCTATTATGTTTATTAAAATTTATACAAAAAATTGAATTTCATTTTAGAAATAAATAAATTTACTATATACTCTGAATAAAACAAAAATTTGTTAATTCATAATGTAGCAACTATTTTAGCAATATAACTAACTAAACCTTAGCTAAAAAAAATTTAAAGTGAAAAGTATTATGTTACCAGGAGGTGTGATTTATATAAAATTTATTAAGATAAATAATTTTAATACCAATAAGCCAATAAGCTAATGCATACTTTTTCAAAAACAAGATAAAGTCTTTGGGAAAAGATAGAATGAATCCATTTATCTTTTCGGCCCAAACGTATATGTATGGGAATGTAAGGCAACAAAAATAAACTTATTTAGCCAAGTACCTGTTGACTTTGCAAAATTAAAAACTGCTATAACAATTGTGCATTTTTAATTTATAAAACCAAATAAAAGCATTGAAAATGGTATCCCAAAATATTAGATTGCTTTTATAGAAATGTATTTGTGAAAAGAAAATGAACTTTATTAGTAGTTGTTTCTAACATTGAGGCGTTTCTCAGTAAGTTCCCTTAAGTATAAATTTCTGCTCAGAAGCAATATTTGCTAGACAAATAACTTTCTTATAACATTTTAATTGCAATTTTCAATTTCTGCACATAAACGTTTTTATAATTGCAACAATATGTTTAATTCTTAAATCAATGATTTTCACATAAAAATAATAATATGTAGCTATTTCTGCAATATTTCAGAAAATGCATTAAGTACTTTGTCTTACAAATATTAAGTAAGATCATTATTGTTTTTTTTCAAATTATCACATTTCTTGTATAAATATTTTATATTGTTTATTAGTTAGTTTATTAATAAATATATTACGCATATATTCCATTGCTTTTCAATTAACTTTTTTTTTATGTATTTCTTTTTTTAAAAAAAAAACTAACAAATAGAATTCATTTTCTCAACTAGTATCAAAAACAGGTTTATTCAACTATGTTTACAATAAAAAAAAAATTATAAAATAACATTAAATTTGGCAATACATTTATAAACCATTACATTACTTAATGTCCAATATTAATAAGATTCCATGTGGAATTTGCTATTAGGTGAGGAGCTAACTTCAAATCTCTTTCTTTGATATCTTTTAATTTTTGTAAAAAAATTAATTTTGGATAAGGTATAACAGACTTGAAGATTAGGAAGCATCTGACAAACCATAGACAGAAAGTGATGAAAGTTGCACTTCTTATAATTGCAAAATCCCCATAAGCAAAACCTTTTATGAGTGTGTTGGTAATTGGATGTTTAGGTGTATAAATTTTATTAATCAATATTCTACAGCCCTGAAGAGAGGAACAATCATTGAAAATGTGAAATATGGTATCATCCTCCCTATGGCAGAGTGAGCAAACAGGGTCCAAAGATGAAAAACCTCTATACATCACAAGAAAGTGGCTTGTTGGAAGGGCATTGAGATTTAGCTTTAGAAGAAAGTCCAAATATTTTGGCTCTAGATTACATCTTTTATATTTCTTTATAATGGCAAAGTTTGTACAGGTGAGAATGCTATGATCTGGGATAATTGTTGAAAAAAAAAGAAGATAGGCATCCCAATAACGAAGTTCCATTGGTTTTATTTGAGTTAAAGGTGTGAGAATTTTTGCAATGTCAATTAAGACTTGTGTCAGCCAACCATCATTAATTGGAGGTGGAGTATCTGTAGGATGAATAGATAGAAAAGGTGAGTCATCAGGAAAAATCCCATTAAGTCTTGTAATGAGGTTATTTGATTTCTGTAGACAAAGAACATGAAGTGAATGCAGTGACAAGCCATTAAGTCTTATTGGTCTCTGCACTCTTCTTAAGTTAATAGCAACAGTTTTACCCTTCCACATTAATCTAGAGCAAAGAGAGTTTATATTCTGGATAAATTTTGATGAGAATTTAATGAACGGCATGTAATAAGCAATTCTGCGGAACAGTAACATGTTGAGTAGGCCTGCTTTTGCAAATAATGATGTATAAACTTTTGAAAGTGAATCAATTATTTTTCTTACAGAATTCATGATAGTGTCTTGTATTAATTTCCTCATTGCTGCATGAGAGAGACTCATTGGTAAGCCCAAAAATTTTTGTGGCATAGCTGTGAAAAAGGATGGAATGGATTTTCCAGATAAAAGTCTCCATACAGCAGATTTTCTAAGGTTAAACGCAAGACCTGACTCTATGGTGAAATTGTCCATAATTTGAATTAGTTTCGGTATGAAATTTCTAGATGGTAAGAACACTGCCACATCATCCATGTAGGATATGTGCTGAATGGATTTATTGATACCAGGAATGTACAATCCAGGAAGATTCATCTCTAAAGATTTAAGGAATTGATTTATATATAGAATGAAGAGTAAGGGACTAAGAGGAGAACCCTGTGGAATCGACTTGGTAGGTGTGAATGAGTTTGAAATTTTTACATTTAATGAAATTGCAATATGTCTGTTTAATAGAAAGTTAGTAATGATGTTCATTATACCTGTGGGAATGTTCAGACCACTTAGAAGATGTATTAGTTGAGGAATTCTGACTGAGTCAAAAGCAGCTGAAATATCAAGTTGGACAACTATTGGCTTTGACTTTTTATTTTTTCTTGTATAATCCATAATTAACCTGAATAGGCAGAGTGCCTCAGCTGTGGAACTACCTTTCTTTGCAAATTGAAAACTAGAGATAAAAGGCAGAATGAGATTTTAATTTTATCTTTGATAATTGCTTCAATCAGTTTAATAATCAATGGAGTCATCGAGATTGGTCTAAGGTTCTTCAGAGGCGATGGGATAATAGCACTCTTAAGAAATGGGACCATCGCAATGGGATAGAGTTGATCAATAGTAAGGGGACCTGAGGCAAGTAGATCAACCATTCTACTCACTATTGGTACTGTGAAGGCTTCAAGATGTTTGAACATGAATTTTGGTATTCCATTGATTCCAGGGTGTATTCTATCAGGCATGGATGAGAGTTTAGCTCTAATATCATCATTACTAATACCATGAATTGTCTCACAAGAATATATAGATGTATCAAGCACCAAATTCTGTGAAACATCTAGTAGCTTGCATTTATAATGATTTAAAATTTATAAAATCATGCTATTACCCGAGAAAATTATATTATTCACTGTGATTGCTGATGGAATTTTAGACTTACTTTGAAAACCCATAGCCCACCTTATATATCCCCTTGAGAAGTTATGAGGTTTAGAGAGGTAAAGCCTTGCCTTTTTAGTAGCCAGATAGTCTAATAGGATTTGGTGCGTCTCTACATTATTTTTTTCCTCCTATCAATATTTTTTTTTTTTTTAAAAAAATGTTTTCACTTAGTATTACAGACTTTAAAAAATGTTTTCATTATAAAAATAAATTAATAACGGGAGATGGGGTAATATAATAAAATTTGAATAAAATATTTAGGATAATAAAAATATATAATTTAAACTAGAATTCATATTTATCAAGCACGCTTGTATTAATCATTTTTAAATTATTTCCAAATATATATTAAAAGTGAAAGTGAGTCAAAAAATACTAGTCAATTCTACTAATTCTTTTTAAGAATATTTTTATAGGAAAAAACTGTTGACATGCTAAAGGAATGCTTTGAAAAACAGTTATTTTCTTTTGTTGTTATGACTGCGTATTTCTCCAAAGAAATATTTGGAAAGAAAAAAGAATAGAATAATTCAAATCTCTTTAGCGATAAAAGAAAGTAGATTAGAGATTCAGAGAAATTTGCAGTTGCCTGGTTACAGTTTAAAAGATTCTGGAAAGTGACAAGACATCTGAAATGATATTCCAATAAAACAAATACAATCTAAAAGAGTGATTTTAAATTTAAAAATAATTTCTTTCAGAAGTTTTGCAATAAAATATCAACATACATGTGCATTATATATAAATATTGTATGTATGTTTAATGATCCCCTAAAATTCTGGTATACGATTGAAAACTATCCAACCAACAAAGAATGTGTTGAGCAAATAAAATAATACTAGAATATTAATAACTACAATTTAAAATATAATATATATATATTTAAGATAACATTTGTATATGAGAAACTATTGAAATTATTCTCCAAAATATAACACTGAGTAATCATATTGAACTATTTGTTAAGTTTAATAATAATACAGACAATAAAGTTATAAATTTTGGTAACCACCTATGCCATAATAAGACATACAACAATTTATGCTACTAATGTTGAGCTGAATATGAAAGAACATAAAATTCAACCATAATTTTGTACAGATATTTCATTATAAGTTGTGAAATTATGCTGATCATTAACTAATATAGTGTGATCAATTGCTGGCATTTATTACAGCTTTTGCAACAGACTGATTACCATAACTTACAAAATTAACTGGATAATTATTATGTAACCACAATTTTCATTAGGTGTATGCTTAAATGCATGTACATATTGAAGCAGTCAATCTTAACTTAAGATTGAGCTTCATAGTTTCATCTACTAACCCGTATTCAAACCCTATATCCCACCCTGCTCCTTTTGCCATATATATATATTTATGCATATATTTGAGATGCGCGCCCAAGTTATAAAATTCTAACGTTTCAATAACATTTTTTAAATTATTATTAATTCTTTTTTATTAATTATTAGTTCTTTTTTTTATTAAAGTATTATAAATGCGGCTCAAATATATATATATAGGAGCAAAATACTAACAAAATATTGATTTTTTTGTAAATATTTTATTATACGTCATTAGTAAACTTTTCCTTTTTAAAGTACTTTTTTTACCTATTACAATGTATATTTTATAAAATCCAAGATGGAAAGATGCAACTGTTAATTGTCTAAAAATAATTAAAGGGTTGGAAACACTATTGTTTTAATCTGGGAAAGGTATTTTTAATTAAAGTTTTTACTTGAAATGGGGGTTAAGATTAAAGATTTTATTTTGTTATAAACATTTTTGTCAAATCTATTTCTAATCTGGAAATAGATTTGAATTTATTTTTGGACGTTATCTAACAGTTGCATCTTTAAAAAACAATGAACTAAGTAATTAAAAGCATTCCAGAAATACTTGAGCAGGGTATAAAATGGCTCGATTTTAAATCCCCAAGAGATAGATAAGCTACTATTGACAGAATTGTATTGTTAACATACTATACTCATCGTTATGAAACTTAAAATGATGTAATAGTAAGTCCACCAGCCTTCTCGGCCCTGTTGGATCATCATCTTCCGTGGCCGTACCATTCTGCTGCCCAAGAGTGAAGTAAAAGCCTGACCTAAGAACTTTAGTATGCTAATAGAAGCTTGTTGCCACCGAAGAACTTGCATTTCAATTGCCAAGCATGAGCAAACTTTAAAATATGGACTCTTAAAATTGCAAGGTAACTTTTCAAGCCGTCATCTCAAACTAAATTTAGCCTAACTCATCTATCAAGATTTCTTCTAATGTGTTATTTAACTTTGTTTTTGTATGTAATTTGCTTTTAAGCAAGTTCTATAAATTTAATTCTCTCTCATATGCTCTTAACTTTCCTTAACTTTGGTGTGGTCATTAATTTATGTATTTATTCTTTGATTTATATATCTGCTTGTTTATTATTAATAGGCCAATTTCCAGCAACCTGGCGAAATTAATTTCTAAAACCCTTTTTGTCTTTCAATTAAATCTCCATTAATTAAGGTTTTTAATGTTCCCTCAAAATATATTATATGACGTATGTTCACCAGTTTGTTTTTTTTATGAATCAACATTTTATGTTGGTTTATTATAAAATTATTTGTTCAACTCCGAATAGAATAAAGTAATTCTACCCAGGGTAAATCCACCATTCAAGCTAATTAATGCTTTGAAATCTTTTGAAATGTTTTTTTTTTTAATTCTGAAAGAGTGACCCATTAATTATTTTCTATAACTGCCAGTCTTCTTTTATTTTCCATACACTTAAAATGTCAAATATTGTATTTAAATATTCCAGTTGCTATAAAAACCATGAGGGTGGGATTGAATTATTTTAAATATCAGAAAGGGGGGGGGGAGTAAATTGTCTTGTGTCTATATATATTATAATTGCATAGCGTATTATTTATCTAAATTATGGCATTCAAATAAGGGTCATTCATTTTAAAGCAGTAAACTTATTCAATGTCATTAGTGACATTTATCATTACTGCGTTACTGACATTTGGTCTTATCTTCATATATATATATTATGTGCTTCTAGTCTTCTAATCTGGGGGTTCCGACAAATTTGAACCCATAGATTTATTTTTCAAGCCTTGTTCTGAGGATTGTTGACCTTCCCAGAACCATTTCTTCGTATAAAAATGTGTCTAGCAGTGATTCCCTAAGTCTGGCCACGCTATGCCCATCCACTCTCTTCATACAAAAAGGCCTGTGCATCGGCGATGTCCATGGCATGCCTATCCACTTTGTCTTTCATCCAGAAGCAGGACTTGTCCTGTTATTTCTTGTGGTTATAATGTCAGCACCACAAACATCTTCGTATATTTATTTCTTTTGCTTCATGACCCAGTTTTAATGCTCTAATATTAAAATTGTGCTCTGCTTAAAATAGATATAAATGCCAACTACTTCTAGTTTTATTAATTAAATTTATTTCAGTCTTATACAATCCCACCATCGTAACTTATTTCTGTATTTAAGAGTATCTATTTGCCTTGGGGAAATAAAGTGTTCTTCTTACCAGCACTAATTAAAAGAATTTTCATTAAGTATTTTTGACATGTAATCGAATATGTTTTTCAAATGTATTTTATTTATTTTCACGACCGTAATGGTGTGAAAATAATTTGTATTATATCTGTAATGAATCCCAGAACGCTCCCTGAAATAATGTTAGTCACCATGTTTCAGAACCGTAAATCAAAGCATTAATAGCAATTTTATGTAATCTTCTAATAATTGATTGGCATCTTAATATTGGACCCACCAAAGATGTGTGCTTATTTATAATATATTATTTGTCTAATAAAAAGCATATGCAAAATAGTAGCGTGAATGACACTATGTAATCCTCTACTGCTTGGTAGACCACTTGCTCATTCATGCACACACTAATGTATATAATTTATAAATGTATGTAAACAATTTGTCATTATATTAATCTAATTTTTATTGTCTAACTTGTTTGAGTAGTTTGAATTCCTTTTTCTCCACTTCCACACATATAGCTAAGCATATATATATTTTAGTTAAGTCATAGTTAATAGATGTCTCATTGTCTTCTCCAATTTGCTAGCAGGCCGGATTAAGAATTAATTCTCATGTGCCATCACTATTATGTTATCCATTAGGTGTTTGATATGGTATTTAGAGAATGGGTTCGAACTCAGGCTGGTACCTGATTTAAATCTTGGGCTTGACTGGGTTTGAAGTACAGTTTGTGAGTTCCAGCTCATGTTAGATGGATAAACATGTTTTGACTGGTACAATATATAGGTATAAACTTCATGTGAAAATCTAATAAGTTTAATAAATTAAGGAATTTTAAAAGACTGATTCTTTTAAAATAGTAAGCAAAAGATTTACAAATTTTAAGATTAGAAAAAAAATATTTTCTAAAAGTAATAAGTCTAATTATTGAGAGAATATATCATCCTTAATTAAATAAAACAATTAAAGGAATTCGAGGGTAGATTTCCTTTATAAGATAAACTGAAATTAACTCATTAATTAAAGTCAGAAAGATAATGATTATGGAGATTAAAATGAAGAATCATCTGAGTGAATAGACTAGAATACAAGCCAATTAACTGTGGGGATTAAAACAATGAAGGTCTCTATAAACTTGAGGAAAAAGACTTGTATTTGATTCTTGGAGCTTCACCAGTGCACACAGAAATATATATATTGGAAAAGATTGTTTCCCATGGCACAATGACTTCAAGTGCGGAGAGCTTGCCTCCAAACATGGGAACAGTCAGCTAGGACTCTTACAGGTCATATTGATCTAAATTATTATTTATGTATGCTTTTGGGCCTTATTATTTTAAATTATCGTATGTATGTAAATAGTTAAAATGCTATTAAGGATAGTTCATTAAATTATCAAAATATTAACTGTTTAGTAGTGATTTGAACTTGTGGGAAGTGCACTCTTAGATCAGATAGACATAGCAATATGATTATCACTTTTTATTGAAATTATAGTAGTGCCTAATACATAATAATTCTGATTTTTATTAAAACTACAGAATGAAAACACAAAGATATTAAAAACTTTTAATTACTAATCATTGTTTAAGTAAATAAATATTCCTTGGAGCTATTTTTATCAGATTGCATATCTCGGCTTTAAAGTAGTTTTTTAAAGACTGGATTCAAATAATACATAAATTTATATTTATGGGTTATTAATACAAGACTAATTTGGACAATTACATATTACTAAAAAATTCAGTGTTCATTTTAAAGTTACTTCTTTTCAGGCTTAGAAATGTGCTTATAAAGTCTTCTAGGATCAGTATTCATTGTAATTAGATCTCTTGGTTACAAATAAAACTTATTTTAGAGTGACATAATCAAGTTGCAAAGATGAGCTCCAAAGATAATTTCAAAAAGTTGGCTCTATAATAATCAGCTCCAATTATCCTTAAAGAAAACACAGACCTTCTCTATATGCTTTATGACTCAATTTGTGTTTTTTTTATCAAACCTTGCATAATAATTATAATTAAAATGAATTTCATATAATTCTAATTTATTTATTTTTTTGGAGTACAAACTACAGATTAAACTATTATATATTCATTAAAATATATATATTATTATCTTTTATCAAAATACAAGAATCAAAAAACATAACTTAATGTCCTTTAATCTCTTTGTTTTCTTTTTCTTTAATCTTAAGTCTTTCAGTTACTGATACCCAAATTAACTTATTACAATATTTTTTTTCTCATGCAATATTATTATTGTTCACAATTATTTGAAATTAATTCTCATATAGAAAAATGCATGGCTGACCTTGAAATAAATATGAAATTATTTCAGTATATAAGATTTCTTTATAATGTTTGTGGAAATATTCATATGCTTTAATAAATCATAGTATTCACCAGAAAATTAAATCAGAACTGCATATTTTCTAAATCAAATCATTTATTCTTTCAAAAATATTTTAATGATAAACATGTTATTCATTAAAAAATCATAATAAAACATTACAATAATGTAACATGGGTACTAAAAAATTGGCAACCTCTAATATCTGAACTAATTAAAATGATGTTTTAGTTTATATCCAATTGACAGATAAATAATTGTTGTAACATTTTTATATAAATATTTCAGTGAATTAATAAGTAAAAGTGTTTGTTATGATAATTTCTGAAATGATTTAATCAAGAAGATCCCTCACTATCTGGTTTAGTTTACTAATAATGGTGAATGGGCATAACCTGAAAAAAAAAGTGACATTTTTAGTGCTAGTAGTAGACTTTAGTATATATTTGCAGCTGCATGAAATCTAGTCTCTTTACCCACACCACTATAAATACAAGATTTTTAGTTTAATAAAAGATTTGCTTATATAATGTAAATAATTTATTTCATGCAAAACCGTGTTCATACAATACACAATACCAAATAGTACAAATGATTTAATAAAATTAATTTTAAAAGTAGTGGTATTGGAGGTGGTAATAATAATAATAAAAGCAATAATAATCATATCATTAATGAAATAGTATTAAAAGCCTTAGTGTAGAATAAATACATATTTCATTTTATAATATTTACTGAAAGCAGCAATCAATTTTTAAAATACATTTTATAGTCTATTACTATTTTCATATCTCAAATAACATAATCTTCAATTATACATATATTAGACAATCTCAAACTAGGCTATATAAGTTTATGGAATAAATGGAAAGCAAATATTACATATTTACACTTAGTAAATTTGCTTATGGACATTGTATAATATACAGGCGTGTTTTGTTTTTTTTTAATCATAGTAAGAACAATAATATAAAATCTATTGCAATGGCAACATAAATAAATAAAAAAAACTATTACATCCACAACTAACTGAAGAGAACAACTGAATGAAAAAATTTTAAAAAAGAAATTCAAGTTCAAAATAAAAAAAAAAAAAACATTAATCAACTATTACAAAATTCAAATTTAATCATTTTTTAAATTAACATATGATATCCCAGATTATTATTACCAATTCTTTCAATAATTATTTCCATAATAGAAAATTATTACTTATCTATGTCTCACATGGCATCTAATAATAAATAAAAAAAATTGACCATAATCTATCTATTAATCAGGATTGATTATACTTAATGGCCAAAATGCATTGTCATATAAAATTCAGTCAATTTATTCTAAAGTTTTCCTAATAGAAAATCAATGCTTCCAAAGCTTTGTGTGTATATAAACAAAAGAGCAACACACAAGTGGCGATTATGAGGAATATGAAGTAAGATAAGTAAATAATCAATGTTTGAAATAATGGGCAGAATTAGTTCAGACATTCAGCAAATCTCACCTGATAATGCTAAGCATTACCATTAAAATTTAATTATATGAAATAAAATTTTTTTTCTTATTTGATGATTGTAAATAAATTATACCTGAATTTATGTCACTAGTCATTTGTATCTTGAAACTTTAATATATTCCTTTTTTTTCCTAATAATCCAGCTTATTCATTTCAGCAAAGATGAATAATTTTTTGTAAATGATCAAACAAGATCTATATTAGGAGTATAAAAAGTTAGTTAGAATTTCAACTTCAATTATATATTTATTACCTTACATAATTTTTGTTTTTACCATTATTAAAAAACATATATAGTATTCTTTAGATCATATTTCAAAATCTGCACTTACATGATGTTTTTTTATTTAATGCAAAGTTTGATACTATTATTTTATCCATTAACTAATTCTTTTATCTACCCCCCACCCCCAATATTGAAAATCTTATATAAGTTTTTAGTTGTGACTTGTAGAGATGAATATATTTCTGATATACATAATAATATTTAAAAAGTATAACTGAGAGGAAAAAAAGAGAAAGCAAGAAACAAATAAAAAAAATTTTGGAAATTTGAAATAGAAAGGACCTATTAGTCAATTAAAAACTTAATTCTAATAGAAAATAACATTAATATTAAACAATTTTATCAATCAACTATTCAACTTCTAGCTTGATAAATAAAAAATAAAAACATCACAATATATTTCATTGTTTTCTAAATAATATGCAAATCTTTTGAAATCATAACATATGATATTACTTGAGATAGGTATGTCAAGAAAAATAAAATTTCTTTAGTTTAAACTAACAATGTATATATTCTGTATTAAAGACTTTTAGAGCAAGTCACAATTATTCAGATAAATTTGTAAAATACATATATCAACATTTTGTATGGTAACATTAGATCTATGAATCCAAACAGAGTACTATATTCATTTACTAATTATGTATATTAGACCAAAGAACATAGTATTAGACAAAAAAAAAAAAAGCTGTTAGTTTAACATATATAATTTTAAAAAAAACTAAAAACTGGCTACTGTCTGAAAATTAATCAGATAAATTAACTGTCATATTTATGACAGATTAAGATTTTCATGACTAATAGGGATTCAGAGATTAATCTGACAAGATTCACTCAAACAGTGATGATATATAAAAAAAAATTTAAAAAAAGTAATAAGAGTAATTTCCCTTTCAAAATTAAAAAAAAACACTGCTTTTTTTTTAATGAGATGTAAATTTAAATGATTTTATATATGTACAAATGCAAATGTTTATATATATATAGAATACTAATAAAATGATAGACAAATAATAAGCATGTGCTAGAAAATCACTAGAATATACTATTCCCTATATCACCTCTTTAATAATAGGTTTTTTAATTTTATAAACATCTTTCGACTTGCAAATAAATTATTTAATATTTTTATTTCTTCTACCAATTTATACCATTCTTTTTTCAAAATTTTAATAAATAATTCAAATTAATGAACCAAGTATTTTTTTTTCAAGATCAATAAAACAAATATTAACTTTCTTTTACCTTTCAATATCTCTCTACCACAACTATAATCGTTTATGGCATCTCTAGTAATGCTGTTCTCGTTAAAAGAACCAGTTCTTCAGATGCTGCCATGTATAACTAATTATAAATATACTCAATATTTTTTAAATAAATAAATAATACATCTGTATATAATATAAAAATAATATAAAATAACAATTCTTGTCAATTGTTAATACAGAGTTTAATATAAATAAATAAATAGAATAATAACAAATAATATTTCCAAGCGCTTTCAACTCTTACGAGTCCTTATCAAGGCAGTGTAAAAAATTCTATTTTCTCCTAGTTGATGAATTTAACATTTCATTGTATTGGCCATGAACAACTAATCGAAAAGCTGGTTAATTTCAAATTCATAGCACAAGATGAATTTTGTATAAGATATGATTCTTTAATCTTGCGGTGTTTATCATGTGTTTCATGCATTAATATTGTAAAATCCTTTGGACTACATATATAGCCTGTATTATTTTGGTGAACATAAAAAGCTGAATAAACTGTAACATCTTCTCTTACTCTATTATAAGTATATTTATGTTGTTGAAGGCGATATTTAATATTTGTTTTGGTTTCTCCAACATATATTGCACTACAATTTATTTGGGGGCATTTAATACAGTATACAACACTGCTTTTATCCTCCTTATTTATTATTTCCTTAGAATTATTTATTAACCTATTAAGATTAGGTGGAGTTCTCCATGCTAATCGAAAATCTTGACTTAAAACTTTTATTATATTTTTATTAATAGTGGGAATAAAAGCTAATGACATCCATGGTTTATTATTCATATTTATATGGTCACTATTATGACATTGTTTATAATGCTTCAATACAGTAGATAATAGCATTTGTTTATTATAACCCACTTGTATTAAATCTTCCATATAACATTTTATATTATCTTTCATAAACATTTCATTTGAACACAGTCGTTGATTACATGTTAAAAAAGCTCTAAAACCAACTAATTTGTGTACTAAAGAGACATTAGATGTTGGATGAATGTCAACTCTATTATCTATATGTCTTACAACCATTTTATATACTAATTTATCATCTACCCTTGATATTTGCAAATCTAGGTATTTAATACTAGAATTGACTTCTCCTTTCTATTGTCAAAACTAAACCATCCTGGTTCTGCAAACTATCAAAAATTTGCTTTATAATGTCTGGTAGCCCATATATCAAAACATCATCCACATATCTACAATATAATGTGTTCTCATTTCTTACTAATATGGGTTTCACAATTCGCTGCTAAATGCATTGCCCATCCTTTTTCCATTCTATATAAGTTACTACCATGTGCTGCAGCAATATCATTGCTTATTCAAATTAAAACATCTATAATGAAAGATATTTCATCCTGTGGTATTTCTTTAGCACACAATTTCTCTCTCAAAATTGTAATAGATGCAGATCGATCCACTGATCCATATAATTCCACCACATCCAATGAAATAAACTCATATCCCTTGATTATAGCTGTTTTATTAAGTATAGTAACATGATCGAATGACAATTTTAATGTATATTTTCCAAACCCAACAAAATCTAAAATCCACTTAACTAAAATTTTTCCTAGCTTTTGATAATATGCTCTTGTAAAATCCATCATTAATCTTAAAGGAGAATTAAGCTTATGTGTTTTAACATTCGCAAACATTTGCAGAATAAAAGTTGCTGATGGATAAATAGCAGGCTTGATAGATGTTAAATTATTTTTAAATAATAACCAGCTGATTTGTTCTAAGAAAGATAAATCACATAGATTTGTATTAATGGATAAAGATATATATGAAATTAAACTTAGTCAACAAGTAGAGAAATTGAATTTTATTAGAATTAAAAATTATAATATAAAGGCTATGAAAGATAAGTTTGTTTCAAAGATTTTAAGAGCACGTGGTAAAATGTTTCTTACTAATAAAGAATATAAGGAAGTTTATCCATCAGCAACTTTTATTCCACAAATGTTTGCTAATGTTAAAACACATAAGCTTAATGCTCCTTTAAGATTAATGATGGATTTTACAAGGGCATATTATCAAAAGCTAGCAAAAATTTTAGTTAAGTGGATTTTAGATTTTGTTGGGTTTGGAAAATATACATTAAAATCATCATTCAATTGAGTTACTATACTTAATAAAACAGCTATAATCAAGGGATATGAGTTTATTTCATTGGATGTGGTGGAATTATATAGATCAGTGGATCGATCGGCATCTATTACAATTTTGAGAGATAAATTGTGTGCTAAAGAAATGCCACAAGATAAAATATCTTTCATTATAGATGTTTTAATTTGGATAAGCAATGATATTGTTGCAGCACATGGTAGTAACTTATATAGAATGGAAAAAGAATGGCCAATGGGTTTGGCTGTAAGTGGATTATTAAGTAATTTGTTTGTAGATAATATAGAACAGCGGATTGTGAAACCCATATTAGTAAGAAATGAGAACACATTATATTGTAGATATGTGGATGTTTTGATATATGGGCTACCAGACATTATAAAGCAAATTTTTGATAGTTTGCAGAACCAGGATGGTTTAGCTAGAACAATAGAAAGAGAAGTCAATTCTAGTACTAAATACCTAGATTTGCAAATATCAAAGGTAGATGATAAATTAGTATATAAAATGGTTGTAAAACATATAGATAATAGAGGTTACATTCATCAAACATCTAATGTTCCTTTAGTACACAAATTGGCTAGTTTTAGAGCTTTTTTAACACGTAATCAACGACTGTGTTCAAATGAAATGTTTATGAAAGATAATATAAAATGTTATATGCAAGATTTAATACAAGTGGGTTATAATAAACAAATGCTATTATCTACTATATTGAAGCATTATAAACAACCTCATAATAGTGACCATATAAATATGAATAGTAAACCGTGGATGTCATTAGCTTTTATTCCCAACATTAATAAAAATATAATAAAAGTTTTAAGTCAAGATTTTCGATTAGCATGGAGAACTCCACCTAACCTTAATAGGTTAATAAATAATTCTAAGGAAATAATAAATAAGGAGGATAAAAGCAGTGTTGTATACTCTATTAAATGCCCACAAATAAATTATAGTGCAATATATGTTGGAGAAGCCAAAACAAATATTAAATATCGCCTTCAACAACATAAATATACTTATAATAGAGCAAGAGAAGATGATACAGTTTATTCAGCTTTTTATGTTCACCAAAATAATACAGGCCATATATGTAGTCCAAAGGATTTTACAATATTAATGCATGAAACACATGATAAAAAACGCAAGATTAAAGAATCATATCTTATACAAAATTCATCTTGTGCTATGAATTCGAAATTAACCAGCTTTCCGATTAGTTGTTCCTGGCCAATACAATGAAATGTTAAATTCATCACCTAGGAGAAAATAAAATTTTTTACACTGCCTTGATAAGGACTCGTAAGAGTTGAAAGCGCTTGGAAATATTATTTGTTATTATTTTATTTATTTATATTAAACTCTGTATTAACAATTGACACGAATTGTTGTTTTATATTATTTTTTTCAATATTTTTTTCAAAATTTAAACTGTACATATGATTAATTTATTATTCTAAAATTATGGCACTTTGATTCAATATGCCTTTTCATTGAAGAAAACCTAAGATGAAACTGTTTGGTCAATAAAATTAGCATTAAGATTAGAAAGTTCATATATGAATTTTGTGATGATGTGGCAAATGAAAATGCAAATAAAATATTAAGTAACATTAAAGAAATTTATGGAAAGTTTAAAAAAATACATATATATAACAATAATAATACATGCAAGTAATAAACATTAAAAGTTACAGAAATTGCAAAAATTAAATTGTATAAATTAACAGTTTAGCCCTAGACATATATGTAATTATGTAGATGGAAAATAACCTTCCTACCTGTGTTTTTGTTTTAATAATTCTACATGGACTTATCCATCAGTAAGAGCTTGATCTTATTCTGTGCCTGATATGTTAACTGAAAACTGAATTGTACAAAGTACAAAAGATTAATTTCCTTCTAAGTAATTAATAATACAAGTTAAAAAATTCGAGGTATTATCTAATGAAAAAAATGACAGCTATAATCACTAAACAAGCTTTTAATAAAGATAACATGAAACTCTATAGCCTATAAAAGATAGACATTATTAAAAAAGTATTTTGTTAGATTCTTTGCTCTGCATATAATTTTATATAGAATAAAAAAAATAAGGGCATAGAAAAAGGCAAGAGAACAAACAACTTGAAAACTTTTAAAATATGTACTATTAGAAAATTGAAAAAAATAATTATCTTTATAGATATTGCATATAGATGATGGTAGATTATGATACTGTTAAAAATACATAAATTACAAACCCCATGATGGAAGATTCAGTGGACAGAAAGAAAAAAAGAAAGAAAAAGGAAAAAAATTGATAGAAAAAAGAAAACTTATTAGCATTAAATAAATACAGCAAAGTACAGAAATACTTAAAGAGAATTGTCAAATAATGAGAAGAATCTTCTTTTGTCAAATAACTAATAATGATGATGACAAAATTATTTTCAACAATTCTTCCCATTTACTATAAAGACCATTAATTAAATTACATATAGAAGCAAATACATATATGGGGTTCATGTATATAATTTTTAAAAAAATTGTTACAAATTTTTAAATTAAATATTTTTCAATATTTTGCTAGGCAGCAAGTATATACATATAAGTATGTTCATGAATAAAATGTTTATAGCCTCATTAAACCCAAATCGATTTAAATAATTTAAAACAAAATATTAATTAACAACTGCAAAAGTATTTTATAATTAGGTGGGTCAAAATGACATTACTTTTACATAAATAATTAAATTCTATTAAAACTAGCTCACACATTACCATTTGAGTTTGGAAATAAGACAACCACTCTGATTTCCTTAAAGACTTTCTCTTGTGGCTAGGGTAAGAGTATCCTTGCAGTTTTAATATCTTGTTTAATGGCGTTAGTGTGGAGGTTTGGTTATCTTCTATATAGTTACAATTTAAAAAACATTGCACTTGTAAAATTTATAGCACATTACATAATTTAATATTGTCTAATGTTGGCACAAAGTAAATATTAATATTTCAGAGTGCTAATAAGAATTTTAAAATAAAAAATGGATTTAAAAAGAATGATTTATATATTCACGCTCTCAATTCTAGACACTTAAGATTTGGTCATAAATTACTATGTGCACTTGGAAATAAGACTGCCACTCTTATTTCCTTAAAGACTTTTGAGATCTTGTTTAACTGTGCTGAGATGGAGGTTTGATTATTTTCTATTTAGTTACAGTTTAAAAAAACATTCTGCTTGTAAAATTTATTGAGTACTACATAATTTAATATTGTCTAATATTGACACAAAATAAGTGTTAATATGTCAGAAATGCTAATAATAATATTAAAATAAGAAATGGATTTAAAGTGAACAAGTTATATATTTATGCTCTCATCTCTATATACTTAAGATCGGCTTATAAATTACCATTTGAGTTCAAAAATAAGATAGCCACTCCTATTTCCTTAAAGACTTTATCTTGGGGCTAGGGTAAGAGTATCCAAGCAGTTTTATATTGTTTAATGGTATTGGTGAGGAGATAGGAAAGATGTACAATTGGTGAATAATATTATCCAGTAAGAAATTTAGTTTAATTTTTTGTTGTTGTTCTTGTTGTTTGTTGTAAAATTACACCATTTATTAGATTTGTTCTATTTATTGTAGAGTAGTTTCTTTTTAGATGTTATAGTGCTTGATCAATAAAATATTGAGAGATGTGTTGTGGTTTGAAGTTACTCAGACGTAACAAATAGGTTACATTTATGATTTTGTTTTGACGTATTGAACAGCCATGTTATAAGTGGAAATAAAAGTTCAATTTTGATAAGTTTAAAACAAATTATGTGTAAATTGATATTTTTTCATCTAGAGAAAGGAAGATTATATGGATAAGAATTTAATTGAATTGTACTTAATAAAATTTAGTCTAGACAGTTGACATGACCCATAGAGGGAATACTGAATTTAATGTGTTATTAACAGAGAAAACTAGTGTTAAAAATGTAATGTAATAGAAATACTCAATGTTACTTTTATATAATTTCATGATTGTGCTATGTATTATGATTGAAATTTTGTAATTGATATGTATATTTTGCAAATCCATTTTGGGTGTGAATAAATGTTCAATTTTGCAAATAAATTCTTGAATAAATTCAGATACATAGATCATATAAATCACTCTACATTCAAAAATAAAGACAAGAGAAATTTAAATAATTATATTATCTATAAAATAATTGGGTATGTTCAAACATAATAAAAGACAAATTGTGCAAATAAATCTACATAAAGAACCTAAGAAAGATTTTTTTTCTTAATTTTTCACCTGGAAATTGACCCAGGACCATTACCTCCATCCTTTATTTCTTTTAACTGCATAAAACTAAAAATGAACATCTTACTCAAGATTTATCTAGACAAAAACATGGAATTAAACTAAAAAACTTTATATTTTCTGTCTAATACATTCTTAATTAAGCTTTTTCAGCTCATGTGAATCAAAAATTATTCGCAAGGGGATACAAGTTCAGCTGAGTTGATAAAATTCCAATGTTTCAAACATTTCCAATTCAAAAGCCACTACTAACTTATAGTTTGTTAGAGTCACTAATGGTAACATTCATCATAACACATCAATCCTCAATAAAGATTTTAAAATCTTTTAATTCAATACTCTTTTTATTAATATAATGACTGCTAAATGCGTACAAAATATCAGAACAATATTAAGAATATATTGCTTATAAAAGAGGGGGGAAATGCCTTAGTTGAAAACCTATTCCCAAGAATGATAATAAAAACTATATGCATATTTACATAATACATTCTACTTATTCTGCACCACTTCTGTTGATTTTAAATTAAAACCTATTATCTAATACTGAATGTAGTTCCTCAGTAAAAATAAATTTGATTAAGTGTACCCGAACCTTATTAATAGAGATTTTGATCTTAGTTTCCCATTAAACCTCAAAATATGTATATATCTTATTGATTAATAGTTGGTATTTCTTCTTTTATGAATTGTATTTTATTTTAAAATCAATTTTGAAATTGTAAAAACTAAAGATATTTATGTCTCAGTATTATATAATAATTATTGAAATTTAATGAAGAAAAAAAAACAAAACAAAACATATCCTTGGGAAAAAAAATTGTATTTCCTTCTTTATATAATAATAAACAAAAAAACAGTGCATTTCTACGTTTCTCAACAATAAGCAAGGCCACATCAGCTTCAGCTCTCACTTAATGTCAGATTCCTAGAAAACTGCAGGTAAATAATCAAAAATAAATAAACCTAGTCGTGCTTACAGAAATGAAATAGGATATCAAACAAAAACTCTGAAAAGAAAACCATGACCAGTTCTTTTTCCTGTTAATCTTGAAATGTAAATATTTTTAAAAAAAATAATTTGTCAAGTTAACCCTTAAAAACTCAAATTTAAAAAGCAAAGTCAAATATAATAATCCCTCACATATGTGCTTAAAATGCTTTAGTCAAAAATTCTAAGTATCTACTAAAAAATATAACTTTTATTATCAATTATAATAAATTAGAATGGAATATATTCCATATATGGATGTATGATTATATCTAAATAATTTTATAGACTATATACATTCCTACACTTACATTTCACTTTCTACTCCTTTTTGGCAAATAATATGACGAGTGCTGGTTCTGCACGAAATATTGGATAGCATGTATCTTTTTCACATGTTTGTGGTCATTGTGTATTGGTTGCTTGCGGTAGAGTAGAGGATGATTAGACTGAAAAATCATGAGTTCAAATCCCTCTATTTGCAAATAATATTGTACAAAAAGCTATTAAAAACAATTACCACTATTTTCCAGATATGTGAGCGTATATTCACATATGTATGGGTGTGAGTAAGTATATATATAGCTTTACATATAACTTCGGGTTTTTGATTTTTTTAAAAATTGTTTCTATAAAGAATGAGAATAGTTTGGCATTCCATTCAAGAAAAGAAACGCCAAAGTAATACAACTGAAAAGCATCAAATATATATATATTCAAGATAACTGACAGGAACTACTGACTTAAACATGAATTAAAAATGAAGATTAACAAAATAAATTGTGTAGAAAACAAAATTATGCTGAGGACAAATAGAAATTGTATAATGAAAATTTAGACTTTTTAAAAAAATCAAATTTGTTTTTCTAAATACTCAAAAAAAGTACTCATTGAGTATTAACACACACACACCAAAAAAAATTAGTACATTATGCACAATCTTGACAATGTTTATGCTAATATTGGATCTACAATACAAATCAACAAATTATTTTTTGTACAAATTTGTTATAGCTCAGAAAAGTACTAATTTAAAGCTGCTACGAATTCTTTCATCTCAATTTCAATTAATACTTATAGACTATGATAAATCAATCGTAAGTAAATAATTTATTAGTCCACAAATTATAGAACAAAATCAGACCCAAATCCAAGTTTTTGTTTTTTTTTTTTTTGCCCACAAAAAGTGACTAAATGTTAATATCTTCAGTTTAACTCTATCTAGACTTTTTGGGATTCTATCCAAATAATTCCTGGCACACTATCTTCAACAAAAATCAGACTGCCTGAAGATACCTCTAGTAAATGAAATTATTCATATCTATTTTAAATACTGTTTTCACATCCTCCAAGTATTCTCATCCCTTTAGCTTTTTTATGCATTTCACCTTCCATAATTTCTCATTTAGGCAAATTATCAGTTCATTATTCAACATTATTTTAGTTCATGAAAAATCTAAAATATAAAACACAATTATGATCCTCATTATTGATAACTTAGATACATCTCACACTTATATAAATTTGTATTTATCTACTTTCTTCTTTGATTGCTACCACAATATTTGTTAACCCATGCTGTCATTTCAATCTTGATATTTTCTGCCAATTTATCCACTTAAAATTATTATCAGATCCAAACAATTAAAAACTTTGATCTACACTATTTGAAAGTTCCCTCTCATATATTATATATATATATTATGTTTCAAATTGTTAATGAAAAATGTTTCACAATATATAATAATAGCATACATCTACAATTGCTTGCATAAAATGTTAACCATCTTTGCTTTTACATATATTATTATTTATAAATATTCGTGTTCTAAAGATTTATTGTTTGAGACAAAATCATTAACTGGTAATTAAAAACAAAATAATCATTGGTTATTCATAATAGATTTGCATAATAGCACACTGCATCTTTTCAATAATATAGTAATTATTCTGAATTTTTTTTTTTTTTTATTTTGTTGTTCAATTCTTCCACTTTGGGAAGCAGAGATATAAATAAACTTCTTCTTAAAATCACTAAGTAATAATCAAAACAAAATAACTTCATAATTGAACATTCACAGTTTTTGAACATAATGTCTCACAACATTAATTAAGAAATACAGCTTCTTCTCTAAATATGGTTAGTTTTTACTCACTTCCTCTACATCATCATATAATGAACATTAGTTATATTTTCTTCACAACCTTGAGAATATTAAAACCAACTTTAAATTTATTGATTTGTCTATGGATAAGAAAATAGCATGTTTTTCTGAAAATAAGACCTAATTAGAAAATAAGCCCTAACAACAATTTTCAGAAGTTATAATATAAGCCATATCTCAAATATAAGCCCTAGTTAAAATCATCAGCCAAAAAGATGGTTTTTGTTTGTCTGTTGAAACACATGACAACCATATTGAATTATAAAGTAGTGAATGTATAAATAAATAACATTTATTGACATTAATGCTTTAAATAAATGGCAATATAAATTATATAGTTCTTTTGTACTTTCCTGTTGACCATTTTTGGAAAATGTAATTTTATTTGAATAGAGAAGCAATTTATCTACCACAAGCCATTATATTGAACAATTGATAATTTCATTTATGTATTTTTAGATACTTATTTTATTTATATTTAATACTTAGATTTAGAATATTTGATTTACTCATAGTAGTTTTTAAATATTCAAGATAAAAGACAAATTAGTTTAATTTCTTAAACATTTTGTTCCTCCTAAAAGACTTTATTAAAATATTGGAAGTGACTTTAATAATCAAAGTTTAGCTTAAGTTAAATCATCAATCTCTCTCCTTAAAAAAAGTTTTTAAAAAAAATACTCAAGCAGGACTATTATGAGTAATTTGAAAAGTGTTTACAATGTGTGCATTGATAACAGATGGATATGGTTGTATCATATGGTGTATTATAAGGGACATACTTAATGTGAAGGTGTGAAATACAGATAATACAATATGACATGTATTTAATGTGTATAGTTAATGGGCATGGGTGACATACAGAAACATTTTCTAAATTTTTGTCCCTGCATTTTTTTTCATTGCTTTTGTGTAGACAAATCATTCTTAACTGTAATCATTTTTATTACAATGTCTGTCTTGCAAGTCTTCAATTAACATTTGATTTAATGATAAGTTTAAATGGAATAATGTTCTGATCCCCAGATAAGATGAGTGCAAAAAGAAAGAGCTATTCTAGTGAGTACAAGAAAGGAATTGTGGAAGAATCTCTATAAAGAGAAGTACTTGAATAAATGTACATTTTTGCATTTGAATAAATATAGATTTTTGTACATGAAAAACTAAGGCATCCATTAAAAATAAGCCCTGTGGTGTTTTTTGAAGAATAAATTAATATAATACTCATTTCAGCTAAACACATTAAGTAATGAAGCACACACTCTTGAAAATATTTTCTATGAATTTACCACATTGAATTTCATATATATTTACTTAAAGGAAAGAATGATAGAAAATAGATTCATTAAGTTAGGTTGCAGACATCACTGTTTCTGAAGGTATTAGTAATATTGAAAAATTACTTAATTCATTAGATATAAAAATTAACTGAAAGAAATGCAAGGTAATCTAATTGAAGTTTGACAAAAAAAAAAAGTAAAACCAGGAATGATAAATATGGTTTGAGAGTAAGATATTTTGTGAAACAAAGATAAAATCTACAGCTAAAGATAATAAAAAAAAGTATCTATAAGCTTCTGGGATCTAAATTACAAAAAAATAATAACGTAAGTAATATTTACTAAGGCTGTAACCTCAAGGAAAAAATCAAATGTAAAATAAAAATGATTTATTAAAAATAATAGGGAATGCAGAATCTATTATTGTTACAAATAGTAAAGGGGAATTTACTACTAATAAGAGTCACCAGCATATTTGATTGATTCCTGAGAAAAGGGTTGATCACTTAATTATAAATGACAGAAACTAAATTGATTAATAATAGTATTAATTTAACTGGAGCTGTATGTGTATATATATATATTGTTAATTGTAATATTTTCAAGGATAAATGATGACTTCATATAATTGTTTTCAGGATAATCTGTGTAGTAAAATTCTTAAATAGCTGATGTTTCAGTACAATAACAAGAACCTTCCTCAGGGCACCTTTGAGGAAAGTATTT
Organism: Epiperipatus broadwayi; assembly: GCA_028023455.1. Taxonomy (NCBI): domain Eukaryota; kingdom Metazoa; phylum Onychophora; class Udeonychophora; order Euonychophora; family Peripatidae; genus Epiperipatus; species Epiperipatus broadwayi. Next base: position 1,046,316 of record JAQFVV010006307.1, on the reverse strand, counting down.
GTTATTGTACTGAAACATCAGCTATTTAGCTATGTTACTACACAAAATATCCCTAAAATAATTATAATATGTAGTCATATATATAAAAAAAATTATAAGTTGGATTATTTCCATCATCTAGAATTAATTAATACCTGTCTTAAGAAAAACTCAAAATTTTAAAAAAAATTTTAATAGCAAACAAGTAAGTATATATGACAACATTTGAAGTGTTATTCTCATCATTATATGCATATTTAAAAAGACAATAGTAAACTATTTAAAAAAGTTAATAAACAGAATAATGCACTCTAGTAAACTTTTTTCTTGTATAATTCATTTCTGAATGCAATAATAAAATAAAAATATCGCTAATAAATAAAAATATTAAATATGATATACATATAAATAAAAACTTTACTATCTCCACTGTTAACAAACTTTTAAATAACCTCAATAAGAAAAACTCCTTTAAAGATGTGAATATGTATATATATGTTGATAAGAAAAAATAATGTTTTTAAAAAGAAAAGAAGTAGTATATAATTTGATTGGATTAAATGAAAAAAACATTATAGTAAACATGTTTCTTTAAATCTCATATTTTATTGATTTAGTATGATTAGAAGATTAAGCTAAAAATATATCTCTTCTGTTGTTTTTACCTTTTTAAATGTGAAACAAAACTTGTTCTGAAATTTTTTGATATGTATAAAACTTACAAAAATGTCAAGTGAAGACAAAAGTCAGAATAACCCCTCCCCTCCCCAAAGGCATACCCCATCAAAAAACTGAATTATTCCATTATGACAGGCTTTTTTTTTTTTAGGGGAATTCCAATATTTTATTATTAATAGTTAATTTAATATACTTTTTCAATAAAAAAAAAACAAATTAAATATTTTATGTGGAATTAAAAGAACTAGTAATAGACAAAAATGAAGAAAATATAATAACATACAATACCCAAAAATAATTGGAATCATTCTCTGGAAAGTGCATGCAGTGTAGTGCATGCTTCTGCCATTAGATGTCTCTTGAGGAGGGCCCTGCATCAGTCTATCAACTATGTGGTGGCATAATAAATACTTTTATTAAAGGTTTCTTGCTTATTTGTCAAGAGAAGAAACTGTTGTAATGCTTGAATCAGCTTACAAGCAAGCTGCTTTGAGGAAAACTCAATTTACAAATGGTTTAATGAAAATGTCAAATTCAACACATCCCAAAACCACAATGTCAAGACAAAGCTTTGTTTTTTTGTGAGTTTTTTTTTTTTTTTTTGGGGGGGGGGGGATGCAACTGAAATTGATCACTAAGAACTGTTTGTAACCACCAGACATTCAAAACCTACAAGTTCTGAAAAATTTACATAATGCAGTAAAAAAAGTCATAATTTTTGACTTAATGAAGAGTGCAAGTTTATCACAATAATGCACCAACACACAAAGCCTTGAGTATAAAATAGTTTTAATTAAATTCAGCATGGCACAGCTTATCCATCAGCCATAGCCCCATCTTGCTCTGAGTGACTCCTTTTTATTCTCAAATAAAAAAAAAAAGGTATCAAAGAAATATTTTTTTGCAGACCTAGACGTGGTAAAAATGAAAAATGTTGCAGGTTTTAAAGGGCATCATTTTACACGAGTTTCCAAATAACTTTGAAATGTGATAAACATATTTAGACCAGTACCTTGCATTAAATGGGCTGTACTTTGAAAAAATTCAATTTCTAAAACCCAAAAATAAATACACAATTTTTTATTACATAATTCTAGTTATTTTTCGGTCTCCATTCATAAATATAGATAGATAGATAGATAGATATAGAAAAAACATATCCACTACTTGACAAAGAAATTACTTGTCCCATATAAAAAAAATGCATTTGAGTCAATCATAAACCAGGAAATAAAATTGTTATACCAATCAATGCAGTTAAACACAGTGTAACATACAGTAAAAAAAATATGAAGACAATTTTTTAATAAAAGGGTGCTTACATGTAACCATTCAATGTTTTGATGACAATTATGATCCATTACAGGATATTTGAGGGGAAACTTGTTACAATCATCAATGAAATGTCCAAAAATGTATCTATTCAAAGAAATATTTGAATCACTTATAAATAACAATTTTAAAAGATAGCAGCATATAGCCATGCACTATAATGTTGAAAAATATTCAAAAGATTACCACTGAGAAAAATGAACATTGGTTGTAAAATTTTAACCTTATATTTTTGAGCTCTCCGGATTTAAGATAATATCAGTGGTAGTACACACTTCTTAAATATATGATAAAAATGTGTATTCCACTTACAGGTAACATGTCAATTATCCTGACATCATATTACTGTCAATAACATACTTGATTAATATTCACACCTGAACATAACCTGGGATGCTCCTGATACAACATATCACATTTGTAAACTCCTTGATATCATTCAATCATGAAGACACTAAATTGAAGGCTGAGAATTTAGATTTTCACATACTTTGAAACATGAACCAACTAAAAAAATAAAAATATTACTAGTATTTATTGAAAAATCTCTGGGGTAGGTTATCATCAATCATTGCAAGGCAATAAATATAGCAATCTATTCAAGATAATATATGATTGATTATACTAGTACTTCTACAATGATTACAGTTCAATGCACAAAATCTATAATTCTATGACTAATTGCCTAGATCTTGATATAATTGTAAAGTAAAATTTATTTGAAACATAATGAGCAGTCAATACAATAGTATTTTATATTCTTAGTAATAGGAATCAAATCTCTACTAAAATACTTATTTGACAGTAAACATTTCCTACAAAGTACCATACCGAATTTTATTCTTTTATAACCATTATATTTCTAATTGAGCATTGTAATTGACTGCAATAATTCATTATTTATTTACCTTAACAAATAGCACTATATCACTTCTAGCAAAATATGAAAGTTTCAATTTCAGTAAATTTAAAAAAAAAAAATCATTTTCCTATAACATGATAGCTTTAGAATTATATATATATTTAAAAATATATGTTTAAATAGATCTGAAAAACTTATCTTACAAATATTTTAAACTGGGAAGCAGATTATTTATTAAAAATATATTCTGTCATTTTAATAATCGAAATTTTGGCTAAATTCCAAATACAAGTAATAGAATAGTGAAATATTTTCACACAACAAATTCACCTTAGACATCCATCATTTCAATAATTTCAAAAGAATGAAAAATGTTGATTTTAAAGTGTTTTTAAAAAATTCATTTTTTTTTTTTGTTGTTAAATATATATGTGTGTCTGCAGAAAAGAACTAATTGAAAAGAGATCCTTGGAATCCGTTTTGAGGACAAAAAAGAAATAACTGTTCCATACTTTTTTCTCATGATAGTTATTTTTATGTAATTATTCAGATGGTGTACTCACCAAAATACAATAGCTAGCTTGGTGAGTTTATTTGTTTTATATCTCTGAGTTTAAGATCAAGAAATAACATGGTCTTTCTTCTCACTTGCCCAACAGTAGTTAACTGAAATATCAGGTAAATTTTCTTAAAAATAGAAAAAGTGTGTGAATAATCTTTATATATATATATATATATATTGTGATGGTACATAGGATGAAGATTCATTGCCAGTTTGGTGGGACTATATATATCTATGATAATGATGACAACTGTGGATAGAGAGTATGGAGAAAATACAGGCATCAAAGATGCAAAGGAGCAAGGAACACATTTTATTGTATCCAGACTACATTTTAAGTGTAATTTTATTTTAATATACTCACAACGTCTTAATTGGAGTCAAGCACAAAAATAATAATTAAAAGTGATTACACTTAAGAGATGTTTATCACAATTTAAATAATCATTTCAAGATAGTATATCCATATCCCATATGTCATCTGAATATTTATCCAACAGAAATATATGTGTGGTGTGTGCTTATTTTGATAATCTCAGAAAAACTCCATAATGACTATATCATTCTTTCTCCTTTCATCTTAAATAATAAAGCAATATTTCAGACTTCTAGTCTAATACAATGCCAACAAATTCAATTTGTTATGCTTCTAAGCTAAAATATCATTATTAATGATCACTATTATATAAAGTCAGATTTTAATAAATTAATACAAATATATTTTATTTACAAAACCAGGATAAAGAGAATATATTTAATTAAGAATTCACAATAAAATAATAAAACACTTAAGCTTTTTTTTAATTACTTTATTAAGTTAGATTTTTTCCAGGTATATGGTGAACTGCAATTTTTTAAATGTAAACTGAAATTTCATCCCTGAAATTCCAAACAAAAGAATAAAATTAAAAATAAAAAACATGTGTGTGAAGTAAAATATGATTTATAAACATAGCATAAATGTGTGGTGAATAAATTTAGTGAAATCAGACTGTCCTGTATAAGCATTGCCATTGCTGATGTTTGGCTGAATATATAAATCATCTTTATTTTTATTAATACAAGAAATCAACACATGTGTTTGAGAAGTTCTAATAGTATTAACTAGTCATTGATGTATAAAACATATGTATATAAATAAATACAATAAGCAAGCAAACTTAAATGTATTTTGAGTTAATGGCGACATCCCTGGCTCAGGCCCATTTCCTTTTTCTTTTGTGGTTTAAATTCTAAATCTATATTCAATAATCTCTGTCTAATCTCAACAATAACTAAATGAAGATATCTCCAGCCCTGTCTACTGCATGATTACCTTTTTGTAAAGTCCAATTAAAAAAAAAGCCATGTATTAATAAAATCAGATATTTTATTTCTGATGTAGTAAACATCTAATAAATAAAGTAAAACCCTACAAAGTAAAAGAATGTGCCATCCTAGAATGAAATATAAATATTCTTAAAACTATCCAAAAACAATAATAATAATGGTGGCAAATACATTTAAAATTAAAAGATAATTGGATTTCTCAAGTAGTACTTTCATGTAAATATATATCATAGATGCACACAACTTAACTTCAGTTTATATAAATATACTATAATAGTATATTATTAATTTTCATTTCTAAAATGTATGTATGCAGTAAATTAACTTTGTAATCAAAAAAAAAAAAAAAAATCTTATGAGTAATCAATATATCTTGGCTTGATCTAATGCTTCTGATTTCATTTGAAACTTTAAGACCTAAAACAGAATCTTTTATCTTCTTATAAAAAACAATAACAAAATATATTAAACATATAAATAAACATGTTTCTACAAATAAATAAACCGATCTTTTTTTTTAATATTTGATCCCTGTTAATGAAAAGAATTTCCTTGTTATTTCTTGCATGAAGAGTACATTGATAAGCAGAAAATATAGATCACTAAAAGAATTAATTTTGACATGACAAATTGTCAACAATTGCAGTCATTAATATCGTTTAGGGCTCTGTATATAAAACTGAAAGTTCAAAAACAAAATAGAATGTTAAAATAATTTTTCCTTTTAGTTTAATTTCAATCCCAAATTTTTGTTAAGTGATAAAGATCCTGTGTAGCTATCATGTGATTAAATTGTTATTAGCATAATTGAATCATGATGATTCTTAGATAATAATTGATGGGTTGTTGCAAGAGAGGCAAATATAATAGTCATCAGGGCTCTATCCGAAGATATTCTCCATTTATATCTTATTTTTATAGATCAATGGTCTGTATTTATACAAATATTGGCTGCACCTACAGCTTTGCTCATATTATTACATTAAAGGCATGTAATGTAGTTGATAATTGAAATAAATTTAAATAATACTAAATGAAATAATAATACATGAGTTATCAACAAAATAAAAAATAACTACTTTAATGTACTTTTATAAACAGTGTTGTAGGTCATTTCTAACTGTTATTGATAAGTCATGTATTATTTCATGTAAATATTCTTTAAATATAATTTAATTATCAACTATATTGCATTGTTTTATTTTAATAATGCAGTAAAACAAACAAGTGGCAATGCTAGAGTTAGTACAATAATAATAAAAAGAAAAGTATACAAAAATATAATGCAGTTGATGATTAAAATATATTTTTTATTTCTGAGTAGTAGAAATTTTTTAATGTTTTATTATCCAAATATCATTTTTGATTTTTGATGTAATGAATACCAAATAAAAATTTCCCTCACAAATTCTATCCACTTCTCTAGCTGTCCTCTCATGCTAATAGAAAGTTTGATAAAATATATTTATGTATTCCACTTTCAAACTCTAGCTATATCCTCATGTTAATAGATGGTTATATAATTAAAATATATTTGTATAAACCATTCTTCATTTTTGGTGTATTGAAAACCAAATAAAATTGTACCCACTAATTCCATTTCTCTAGCCATATGTACTTCGGCATTTATAGAAAGTTTAACAACAATAGTATTGAAAAAAATATAACTTTTATTAAATATAATAAACAATAATTTTAAAATAAATTATTTTATATTTCTCATATGATAATTTTTTAAATGGCAATAAGATTTTAATATTTTAATATATGCAAGTTGAAAATTAAATATGTGGTCCAATGGAAATTTAAATAATTTAATATATTGTACCACTAGTGAATATATATGTTAAAAAAACATATATATTCTGTGATACATACGTTCTCATTTAAAAATAAATGATCAAAATTTATTTAACAAAAAAAAGGGGAATAGTAAAATAGTAAGAAAATATGTAAGAATTAGATGTTAAAATGCAAACTTGCAAAACTAAAAGCAATCAATCATTTTTCATGTCTTTCAAATAAAAGAAACTTTTAGTATTAAAGAGCAGATGGGGGAGGGGTCTAAAATAGAATTAGAAAATATTTAAAACAAGTTTTTTTCTCTCTCTTTTTAAAGAATAAATAAGTAAATATACAAAGTTAAAATGAAATTTTGTTTGTAAAAGAAAACCTGTGCAAATGTAATTACTTTAAAAGATTTCTAGCTGATAATAAAGTTGAAATCAATAATTGTAATAACTACAAACTCTAAACTATCTTATTGGGAAGATAGATTAATCTAAGCAAAAGATTAGATTAATGTGGAATGTAAAAATCAATTAGATTAACAAAATGTAAAAATTAATTAAAAACAAATCATTCAAGTTATTATCAAAATTAAAAATGATAAGAAATTAAAACAATGATAGAGAAGGATATATAAAGTAATCACCATCTATTGTCTTTCATTCTGGCTTTCATTTTGTGAAAAAATTCAGTCCGGTCTTCATTTTGGGCATTACCTTCTTCATTGCTCCAAAGATCCAGAGATCCAAGGACAGATATAGCCATTCAATACTGCTGCTGAAAATATCATTGCAGAAGCCACAGATCTTACAAAAATGTGTTGCTAGATCATCTTTAGAAGTGTATGACTGAGCTTCAGGCCCTAATGTCCTCTGCAAATCAACTGTCCCTGCCTGAAGCCTCACTGAAAACTAATACCAAAATGGTGAAGTAGATGCTGCTGCAAACTCTCTTTATCTCTCTCATTGGCATGGCAAAAAGTGGAAAACAAGCCTTGAAACCATCGATGGAGACCAAAAAGTTAACTGGTTGGAAACTAACAATCATGAAAACCTAGGTAAAGATACTTTTTAAATTTATTCTGATTACAATCTAGACTTGTTACTTTAAATAAACTTTAATTAATGGACTATCATAATTATAGCCTGAAGTCATTTATATTTTTCTTATGACAAATTTATTATTGTTATAGTGTTAAATATATGTGTACATAAATAAATATTAACGATCGCTTTAATGGCTACTTTTGGTTATTTTCTCTTTTTCTCTTTTCACTGCATCATCAATAAATTAGTGTAGAGTTAATTTTTTTATGTATTAAATAAATGTGCTGGACTCTGAGACAAACATGGGATATTTCAAATGCTGGATTGGATGCCTGTATCCCAAAGCATGGTTGGCTGGTGCCTGAGGTTGATCCTCAAAACAAATAAAATGCTTTGCATGGCAGGGGTTTGAATCTAGCAGACAAGGTGGGACACAGTCTGAAAATGTGATTGTGTTATGCTTTGCATAGCTCTATCTGGCATTACTATCAACAATATTCTCCCCTCTCCTTGAAAGGTCAGTCCATTCACATGTTTAAAGATAAGTGAATAATTCTATAAAAAAAATGAAAACATAATAAAGTCCCCTTTCGCGGAGCTGGTTCAATACATATATTATAACAAATTAAACAACGAAAAATCAAAAATACAATAAACAAATTAAATGATGAAAAAGTAGGCAAACAATAACATTAATTCCATTTTATAATAAAATTAAAAAGAACAATAATACAATAAACTAACTCTCAGGAAAATAAGAAAGTTAATATACTTTTATTATAGTACAAGAATGCCATACAGATATCGTTCAGGTAATAGTAAAATCATTGTAATAATAATAATAAAATTGATTTCAGAGTTCTTAATAAACAAAGTGAGTGTATTTTGTCTTCACATATTGTTGAATAACTGAATGATATCCTAGTAGACTATAGGAGACATATACTTCCCTTATAAGTTAATGTATCCTAATGTACCATAATAACAATAGTCATACAATTAAAAAAATATTAAAATTAAATAATATAAGCATGAAACAATAAAACTTAGAACAACAGAGCCTTCATCTAGGATGGCATTCAAATCCCAAGAATGAACAGGGTGCCTTTTATGCCATTCTGATACTCACCAACAAATGCAAATTAAAAAGCATCTTCAAAATAATGTATGACTCTCATGGATATAATATTTTAAACAATGTGCAGTCTTAAATTAACTTATATTCTTAAAATAAATCAAACAATTTTAATTTTAATTCAATCTTTGGAACCACCATTCTAATGCATCATTGCATTTTTAAGTTTGAATCTGCATTTGTAAAATGGCATTGTTTATCTGATTGGAATAAAGATTTCTATAATATAACTAATAAATAATGAACCAAGAAAACCATAATGAAGCAGACACTAAAAAAATTAATAATAATTAAACAAATTTATTAATGGTAGCATAAATTTTACTTTACATATAATTAATACAACAATATTTACATGAAGGTTCTTTCTTTTTTCATACAACATAAGTGCTGTTATACACGATACGTTTAGATGAAATGCAATATTTGCCTATTCCCTTGCAAATCAAATCTATTCTTTACAAAATTTAGACACTAATATCAACTATAACTTGTTGAATTTTTACTTAACATATACTTTAGCTAAATGCTATTTTATTCTATTAACATTTCTTTTCAACTAATAATAATTTATTATTATACTTGCTTACTTCTGAACATAACAGTTATGTTATTCTACTGTTGTAGAATAATCACTTCCTAAGTCTTTTAAAGGATAATTTATAACAATATTTGAGATATGCTTTATATCTATCTAGCTATTATTAATTAAAATCATTAAATAATAATTATCTGTTTATACAACTACTAAATAAACTATAAACCTGATCTTTAATTAATATATGACTAAATATTTTAACAGATTAGCATAATAATACCAAATATCATCTAAGGCATAGATAAGAAGCATCCTATCTGACATTGTTAATTAAACAAAATTAAATGGTAAAACTTTCAGAAGCCACATACACAGCACCCTTTAATTTTGCTTACATCTATATAATAAATTATTAAATAAACACGTATTACTTCTGGACGGTGATGACAAAGAAACATATATGTGCACACCTTGTTATGCTATTATAAAATATTAAATTTTAAGAAAAACATGTTAGCTAGTTTTATTACAACTGCTGGCAAGGGTCAACAGCACATTGCATACACAAATCCCATTCCTATATACTATGAATTGAACGGTGCCCTTAAATCAATTAAATACTTCAAATACAAACTTATTGATTTCCATAACTATTATAAAGCATACGTTAACTTCACCTACATGGAATAAAACTAAAATATCTTCATGAAGGAAAGGCTTCTCAGAGCCACAACTACTATATCGAAAGAACAATGGCATATTCCAAAAATGCACTCTCTCTGAGGGTAAAAATATGTGAATATAGTCCTAATACATGAAAGTGGAATATAAACCATAAAAAAACATCTCTCAGGATCCTACTATATTAATGAAGCATAAACAACAATAATAAAATATTAGAATAACCTTTCATGAAAGAAATATCTATCATTGGGAAAGCAAAATCTCTATCCTCCAATGTACAACAATTAGCATACAATGATGCTAAAGCTAAATGTTGCCCATAATGATAAAATTGGGAATAACATTAATTCTAAGCACAATTGGGAATAACATTAATTCTAAGCACAACCATGGCAAGATAAAATAAATATAGCTTAAACTAGAGATTAATCTGTCTTTTAAAAAAACTTTATATATGAAATAATGCAACTAAAATCGATAAACAAATACAAGTCAAAGTGACTTTTTTAAAATATATATATACCTGAAATAGCATAATAACCTTTGCAAATAATAAGAAATACACATATAAGAAATAGCCTCTGCATATTTTAAAAAATAAAATGGATATTTATGGCAAAAATGCAAAGACAATACTAAATGTAATGAATATAAAATATAATACCGTATTAGCATGATAATGAAATTAAAACGTTATATTAGCTAAAACTTTTGCAAGCTTCAGAGAAATATCAAGTAATTATCGATTTACCCCAATATATAACATAGATATTGATAAAATAGTATTAGCAAATATAAAGCAATGCAAATTCGCTTTGACTAGACAAGTATATCAACATAATTTACCTCTGTCAAATAATTAGATAATAAAATAAATTGCATAAAATTTTACCTGACAGTTGGTAATACCTTTACATAATAATAAAATTAATTATATATATATATATTTTAAAATGCTCTACTGCCCTACAGTCTGCTGCAGTGAATTGTTTGTTGTGGGAAGTAATGTCCTTTGGACGGCGAATCACGTTAGGGCAATGCATCCCTCACATTATCAATTCAAAACACACACATATCAATAACCTTCAGGAACAAACGGCATGCATATTTAAAACAGTTAAAATTACTACAGCATGTGAATTCAATTCATTTACCTGGGTTTTAAATGCACAAAGTTTGCTATAGCTTGTTTTCTTTAAATTCCATTCCAATATAATAAAATACATATTATTAAAGATATTTCATTTTACATATCAGTGGATATTTTTCATGAATAACTTTCTTTCTTTTGAAAAGAGGATTTCATGTTACTATTTAAAGTGTCACTTTTTTTAAATGAAGATAAAATCAATAATAATAATTAAACATTACTTTTTTCCTGAAAAGACATAGCTTGAATCATTTTTACATTATGCAACATTTTTAAATAAGTTTTTTTTCCTATTTTCTCATTCTTCATTCTAAATAATACTTTTTTAAATATTTAAATATGATGCATATATTCTTTCAGCAAGAGGAATAATTTTCTTTAAACTATTACATATAATGTTTTTCAAAACTTTCAATGATAAGTCCTTTTCTACATTGATAAAATATTTAAGTCAAGCATGTAATTAATATTAGGAAGAAATAATGACAATTATTCTTCTTGTCATTATCAAAGGTTAATGCTTTTAAAATCTAATAAATTAACTTCTATTGAAGCATTCTTATTTTATCAATAAATAATTTTAAACAGTCTATGATAGCGGGATTAAATACAATTCACTTAAAATTGCTTATATAAAACATAAATGCAGTTTAACAAACAGTTTTAAAGTCTTTTTTTTTCTTTTAAAGATTACACTAAATTTAGTTAATTCCTTAATGAAGAGAGAAGTGAGTTCAATAGAGGTAGACAATATTAATGACAAATTAGTATAATACACAGTCTGTACAAACACTTGAAAATATGAAATTATACTATCTTTATATTAAAGTTGTCCTATTTTGGATTTATTGCTTAATACAGAACAGTGGTTTCTAGTAAACATCTTTGCGAATTGCTTTGGAATTCCTGATTAGGTTAGGTGTGAACGGCCCAACATCTTTTTGGATTTAACAAAGCATATTTTTTTAAAACAACAAAAAAAAATACTTATAAAAAAAATTATTTTAATAAGTAAAAATTATTGCTTTTGGCTGAGACTTTTCAAAAGCAATAGACAGCGATCAGACAAGAGACAGACCAGAAGACGTATAACTTTTCCTACCTTAATAATTAGCCAATCAATTACCTAGGTTTTTTTACATTTATTCATGTCTCTGGTATCAAATATTCTAACTAGAACAATGAAATAAAAAAAAATTAAATTACATAACAATAATTAATTATCACGTGATAGTTTCTAGTACATTTTATCAACTAATGACCTTTTATAATTTAAAAAATATATATACACCTTTACCCCGCTTAGCGATTGGCTACTTAGCGATATTTCACAATAGCTATCATCATCAATTTGTACTCACTATTTCGATTTACAATCGATTATTCACTATAACGATCAGGAAAATTTTTAAAAAAATTGGGGGGGGGGGGGCAGCCATCTTGAATTTTGCGTCACTGATGACATCAGAGAATAGGTATTTTGAATTCATTTTACCCAAAAGCAAAAGTACATTACTGTATAGCACATACAATATTTTATTCATAAAACACAATTATAGTGCTGCATTCAATATTATGAATATAGAATGTATAAACTTAATATATATATACCTACTGAATCTATAATACTGTATACATATAAGTCTCGAATGTCTTTAGAAAAATTAAACTTTATTTAAATATAATGTACAGTATTTGGATTATTTAAATAAAGTTTAATTTTTCTACACATTCAACACATATTAGATGATGAAAACAGTACAACTAAAATACCATCATCACAAACTTTCAGGAAAATACTGAATACTAATACTAAATTTTGTGTGTGTGTGCCTTAATTACGTACACTCAAGTGATTTCAAATCAAAAAAAAAAACATTTAAAAAAAAGTTTAAAAAGAAAAACAGATTGTATTTAAAATAAATAATAAAAAATAATTTTTCAACACGAACGGGGGGGGGGGGGGCACTATTACATTACTAAAAATATATAGTAAGAAAAATAAACTTGGCATATGTTTTAAAAAATTAGAAGTTAGATTTTTTTTCCTTTTAAAATAAGTTGATTTATTTATTTTTCTAAAGTTAAATGATTTACAATACGCATTAAGCCTTTTGTTACTCTGGAATACAGGAATAAGTCTTTATGTTTAATTAAATAATTTATAATTAAACATTGTTTTTTAATTTGAATAATTTCACTTAAGTAATAAACATAAATGTACAGTAATATGTACTGTTATACAAATTTTAAAAAATGCACTTCAGTATGGATTTTTTTTCATTGCGATGAAAACCATCTGAGGAAGAATAAAAAAACTCTTAAATTCAAATTTAGTTTCACTTTCTCTTTCTTATTGCTGTACTGTACTTTTTAAATAGTGAAAATATGCAGTTTTTTTCCTAGTGATATAAAACTTTTCTTTTTAGATACCGTATTTAGTCATAATTGCCATGAAAAAATCAAGAAAATCTTTGAGCTTGGAAACCAATGTGGATATTTTATGTCACTGGAACCGATTAATTTTTTTCCCATAGACCCTGATTATAAATACGTATTCTGTATACAATATTCTTGCTTAATGATGAGTTTTGGAAAACCAATTGCCATCGCTAAGAGGGGTAAAGGTGTATTAACAAAAATAAATTAAATAACTAATAAAATAAATGATTTTATAATATTATTACCTTTTAAAATTAGTCTTCATAATTTTTATTTATGAGAAGCTCAAAATTATTTTTAATCCAAATTGATATTTTTTAACAAGTGAATTATAACATTTTTTATTTAAATAAATAATATCTTAAATTAATGTGCAAGCACACACATTCTTTCACACATGTAGATCAGAAATTACTGCAATTAACTTATTATCTTGAATTTAATGTTAAATATTGACCCTCACAAATATTACATACTTTTAAATATTTTATTTAATAATTAATAAAGTAATTTCATACTTTATGACTTTTAATTAACACCGTTAATTAATAAGTAATAGACAAATTATTTGAGTGATTTTAATAACAATATTTTAGAGTTAATGATTAACTAACTAGCCTTATAGTTTTTAAACATATTAAAATTAATTTTAATAAACCTTCTATTATATTTCAACTTTATAATATAACATACAAAATTGAGTATGTTTTAATTCAACTAGCTTTATTTATAGATTGAATAAGTATTGATTTTTTAATCCTTATATATTTTATTCTGGTTTGAATACACACATCTAATTAAATATTGAAGTTACCAATTTATAATAAATTTATGTTACTGAAACTACAAAATAATTAATTCTAATTAGTTACATAGTATGCATAAACTATTTATACAACAGAACTTATATAATCAGTTTTATAGTCTTCCCTAATATATAAAATAGTAACTTTTTTTTTTAATTTTTGCTAAAAATTTTAAATAAGTAATTCAAACACAACCTTGGGCAAATCACAAGATTACAATATATATATATGCAATATTTTTTTCTTAGATTACCCAAACCTAATATCTCTTCATTTCTCAAGTATACATTTCAATACTTAGCTATAACATATCACTTTATCATGTGAGAATATACATAAAGGTATATAGTAAAAGTTTATTCAATTCACTATTTCTCATTCTGTACCTAATACATTTTAAAATTTATAATTTTTCACATGCTAAATATATTTAAACTGACATCCTAAAAGTTCATCAATTTCATAGTAAAAGTTTATCAAATTCAGTAGTATTTCTATAGTTGTAATTGTGTCATTTAAATTTTACCATAACTTTTGGTGAATAAATATTTCAACTGCAATCTTAAAAGATTATCTAATTCATTATTACAAATGATCTAGATTGTCATTATTCAAATGAAATATTAAATACGAGATACAAACACAATTTAATTAATTTAAAATATATTTACAAAATCAATTTTTGTCTTGTTTTACCAAAAACTATGCTTTTCATGTAAAAAAAAAAATTCCAACTCACTAATCTTGTAAACAATGCTGCTCACTTTTTGCATTTTTATAAATGATTCAAAATAGTTTTGATATTTTCCATGCATTTTTATAGTGCAAATTGTTACTTTTTAAAAAACAAAGCAAAAATTTATATGCTAGTAAATTTCTATATATAAAAAAAAAAAGAAAATCATGCAAGATTCTTAAAAATTGATGCAATATTTGTTGACTTAAAAGGCATAAACAAACAAAATTACACTTTCACATTAATATAGTAATATAAATGGGGGATGGGGGTTGTTTAGCTTAATGAACTAAGAATTAAATATATAATTTCTTCCCTTAGAATAGTGTAGTTTCAATATTTATATCCATTTGGAGAATTCATTTTTTGTCTTATTGTTAAGTTTATTTAATTTTAATGACAAATCGATACTTTTGCTATTATAACAGTCTAAGAATGCTATCATTATATGAATTTTATTTTTACTCATAAATATACATTTTTGCTACATGTTCACTTGTGCAAATGAAAAGGCATGTGGTTACAACATTTAATTACATAAACTAACAGTTTAATTAAAATTTACATTTAATCAACTAATAGAAATAATTTAATAATGCAAGCAATATTAGAACATATCAATGCTTTAAATTTGGATCACATTTCACTGCAGTTAAACAACTTATGGTATTACCTGTATCGCAATAGTTGTAGTATCATTGTACTCTTTTCTAAATAACATAAATCTCTTCTACTGTAAATATATATTTAAAAAATCTTTAATTTTAGTTAACATTTTTAATTTTTATTTAAAAAAGAAAGACGATAATATATTATAAGTAATGAGAATAAGGAAAAAAAAGATAATATTTTTGAAAATATGTTATTCCAAATGCATTAAGTTTTGAATATTTGTCAGAAAATGTTTGATATTTATAATTCATTCATTCTGAAAGTATTTAAATCATTATTATTTAAAATGTACTTGTTTATTTTAAATGAATAAATGTTCCAAAAAAGCATCTGAAAAACTTTTTAAAACAACATCCGAAAAAGTTATTTAAAAATTTTGTTTGAAATTCTGCTTGTTTTGTTTACTTTGTCACATGGATATGTTACTTCAATCAAAATTTATAACTTTAGGACAATTTTCTTAAAAATAGTCATTCATTTTTTTTTTTTTATATTATTCTTTCATTAAGTTAAAACAAAAATTATATTTAATTAGATGCAACCAATTTTCAATGGCATATAGCTCCTGAAATCTTCAAAGGTCATTTGCTTTGCAAATAAAACCTGAGCAAATTATTATCTAAGAATCATTATGTTTCATCAAAGACAATAAATTATCCTGCAACAGGTAAATAGGATCTCAATCAATTAACAATCATCTGTAAGTAAAATAAAGCTAAAAGGAAAAATTTGCTTCACATGAAATATTTTGAACTTTCAATTTAAATAACATTAATGACTTTAAATCTTGATTACACTTTAGGCCATTTGATCTTAGTGCTCTTGAGTCTTATTGTATTATATTTATATTTTCATATTAACTTGAACACAACAAGTTTTGTATAATTACATATTTTATGAAAAGTGTATAATTTTAGAAATTCTTATATTTTTTATTGTTCAAAAGTGTTAAAACTCACTTTGTACAATGGGACTTGTACTCATTTTATTAGTACCTATGTTTCAATCTGAGATTCAAAAAATTCACAGAAATAAAACTTTTATTCTATGTTGGACAAGATTATTATAGCATTATCATTAAGAGAATGAATTTTTTTTCTTGAAAATTTTAACATTATGCATTTGTACAGATAGTAGACTTTGGTCAAAAGATATTGGAAATAAAGGTATTGATGGAGAAAATTTAAATTTGTTTATTATTGTTTAATTTATGCATAACTTATGGATTGACTATTTGTTTAGGCAGAAAAACTGCTACAAAAAAATGTAGAAGCATTCACATTCAAAACAATGGCATTTAATAAACTATGGTATAGTTGGAAGTCAAAATACAAGAGAAGTTTACATTACATGAGCACTTTCAAGTATAGATTATTTAACAGATCAAGTGATTAGTAGACCCCAAGATTAAAATGATAGTTGCATTAAAAAATAGATATTATTTAATCATGTTCATAAAAAAAAGATTTTTGCTCTATTTACATATTAGTCATGCAATGTAGAGGAGATGGTGTGCCTTTTCACATATGTGATAAATGTCTAATATTGCGAAGACAGCAAATAAACTTTGTGATCTGATCCAATGTCATCCAATAACAATAACATGTTTTTTATGATAATTTTATACTGTTCATTATTGTCCAGATCTCATTCTGACAAGACTTTTAGTGCTGACAATTGTATTTTTTAAACTATTTTTTACTTCATTAGTATTCATAGTTTTGATTCAACAATTTTTACTTTCATTTGTATTCATAGTTTTGATTCAATAATTTTTACATGCTATTGAAATTAATGCTATTTTATATTGTCAAGAAAATATGAAATTGGAGGCCATAACAAAATCATATAAATTGACTATAGTCTTTTCAAAATCAAGCTGGATGAATTTTTGAACAGTGGATATTTTGGTGACTTTTTGGTGACTTGTAAGAATTAATGATAGAACAGCGGCAACTCTTATGGAAACCATGAAACAAAATGTGGAAGAGGGATTTTACTTTAATTTGTAATTGTAGTTTTGATTCAACAATTTTTGCCTGCTACTGAAATGAATGCTGTTTTATATTTTCAATAAAATGTAAAATTGGAGGTGGAAGAGGGGTCGATGATTAATTCTGATTGTTGGAAGGCCTATAAAAATGCTCAATTATGAAGTGGCATTGTGATCATTTTCGTGTAAATCACAAATACAATCACGTATTAAGTGTGCATTTGGGAAAAATAAAAAATTTTCTTTCAGTCTCCATTATGGAGAAAAAAAATTATCCACTTAAAATCAAGTAGAATCGACAAATTGATTGTTTCATTGTAACAATTCCTGTTATATATTATATGGTAAGTATCATATGTGTATATTTTATGTTTTGTTGTAATCTTTCAGGGTATTTTGTAATTTAGTGATTGTTTGGTCCATATTTAAAGTTATATTTGGGAATTGCATAATGGTGTGTCATATTTTATATTTTTTAAATCAAATCAATATTTTTACTATTGTTAAAAATGTACTTTTTAAGATTGATTTTTGGTTGAAATTCATATTTTTAGTATTGGTAGAAATTAATATTCCATGTATTGTTAAAAATGTTCTTTTTAAGTTTCATTTTTGGATGAAATTCATATTTTTAGTATTGTTAGCATGTCACATTTTAGATTTTTTTATGTCAAATCAATATTTTCATTATTGTTAAAAAAGTACTTTACAAAGATTGATTTTTGGGTGAAATTTCATATTATGAATTAGTCCTGCAACACATATCAGAATTCCTACATCTTTTCACATATGTATTCAGACCGACAATAACTTTGTAAATCTTGTAAAAAAAAAATCATGTACATGTGTACACTTTATTTCATCAGATCACAAGATTAGAAAGTTATCAGTGGACTAATACAAATGTAAAAAGTTGTTGCAGTTCTGGTATGAGTTGCAGAATTAATATGTAAATATCGAGGAATCTACTAAATGTACTAAATATCATTAAATATTAAGTACTAAATTTACTAATTTGGATATATAGCACTGTCATTTAGTAAAGCATGGAATTCTCTTAAAGAATGTATCATGGATACAAGTAAATTTGTTTTTTGAGTTCACTAAAAAAAACTTTAAATAAATGAAAATGTGGCATTTTCTGCCTGGAAAAATAATGGATTAAATGTGGATCTTCATAATAAATAGAAAGATTCAATGACTGACAAGAAGGCTTAAAAATGATTGGTGTATTAAAACTGCAATGAAGATACTGATATTCATTGATCATGGTCATTTTAAATCTTTTTTATGCATTGGCAACAACATATGAATATGAGAAATAATATCATAACCCCATTAAATTTAGCTCTGAGACTCTCTTATATGATGACAATGGTATTTTGAACAAGTGAAAGAAGTCTTTTCATTATCTTTTGACTAGTGATGCAAGAATTGAGATGCCATGATATATCCATTTTATCTAATTAAGATTTGGACAAAGATATCCAGTTTACTAATGATATAACAACTCTTTGTAATCTTAAAAACAGAAAAGCCATCCTTATGAAATACCTAGAAAAATATTAATGTATGTTGGTGTATGATAAAGTCAAAAATATTGTAATTTTTTTAAGAATAACTGGACCCATGAAATTGTGCCACTTAATCTTAAAGATGCTAATATTATTCCAATTTTTAAAAGCAATGAGGATATTTTATTTTTTATTTATTTATACATAAATTTAATTCATTATGTACCTTTGCTGAAAATTAACTGAAAGGAGACCCTTTGATTCCTCTTGGAGGCCTTAAAGGAACCGAGCAGGGCAAATTCCTAATGTCCACTCCATACGTTCTTGTCGTTGCAGCTGTTATTACTATATGTTTATTCATATAGTATACGAACATGGATGGGCTGCTCACCAACACGCATTAGCCAGCGTGGTGAGTTTATTGGCTTTTTACCTCTGAGTTTAAGATCAAGAAACACCATGGTCTTTCTTGTCAGTGCCTGATAAGGCAGAATGAATGTTTGTGTAAATGATAAAGATTTTTCCCAATTATACAATTATGACAGACAAAAATAAAGCATGGCCCTTAATCCCAGGAGGCTGTAAAGTCACCAACCAAGGCAGCGGTTGGTGGCCGAAGGCGGAGGGTGCTAAGAATATCCTGGAGGCCGACCCAGGCTGCCATTTGATGACGACTTTTTATTTAGGTACTTACAACTGCAGATCACTTTCAAGTGAAGGAAGATTGCAAGAATTAGAAGAAGAACTCTCTTATATTAAATGGGATATTATTGGACTTTGTGAAGTTAGAAGAAAAGGTGAAGAGACAATTGATTTAAAAAGTGGACATATGCTCTATTATAAAGGCACAAATATTGGAAATACAAGTGGAGTAGGATTCATTATAAATAAAAAGTGGAAGAACAATATTGTGGAGATTGATGGTGTATCAGACAGAGTGGCAAGATTAGTTATACAACTTAATAGCAGATATCAAATACAGATAATTCAGGTTTATGCCCCAACAAGTTCTCACAGTGATGAAGTAGTAGAAGATTTTTATATGGATGTACAAAAGGCTTTTGATCAGAGTAAACAACATTTTAAAATTGTTATGGGAGATTTTAATGCTAGAATTGGTAAACAAATGAAAGATGAAAGTGTTGTAGGTAATTTTGGTTATGGTAATAGAAATGAGAGAGGACATAGACTTGTGGAGTTTGCAGAGAAGGAAAAACTTTATATTATGAATTCTTTTTTTGAGAAAAATGTTAGAAGGAAATGGACATGGAAGCATCCAAATGAAGGTACAGCAGAATTGGATTATATTTTGACTAACAGGAAATACATATTTCAAGATTGTAATGTTCTTAATAAATTTAACACAGGAAGTGATCATCGATTAGTAAGGGGTAAGATACATGTTAATGTAAAACTAGAGAGACAAAAATTATTAAGAAAAACTATATTTACAGTTGATATTCCTAATCTACAGAAACATTCTAATGAATTTAAATTAGAACTTACAAATCGGTTTCAAGTATTAGTAGATTTTGAACATGATTCAGATTTGAATGAAATTAATATGAAAATAACTGATACACTTTTAAAAACAGCAACAAAGATAGCTGGTAGAAAAAAGCAGCAATTGACTAATAAAATTTCTACTGAGACTAGAGAACTTATGAAGAAAAGAAGGAATATGAAGATATGCAAGAATGATGCATTAAAAAAGAATTGAATATCTCGAATTTTGTAAAATGGTGCGGAAAAGAGTTGAAAATGATATAAGAAAGTATAACTGTGAACTAGCAAAAAAAGCTGTAGAAGAAAATAAAAGTCTTAAGAATGTAAAACAACATTTTGGTATTGGTAGGAAATTTATATCTGCAATAAGGAAAAAAGATGGAATTATTACTAAAAAGAGGGATGACATTATGAAATTGGTAGAAGATTTTTATCAAGAATTATATAGTAATAAATAACAAGTACCTCCTATATCTATTACATCTTCCGAATTGCCCAGAATTTTAAATGAAGAAGTGAGAAATGCAATTAAATGTATGAAAAAAGGAAAGGCTCCAGGTAATGATGGAATTATAATTGATATATTAAAAGAAGCAGGTGAAGAAACAGAAAAAATATTAGCAAAGTTATATACCAAATGTCTAAATGATAAAGATGTACCGGATGATTGGAAGAATGCAGTAATAATATTAATATTTAAAAAAGGTGATAAAGAAGATATTAGAAATTATAGACCTATCAGCCTTTTATCAGTTTTATATAAAATTTTTACCAAGATAATTACAACTCGTCTACAGAGAACCTTGGATTTTCACCAACCAAGAGAACAAGCTGGATTTAAAAGTGGTTTTAGTACAGTAGATCATATTCAAGTATTGAGAGAAGTTATAGAAAGGACAAATGAATATGAGGTGTCATTATGTTTTGGATTTGTAGATTATGAAAAGGCATTTGATTCTATAAACATTTCTTCAGTGATTAAAGCATTGGATCATCAAGGTATAGATCCAGGATATTGTCATATTTTAAAGAATATTTATAAAAATGCAACAGCAACAATTAGATTACATAATGATACTGGGAAAGTCAACATTGAGAAAGGTGTAAGACAAGGTGACTCCATATCTCCAAAACTTTTTACAGCAGTGCTGCAAGAAGTATTTTGTGGATTAAAATGGGAAACTAAAGGAGTGAAAGTAAATGGAGATTATTTAAGTCATTTAGATTTCGCAGATGATGTAGTTGTTTTTGAAATAATGCTTCCGAGCTGCAGGAAATGTTGCAGGAGTTATCAGATGAAAGTAGGAAAGTAGGACTAAAGATAAATGTTAAAAAGACTAAAGTAATGTTTAATCGATTTGCTCAAAATATGAAAATAAAGATTGATTATGATGAATTAGAAGAAGTTAAGAGTTACAAATACCTTGGTCAGATTATTAATACAGATGGAAACATAATAGAGGAAATTAATCATAGAATTAAACTTGGTTGGAGTGCTTTTGGTAGAAATAACTTGATATTAAAAGGAAATATGCCTATGTGTTTGAAAAGAAAGGTTTTTAACAAATGTGTTTTACCAGTTCTTACTTATGGATCTGAGACTTGGACACTTAATAGAAGATCAATACAGAGACTTCAGACCACTCAAAGAAGTATGGAGAGATGTATGTTGGGAGTAACAAGAAGAGATCGAAACGCAATGTATGGGTAAGAGAACAAACAGGTGTTACTGACCTCATTGAAAAAATTAAAAGATTGAAGTGGAGTTGGGCTGGACATATTGCTAGAAGAGATGATAATAGATGGACAATTGAAATTTTAAACTGGATTCCAAGAGATTGTAAAAGACCCAGAAGGAGACCACATGTAAGATGGATGGATGAAATAAGAAAATGTGTAGGGGTGATGTGGAGAAGAGAAGCTAAAGATCGGAGAAGATGGATTAAACTTGGAGAGACCTTCATCCTGCAGTGGATTGATAATGGTTGATAATCATGATGAAATTCATAAATTTGCTATTTTTAAATTTATCTCAAATATAAATTTACCATTATCTAATCTATCTAAAAATATACAACTTTTAAATATAATAAATCCACAGGTTAAAAATTTAAAAGGTCAACCACATAGAATCCCTTAGAATCTTAAATACACTATCTATATGAAATAATATTCTGCCTGATTATCTGGCAGGATATTCTGTGGAATCCAACTACAATGTTTATTATTAATTGCTAGAATCCATTTTCATTTTCTAGCAATATTTTTAATTTCTTATGAATTCGTTTGAACTATAATATAATAGCTAGATGTCATAAGTTACTGGGAATAAAAATAAAATTATTTTCAATCAATAAATGTAATAATGCATACCCTATTCATATTAAACAGATTTGGAAAAAAAATACTAGAATATTTTATGGATTATTATCTTTTGTTTATAAAATACAAAATATATGCATTGTATATAAAATCAATTTGTTTTTTTATTATTTATTTTTTACAACATTATTAAATTTACATTTTAAAAACATAGATATTACTTATATTTCAATTTTAATATTTTTTGCCATTTTTTGGAGCATTTTAATCAGATAAAACTTTGTTAAAATCAAAAATTAAAAGAAAAGTAGTGCCTCTTGTCAAGACCTTCAAAGTTATCATTTAAATATTTCATTGATATATATATATATATATAAGTTCAATCTTATTTTTTAAAGAGAATTTTAATCATATAATGTTATGCTTTAGCAAAATA
This sequence comes from Epiperipatus broadwayi, assembly GCA_028023455.1. Classification (NCBI taxonomy): domain Eukaryota; kingdom Metazoa; phylum Onychophora; class Udeonychophora; order Euonychophora; family Peripatidae; genus Epiperipatus; species Epiperipatus broadwayi. Next base: position 1,022,806 of record JAQFVV010006307.1, on the reverse strand, counting down.
CGTTTGAAAAACATTACATTTTGCAATTTGTCAATGGTAATTGTTACATATCACTTTAATAGACTACTGACTAAAACAAAGATTGTTGTTAATGACAAATTTTGACTGCTGATTTAGTATGTGCTCACTGACATTTCCAATTGTAAGAACTGCCCAAAGCCCACGCTGACATATCCAACTGATAAATGATATCAATCAATCTATATGTTATTGCGATCTGACCATTCGTTACAAAATCGCCATTTTCATAAAAAAAAAGAACCACTTTCCATAGTTATAAGAAATGAAATCATGTGATTAAAATATTAAAACCCAAAATCATCATTTTTATGGGAAAAAAAACTGAAAAACCGAATTTTTATAGTTATAAAAAATGAAATCACACAATTAAGATATTAAAACACAAAATTCACCATTTTCATCACAATACGACCATTCCTTACAAAATTGCCATTTTCATCACCCCCCCAATGCAATTTAAGTTTGCTAGTTTATCAAGCATTTTTTGGTAATAAAAAAACAATTTCCATAATTATAAAAAATGTAATCATGTGATTAAAAAAATAAAATGCAATTTTGCAAATATTTGAAAATAAATTTAAGCAATAATTATATGAAACCACGTGACAAATGGCACACAAATATCTTAACTTCACATTATGTAAATCTACATCAATCTTTAAAAAAATCAAATTTAAGTTTACTACTTTATTACACCATTTAATCATGGGATTACATTTCATATAACTATGGAAATTGTTTTTTTAAGTTGTTTTTTTTTTATTATTATTAAAATGGCCATTCTGATAGATGTCATTTATCGTTTGGATGTGTCAGCATGTTTTTGGGTGGTTCTTGTAATTCAAAATGGCAGTTGTGAATGCATACTAAATTGGCACCCAAATTTTCATTTTCTTCTGTTTATTAGTTACTTTGGTTATTTGTCAGTTAATATTTTATTTTTCTGACTAATTTGATTCATTGAATTCATCTCTAGAATGAAAAATGTAAAAAATGTGATGACAATAGAAACTAAAACTTTATTCATTTCAAGAATGCTATCAAGACAAATCTAAAAATAAAACATATCAATATATTGATCTAATATAGCTTTTAAAAAAAAGTTAAATATTTATATGCCTTTACATATAACAATTGTGTGTATATATATATTATTTTACAGAATTTTTATCTTTACAAACATTTTTTTCATTTTGAAATCAATATACTTGATTTAAATAATTATTAATTATATAATAATAAGCAATCATAGTCAATATGATAAGTTTTTGTTTGATATTAAGGTTCCCAATTATTTTTATTTAGTCATTTATTTTTTAATATAAAATGTTAATGGAGTTTTCAATTATTGATACAATTATTGATACACTTAATCAATTTATAATATTTCTACAATACATAATTATTATTCATAAAAGCTTTTTCTAGAATAGTTATTTATGAACAAAATCTATTTTGATGGAAAAACACTATCAAATCTATTTAAAACAATGATGTAATTACTTAACTTTATGACTATCCTTTTCTTCTAAACAGCATAATATATACATATTAAACATTATGCAAATAAAATTGTAAAGATGAAAGATTTTGTTAATTCAAAAGTAATGCTTAAAAATATTAAAAGAAAAATATATTATAAGATGAAGTACCCTCATAAGTTATCAAAATCAAACCATTTTTAAATAGGATGATTATAGATTTATTAACTATCTTTGTAAATACAAAATTCTAAAAAGTAATGTTACAATTTAAAAAAGTAAAGTATGCAAAAACAACAGAAAATAAACAAGATTTGTAAGATTTTTATTGCTATTCATTGCAATATTAAAACAAAAATATTTCTCTCTTTCTTTAAACATTTAGTTGAACAAAAATTACAGCACTGTAATAAATATCTACAAATTTACACAATTTGAAATTATCAATTGACTTTCACTTAATTTTTTAATTCATTATAAAGTTCAAGGCAAATGATCTGAATCTTCTATCAATTTATGATAGAAATCACTGGATTTAACATGCCTGTTATGTACTAAATGTTTACATGAGATTAAGAATGATGATGGATATCACTATATAGAAAAAAAAATGCATCAAGTATAAAAAAGATATTACAATGTATTAGATAAATCTTATTGTTATTGGTATAGATGGAAGTTTTAATTATAATAGAATAAAATTAAAAGATTATTATATTTTGAATTAAAAATATGATTTGCATGGAGATAAGAGGAAAAATATAGGACATTTATTTTTTTGGAATATAGCATAATAAAAAGTAGCAGGTTAAATTGAAGTAGTAGTATAAACATATATAATAAAAAAAAAACCAAAAGAGGAAGAAACATTTTGCTTAAATCTTCATGGTGATAATAGAAAATATGATAGAAGAATATTTGAATCATCATCACAAACTTCTTTAAATACAATAAAAGAGAATAGGTAATATATAAATGCTAAAAGAATGACTTTGTAAAGATGAGTATGAATAGCAGTAGGTGTTTTTTTTTTCTTTATTTTTACATTACTATAAAAAGTTTGTGGAGAAAAACATTGTTCAACTTGACTTGAACAAAGAAAAGACCTTTTTATATCACATTACATTCTATCAAATAATATGCATTGTATAAGTTGATAGGAAACATAATATTTTTTCTTTTATCAATATGAGATAATACTGATTCAGATAATAGTCTTCAAATTTACAGTTCTATCATATAAGTAGTCTTCAAATGTACAATACTGTCATATAAGTAATCAAAATGTTACTGTTTCTCAGAGAATTTTAAAAAAAAAATATGATTGTTGACAAAAATTTAATAAGAGCAAAAAATAATAATTTTTAGACACACAAACAAGTATATTTATTTCAAACATTTCTTTAAATTGTATTGTTAATTTAATATAGCTGAAGAAAATTATAAATGATTTCTTTTTCTTTTTTTTTCAAAAAAAAAAAAAAAAAATAATAGTATTCCAACGAAGCAAATGTAATATAATTATTAAAGCAGTAATAAACACGTTTTTCAAAATCAAACAAGAAAAAATTCAACAATAATAAATTTCTTTTTTTTTTCTTTTGAATAGTGAAAGACTTCATTAGTAATGCACACCTTACAACAAATATTATGAAAACCTAAATATTAAAATAATTCATAAAATAAAAAAAGCAAAAAATGTCCTTGTTTTTTTTTTAATTATTATTACAAAACATTTTTAAAAAAAACAGACTTTGTTGTTATGTAAAAAATAAAGTACAGATATAAAAATATATCTTATAGAAAGAACAGATCTGTAGTTTACATAAATATTGTTACTTTTTATATTTATTCAAAGATATATCTATCCAATTATTTATTTTATATATATACTAAATGCCATAATTATATAAAAAATTTATAAATATTATTAGTTAAATTCACTCATCCCTGCACTCCTTTCACCATTTATTATATCACAAGATACAAGATTAAAAACAAAAATTAGAAATTTTCTTTAAATCTATATTGTATAAATTACTACAATATATATATATAATATACATAAACAAATCTGAAAAGTTGTAAGCTTTAATCAGTTGTGAAACATTATCAATTTGTTTACCATATTATGTTTATCACTACCTAGTAATAATAAACAGCTTTACAAATATAACAGTCATTCATTTTACATTATTAGTGAGAAATTAACTAAGTGATGTTAAAGCATGAATATTCAGTAAAGTCCACTTTTTTGTAAATCAGTTTTCAAATACAGTTAAATGAGATTTACAAGTCAAATACACCTTTACCCCGCTTAGCGATTGACTATTTAGCGATATTTCATAATAATGATCATCATCTATTTGTTTCCACTGCTTCGATTTACAATCGATTTTTCACTTGAACGATCGGGAAAAAATGTAAATTTTTTTTTGGGCAGCCATCTTGAATTTTTCGTTACTGATCATGTGATAATAGGTATATTGAATTCATTTTACCCAAAAGCAAAAGTATATTATTGTAATATGTATACAGGTAATGACTTTGCTGTAATTGTATACACATACAATATTTTATTCATAAAACACTTAAAATATCTATAATTACTGAATCTATAATACTGTATACATCATATATAATAACACAGCAAATGTCCATCCACTTTTTCTTTTTAAAATATATATGTTCTACAATAATATTAACAAATTAAAAATCCTTCTCCTTTTTCTTTTCAAAAACTTTATTTTCTTATCTTAATACTGAACATATACAGTATATATATATATGTTCAGTATTGAGATAAGAAAATAAAGTTTTTGAAAAGAAAAAGGAGAAGGATTTTTAATTTGTTGATAATACTGTATACATATAAGTGTTGAATGTCTTTAGAAAAATTAAACTTTATATAAATTATTTAAATAAAGTTTAATTTTTCTAAAGACATTCAACACTTATATTAGATGATGAAATACTCCAATATATAAATACAGTGCAGTACAACTAAAATGCCATCATCACAAACTTTCAGGAAAACACTAAATATGAATATTAAACTGCGTAGGTGAGTTTCTTAATTACGATATATTATTTTTAGAACACCTGGATAATTGATTTTGTAACTTTGTTAATAACATGTTGTTTACACTCAAGTTGTTTCAAATCAAAAGAAAAACAACATTTTAAAATGCAAATGTCGAATTAGAAAAGTTTAAAAATAAAAAAAAGATTACATTTAATTAATAATCTTTCTACTCGAATGGGGGGGGGGACTATTACATTACTAAAAATATACAGTAAGAAAAATAAACCTAGCAGTATGTTTTAGAAAATTAAAAGTTAAATTTTTTACTTTTAAAATAAGTTGATTTTTTTTTTCTAAAGTTGACTGCTTTACAATAAGCATTAAGTATTTTGTTACTGTGGAGTACAGTAATAAGTCTTTATGTTCAATTAAATAATTAATAATTAAAGATTGTTTTTTAATTTGCATAATTTCACATAAGTAGAAAACATAAATGTCCAGTAATATATACTGTAATACAAGTTTTAAAAAAAAGCACTTCAGTATGGATTTTTTTTTCATTATGATGAAAAACTTCGGAAAAATATAAAAACTTTTAAATTCAAATTTAGTTTCACTTTCTCTTTCTTTTTGCTGTTCTGTACTTTTTAAAGTAAAAATATGCATTTTTTTTTTCCTAGTGATATAAAACTTTTCTTTTTAGATACCGTATTTAGACATCATTATCATGAAAAAAATCAAGAAAATCTTTGAGCTTGGAAACCAATGAGGATATTTTACATCGACTGGAACCGACTAATTTTTTTTCTCATAGACCCCCATTATAATTACATATTCTGTGTACAATATTCTTGCTTAGTGATGAATTTTGGAGGACCAATTGTCATCGCTAAGTGGAGTAAAGGTGTAATGTTATAACAAAATATTTATACAACTCTAAAGAGATATTAGTTACTGTCACTTATGATAAAATATTAGTTATACAGTTGCATATATTACACAAAAATATTCATATCTATTCAGATTTGTTTACTTATTTTTAAAGTGAGCAAATTTATTAATTATATGTTTTGATATAATTTTTCAATCAAGGCTTAGTCACAATAGGAGTTCCTGGCTGCCGTTGGTAATAATCAACCTTATCATAATAGGCTGATTAATAAAACAGATTACCCTGTTGAATATTCGTGTTTTAACAGCATGTTTTTGACTTAATAGTATTAATGTAAGACAAGAAGTTGATATATTTGTGGGGGTAACTGAAGACAATTCAAAATAGTAACTTGTCAACAGCTGAATTTCCTTCATGGTGACTGGAATAGATATTTGATCACATTTTACACATACACAGTTTGTATCATGATTATGATATATATATATTGTAAATATCGATGTCTATCTATATTTTAAAAATTATCATTTGTTATATAAAAAAAAAAAACCTCTTTGAGTTGATGTTTATATATGAAGTATTATTATTGTTTATGGTTATTAGGTATAGTTATTGTTTGAAGTTATTATTTTATTTATATGTTGATGGTACATCGTTATGAATATTTAATTATTATAAATAAATGAAGACATATAAATTGTTGATTATATAAAAAAATTATTTTATTTGCAGTGATTATTAAAAAAATGCAATATTATTATTTATGTATATATATATTTTTAAAGCTGTCGAATAAATTTTCAATTTAATATTTTTATATATATATATGCTTGATATTTTTTTTTTTTAATGTTAATTGTTTAAAATAAAACATGTGTAACAATGGTTTTCAAAACAGCATTTGCTAGCACGTGGAACAACAGCAATAACAAGAAGAGGCCATTATTAATAATAAGATAGTAATAAAACCAACTGAAGGATAAAATTTTGTTGTACTTTGTGTCTTTGAAATTACCATTCTTCAGAATATTGGAATAAGATAGATTTCTATGGTAAATACATAAATCATACAGGCTAATAGAGGTTATGCAGCCAAGAGGCTGCCATTTTTTTTTTATCCAAGGCAGTTTAAAAAGAAAACTAGGCAAATTTCAATATATGTATTTCATCGCCTAGCAAATTTGACATAGCTATCTGGAATCTATAATGTCAATCTAATAATAATCTGGAGGTAACTATATTAATATATTGGTTTAACATTTCAATTTATTTTTTATTTTTCAAGGAAAGAAATTTTAGAAGGATAAAAATATACATACATCCAAGAATTGACAATTTCCTAACTGATAGTTTCTTCACTTTAACTAGAATGCATTCTAATATTAAACGGATAAAGAAATAAAACAATGGAATAAGTTGACTTTAAGGAAAACTGAATGTGAACTTTGAAAGGTAGTAATAATTTTATATGTATAAATGATATATAAATATATTTTTGGATCGATATTTTGTTTACTTTTATTTTCATTATAAAAATATAACGTTTTATAAATATTCAATTCAAGCCTTGTTTCTAACAGCAATAAACGTTTAAAGGTGCAAAATTAACACTTAAGTAATTTAAAATCTTAAAGTATGGCTTATAAGTTTGGGTCGCTATGAGTTGTTATGTATATTTTAATAGTATTTATATTCCAATGTTTATTATAAAAATGTTTTATTATTAATTTATTTCTTTTTTTTTTTTAACTTTATATATGATTCTTAGCATACCAAAACAATAATTTATATATATTTGTATATAATATTTTTTATTTATTATTTTAAATATCTGAAAAATATAAATATGTTGTATTTATATTAATACCTACTTGTAAGCACAGATTTCTTTATTTATTTAATATATACTTATTAAGTTTATTGTATATTTATTATTTGGTTGTATTTAAAACATTGATATTACCTAAAATTAAACCATAATATAAAAATAAAGGAGTACTATTTGTTTTATAAGTAATGCTTTGTAATTTATTTGAAAGGTATTATATTTTATTATTATTTTTTTTTAGTGCCAAAGTCATTATGAAATTAATTGAATTCACAATTTAATAGAGGATAACTATGTATTTCACTTATTATTTAGTCTTTAAGTTACTTACACATATTATTATTCATTGATATGTTTAGATATACATAAATTTACATAATAGAGTGTATATTGATTTAATAGAATTACCTTTGTTTCTGATATATATATTTGATTGTTTGTTATATCAATCTTGAAAATAAATTATAAGGATAGATCTCGCCTATATGATTTTAATTTATTTCATGTATAGCTAGTTGGAAGGGCATATAAACAATTTATTTAAATATAATGGGATAATTTGTCTTTCTTCTTTAATTATACATTTATTATATTAGGCTTTCTCAACAATTGGATTCATTTAGATATATATATTCCATTACGTTTATCATCCAATGGTGAAGCATTATTTTCTTTTCATATATTGATGTTCCATTACATTTGAGATATAATATGTCTATATGATATATTGTCCATTACATTTGGCACCATAAACTGTTGGTCCCAGTTAACTGATGATTGTATAATGGAGTAAAAGTATGTTCCATTACATTTGGACGCCATAACGTAGTCAGCATAATATGTTTGTTTAATTATTCATTACATTTGGTGTATCAAAGTTAGGGGCTTGGTTAACTAATAATTATTGTTACAAAAGTTCATATGTTTATTTTCATTTGAGATCATATATAAAGATACATTCCATTATATTTGGCTTTCCCAATGTTTGGGGCCTTCTTTCTTCAATTTAAATGGAATGCAGCAAGTACGTTCCATTACAATATATATATATATATATATATTAAAATGATATAATAGGGCATCCATCATTTCATAGCAGCCATAGGTATTAACCTTTAGGAGATGAACTAGGCAAAGTGAGGGAAAGCTACAGACATTTACATATAACAATAAAAAACACATTTTAAGAAGCAATCAACTCAGAACACTAACAAGTAGGTATGTGTTATGATATATATAAATGCATGCATTTGTCTATAATACTTTATTATTATTTATATGATAATAATAAAATATATATTTAAAGAATTCTTTAAAATGTTGTAGACAGTAATTTTTAATATTGGGTTGAGTACAGTGGAATTGCAAAATAAACTGTACCTAACTGCATGACTAGACGTATATGCTATCCAAAAAAAAATTAAACAAATAAAAAAACAAACCATTAAAATTCACAAATTTTATGATATTCAATCAGCCATTTTTTTACCTCTGAATAATGTAATCATGTTTAACCTTTTCCAAGTTTTTTTTTTTTTCAAAAAAGTGACCAAAATTGTACATTTTTACAATTACAGATATATGCATATAAGCTATCACATAACTCAAAATATATCAAAAAGAAATACATTATTATAAATATATATAAATCAAAAGTTTTGGATCATATACATTCTGAAATGTAAATTATATTTTATATGAAAAAAACACATATTTATATACTTTTTGTCCAAAAAACCCGATGGATATAATGAGGGGTGAAAAATGAATAGATATATATATGCTATCACGTGACTCAAAATATATGAAAAATAAATGCTGTTTATTTTATTTATTAAAATACATTATTATAAATATATATATAAATCAAGTTTTGATTCACATACTTTCTAAAACCTAACATATTTTGTAAAAAAATATAATAGATATTCAAACATTTATAGATAAGAAAACATCACATGATGTTGAAAATTTTCAATTGACAAAATAATGCTGCATATTTTCAAAATCTATAAAAACACCCTTATTATTTATTGCAAAAAATATAATTATAATTTTTTGAAAAATACATAATATTTAGTTAGTAATATTCACTTGATTTCAAAATAATACTTGCGAGAATAAATATCAAAAAATGCATGCAAGAATATGTAGTAGAAGAATTATCACAGATTCTAGATATCTGAATAGAAAGTCATAGAGCTTATTTTCATAGAAATAATAATTAATTATTATAACTTATCAATTGAAAGAATGATGCAAATTATTAAAAAAATTGAAAATTATTTTGCAGAAAGCAAAAAAGAACTTCTTTTCTCTATACAGGTAAGAGTCAATATGGGGTTTCCAATTATCATCCATGGAATATCGAATAAATCATTAATTATAGCTGCCATCTATGTGAAACTTTACAAACTAATACTTGAATAGTATACGCATGTGCTAGAATCGAAAAAACTGAATTTTTCAGACAAAACTGCTGACTGTTATCAAAGAAAAATCAAAACGCTATATCGCCTTGTGTACAAATGCAATAGGGAAAATGGGATAGTCAAGTTTTCATATGTATGAGAGATGCAAAAAGTAAAATGAAAATGTTTGGTAGATTGCAGTTTATGGATAATAAAAGAATAGCTAAAATAGTATTTAATTAGGTTATGAGTAAAGGGCAGGTAACAAGATGGGTGAGAAAGGTAATGCGGTATGTAAAAGATTTAGATAAAGAATTTATATCAGTATATTTGTATAAAAGATGGGATGATTGTGTTAAGAGGATTATTGACTGTTATAGTAGTAAGGAATGGGATAAAAGAATAAATTTATTAATAAAGACTAGGGAGTTAGAGTGATGGAGAAATTGTATGGAGAGTAAAAAGAGTTTATATATATATATATATATATATAATATATCTGTATATTTATATATATATATATATATATATATAGAAATAAACAGAATATTAGGTGTGAGTTAATATATGATAATAGTAAGGAAAGTAGTTTATTGTTTAAGGCTCGAACGAGATCTTTAGCTACAAAAGAATATACATGTAAATAAAAAAATATGAGTGATTTATTTTGTAAATTATGTAAGGAAGGAATAGAAAATATTAGGCATTTGTTAATTGAATGTAAATGTTTGAAAACAGAAAGGGTACATATAATGAAGTTTTGGAAAAATAAATATGAAAAAAGTGATTATACAGAAAGTGAATTATTGGTTTGTATGCTGGGTTTGGGAAAAAATAAGGGGGATTTAGATATAAAGGTTATAGAGTTGACAAAGATTATGTTGTGGAAATGGGATAGAGCAGATTATGGATAAATTTAGAGTGGAAAATGTAAAATAAAGTGGCTAACAGGTTTATCTGGGCACAATTGCTGAGATATTCTTGACTTCGTTTAAGCAGAAGCCATAATACATCACATCATAGACCTAGGTAAAGGTTAAAACAAAAAAAAAGGTGAAATTGTAAATAAATTTTGCAATGTGCTAGTAGCCATTTTTCCATCTTAGAGCAACTATGATTTTTTTTTTCAGTTTATTTTGAAAGCACATACATTTTATACTTCTATTATCTTTTCCAAGTTTGATGTGCAGTATTCTTCATAATAAAAATTTTTTTTTAACATAATGCTAAAAGTTTTACAAAATTTTACAACATATTAAAATCTGATATTGACTTTAGAAATTCAAATTTCTTAAAAACAAGTCCATCCATTCATTAGACTAGCGATTATTCATTTAATGAATAATATTTCTATAGTGAAATTTTCACTACATCACTGTCATCAAGGTAGAGAATAATTTCTATCCACTTTTAAGACCTTGTATAGGGGTGTAATCATAAGCATATGATCTTGCATGAGAGTGGATAGTAAAAATTACCACTGATAAGGTGATTGCAGTAATAAGTTGCATGGATTATTTTAATATTATACTATAAAAATTATACTACAGAAATATTATACTTCAAGTCTATTTTATGTTTCTCTAAAAAAAAAAAGTTAATTTTTTTAAAAGAATCTAATATATTTCAAAATTTATTTAATACCAAAGAAAGTCAGGCATTTTTGCTATTTGTTTTAAACTAAAAATGCAATAGGTAGTTGTTGTTTTTCTTACATGAGAGAGCATCTACTCAGTAAAGTATATATAAATGTATCTTCTCAATATATTAATAATATTATTACTTTTTTTTTAATTCTTAATGCTATAATCTTAAGATATTCATATTATAGATATAAAAGTGTTTGTGTTTTATATATATGTGTGTGTGTATTTTGAAAACGACTGTACAATACATATATGTGAGCTATTTATTTGTATTTGTTCATGGGGCAAGGGGACTAGGAACAAAATATAATAGTTTGCAGCTCCACTGTAATTTTACATCATCATCATCATCATCATAATAATAATAATAATAATAATAATAATAATAATAATAATAATAATAATAATAATAATAATAATAATAATAATAATAATAATAATAATAATAATAATAATAATAATAATAATAATAATAATAATAATAATAATAATAATAATAATAATAATAATAATAATAATAATAATAATAATAATAATAATAATAATAATAATAATAATAATAATAATAATAATAATAATAATAATAATAATAATAATAATAATAATAATAATAATAATTCAATTCAATTCAATTCAATTCATTTATTTAAGTGCTAAACAACAGCATAAAGCCAATTACAGCTTGCACATACAATAAAAGTGAAAATAAAACATATAACATAAAATGAAAATATAAATGTATACATAATAAAGTAAAATTTAAAAGACAAAATCAAACTTCACATTTCAGTTTAACAAGATTACAAAATTTCTTATAATCAATGTCACACAGATTAAGGTTACTCCCAATTTGATTATATAAAGAGGGTAACCTAAATAAAGAAGAAAATTTAAGAATATTAGAACGGCATGTTTGAATCTGATATACACAAGTAGACCTAGTATCATAACTCAAAGACCTAACTGAGATAGTTGAAACTATATCTGATAAAATAATCTGTTTATTAACAATTTTATAAAAAAATTTCAAATCCCTATACTTTCGTCTAGATGAAAGATTAATCATTTTACCCTCCCAAGAAACATATTTGAAAAACTTCTTTGAAATAGACTGCAACAAGTTACATCCTTGCAAAAAACTAGGGTTCCAAATTATTGAACCATATTCAATAATAGGAAGAACCAATGAAAAAAACAATTTCCGTTTAGTATCATTACTGAACTGATAACTATGTCTAAGAATGGCACCCATAACCTTAAAAGCTTTACCAACAATCAATTCAAGATGAGGAATAAAAGATCCATTACAAGAAAACATAATTCCAAGATCTTTTTGGCATTTAACTGAAATAATTTTATGAGAATTGATATAATAATAAAACTGTAAAACTTCAGATTTTTTGGAATAAGAAATAAAGGAACATTTATCAAAATTAACTGTCATATTATTTGACTGACACCAAGCACTAAAGTTATCAATATCCTTCTGAAGGAGAACACAATAGTTCACTGATACAATTCTTCTAAAAATCTTACAGTCATCAGCATAGCTTAACAGAAAAGAATATCTCAAGCAATCATTAAGATCATTAACGTAAACATTAAACAGCATGGGTGCTAAAATACTACCCTGTGGAACACCTAAATTGCATTCAAAATTAAATGAAACTTTATTATTGAATTTAATATATGCTGTACAACTACATAGAAATGATTGAAACCAATATACAAGTTTATTAGAGAAACCTATTCTATGTAATTTATGAACTAAGACACTGTGATCAACTTTATCAAAGGCTTTTGACAAATCAAAATAAATAACATCTAGTCTTTGACGATCTTCAATAGCATGAGATATGATCATAAATTATCAGTAGATTACTATCAATTGATCTATTAGGACTAAAACCATGTTGAGAAGAAGAAATTATCTTACCCACATCTGAAATAATTTTGTTATAAATACATCTCTCAAAAATTCTTGCAATGGTATGCAAAACAGAAATTGGTCTATAATTAGAAACACAATCTCGATCACCATTTTTGAAGATTGGAACCATTTTAGCACATTTCAAAACACTAGGAAAAGTACAGGAATTAAGAGACAGATTAAAAACAAAGGCAAGAGGTACTGCAATAAATTCGGCTAGCCCCTTATAAATAAAAGAAGGAATATTATCACATCTTAAACTAGAGTGAGTCTTAAGCCTCCTAATAGCTACAATAACATCTTCCCTAGAGATATAATCAATTGTACATTTAGCACTAGACAAATTGCCAGGAAATGTAATTTTAGAATCAATCCCATGTTGTGAAAAGTATAACTCTGCAAAATGTTTAGAAAAATCATCTGCATTTAATGCAGAACTGTGAGTCATTTGAACCTTTTTCTTACCCAAGCCTGAATTATTAACAAAATTCCAGAATTCTCTAGGATTAGAAGAAATATTAATTTCAATTTGTTTTATATACTCTTGTAAATCTCATTTATAGATATATTTAGCCAATCTTCTAAAATTGATAAAATTATTAGAATAAATTATATTCTGTGTCTTAAAATAGAGTCTATGATGGTAAGATTTCCTTTTAATAATCTTAATAAGAGTATATGAAAACCACAGAGGATAACCTTTGTTAAACGATAATTTAGATAAACACAAGATACATTTATAAAGTTATAAAAAAGAAGACAGAAAATCAATTCTAAGATTATTTGAACTCATGAACTGCTTAAATAACATCCATAGAAGTAATAAATATTTATCAAAAACTAAAAAAAAAAAATTGTGGGTGGAGGATATGAAAAAAAAAAGACCTAGTTGATAATTATTACATTAAAGCATTGAGTTATACAAAGATTTTTAAATAAGAATTCATAAAAAGACTGTTCAAGCCATTAACCACAAATAAGAAATAATTGTACCTGTTATATAATGTTTTAAATCTAAATCAATATACACTTTTAAAAATGAAAACATTTCACAGCTTCTTTATATGACTAGGGGAATTATTACTAATATTAACTTTGCAATTTAGGCCATTTTAAATAAAATTTTCTATTTCATAGTGAAAAACTTATCACTGCTATCAAAAAAGTAAGAATGTTTAATAACAACATGAAGTTATTGTTTTACATTTTATCATACTAAGCATTAATTATCATTATAAAGTGAATGATGGATAAAATATTGTACTTATTTATTTATTTTTTGAATAATCAAATGAACACATTCAAATACTCTCAGATTTAAGCACAATATATATATATTGTGCCGGTCAAAATTGTATATTCATTTAACAAGACCAATAATCGAAGCAAAAGTACCTTGAATCCAACCATGCACAAGATACATATGTCAGGACAAGGATAAATCCTAACCTATTTGCCTAAACTATTGCCCCTCTGACTAATGGATAACGTTTGTGATAACACTAGCAGTGCTTGTTTTTATTCTGTCCCAGCTGGAGGTCATGGTTCACATAAAGACTCAAAATAATAATGGGTTTATATGAAAAATCAATGATTTAATGGATTCTGACGATTGCAGAATGGTACAGATATGATTTGATCATGGTTTGAACCATAATAATGATAATTCTTTCTGGCAACATTATAAAGAAGTGAATTTAAATCAAGGAAATATTTAAATAAATAGAGTAATTAACCTTAGAGATTGGGAGTGATGACAAACTAAGCTTATTTAAAATAACAATATTATAGAAATTTATTAAGGAAATTAGTACAAAATAAGTAGTCTTTGTTTATACAACTTGGTTATTTTCTTTAATTCGTTTTGATGCGGCTTTGATAATGTAAAATTTTGTTAATTGGTCGGCCAAAACCAATCAGTAATAAAATATTATTAGCCCTCTTCAAGATATTACAAATAAATCTGTTTTATATATATATTACAAGACATGAAATATGGGCATTTAAAACACTAATACATTTAAAATCATTTGTATATAATGAGTGTGGAAAGCAAAATAGTTCTTAAATAAATAATTGACAATTATACAGTCAAATTTAATTAATTACGAAATTTGTTTGTGAAGGATGTGCCATCATGGCAGAGAGCATTTCAGGTTTGCTAAATAAAGATATAAAATGATGAAGAAGGCAATATGCTATTATTATAGATTATAACAAAAATAAATGACATCTGTTACAAACCTCTGGGTGGCTTTACTAAAAGAAATTCCTGATATGTACAGGTAGATCAGAGAATATGTTGGCCCTCCAGCCAAAGCATGTCTGAATAATAATCATAAATGTGATGTGCTGGAATTCCCATACACATCTTAATGGCAATGCCTGAAAATGGATCCCTTGGTATAAACTACTTCTACTTTGAGGGAGTGTGAAAAATTGGACTGGTCATAGTTAAATTTTCGATGGTCCTGAGGAGTAAGTAGTAAAGCAAATAATAATAAATGAATGGTTGTAGCTATAAATACATAATGCCTTAGACATATATAGAAGATAATGTATTACTAACAAAATTAATAACTTAATTTCTAATTAAACTATCTCCCTGCCATAATGGAAGGTCCCAGAAAGCTTAGGCCTTTAATAAATGAATAATAATTTACAATACAAAAGGACGGCAAGAATTAAAATTTAAAATATAAGTTGTTTTCGACACTTTACAAATATTTCATTTATCAATAAAGTTATTAAATAGTTTATGAAAGATTACAAAATAAGACTTTTAATTAACATAGATGGGGCATTGAATATCAAACTCACTTCTGATAAAGTTTGACAATATCAAGCATAATAAATTATACATCGATTTTTTTTTACTATTTTGACAAATAAAAATATATATGTATGAAACATATACTGACAAAACGCTATAATAGATCTTACTTAATTGATTCACTAAAATTCTTTATTCATTCAGAAATAATTACAGGGCTATTTTAAATGGGAGGCAATAGTAAGATACTTTTAAAATAAATCATTCAAAATAAATTTATATATGATATACAAAACTAAATGAGCTTTCTATTAATTAATTTACAGGAAGTAAGTCTCTTGTAATGATTTTGACTGGAAAAATAAAAGGGAGAGAATTTAAAGTTAATAGCTCATTGAATTTTGTACTTGGAAATTTCAGTAAATCAAATATTCTAAATAAACCAACAAAAATTAATTTAATTTGCCACATCAAAATAATGTAAGATTTTATAAGAATTGATATTTTAAATTTAATAAAATTAAAACCAAGCCGTATAAACATCACACAGATATATAAAATATAAATTAGTATTGATTTGGAAAACAAGTAAAATGGAATCAATGGCTTGCGGCGAATTGGACATTACCTCGGAATCAATCAGTAGGCATTCCATGGCTTGAAACAGGCAGTTAATACAGTCAGATCATTTCAGGCTTCCTCGACACAGACAGTCTCTGGCTAGATGTTTAAAGCACTGGAAAGGCATGGATGGGCTGGTGGGACAGAGTTCCAGAAAGCAAGGGTCGATCTTTTTAGCCAGTCATTCTTTAATCACGATGTACTGAATCCAAAGTACACTCTTTAATGAACTGTTCTCAATAAAACTCAATATTAAATCCTTATCAAATTTTCCACTATTTATGTGTTCTGATCTTTATCTATAGGATTGAATCTACAGTGACAACTGCCAATTGCAATCGCTCCAACTGTTTCTGAGGTTGGTGCCTGCTTTGGAGGGAAAACTAATTCTGCATTAACATGCCCCAAGGGTTGATTTGCTAATTAAAAAAAAAAAAACAACAACAACAAGCATATTCAGTTTATGAGTCATTGTACTAAGAAGCCTATTTAATTAAGGTTTAGATTAACAAAAATGTAACTTTTCAGAAAAATTTTAGGAATTTCGTACAATGACTTTCAAATTTAATATTTGATATAAAACTCAAGTAGAAATTTACAAAATATAATTGATCCTTTAATGTACATTTATCAAAAGATAAATACAAAAGTTACCAACTGATTAATTTAAGAAAAAATGAACTTTAATGATGAATTTAAAATATTTGTAACATTTTATAGATATCTATGATTCAATTATATATAAATACCAATTTAATAAAATAAACACAGTATACATTTTTACAAATATAAAATAAATAAACTAATATAAAAAGGTTAGTTTTAATTATAAAATAAGATTAATGAAATATAAAAGATTATAATATTGCTTAAAATATACTACCACCTATTATGAGATGGGTGTCAGTTAATATAAGATTGGGTTTAAACCCATACTAGTGCTGATGACATTGGCACTAGGTGAAGCAGAAATATGTACTATATTTCCAGCTTCTATATATATATATATGTGTGTGTGTGTGTTCTCTCAATTTAACATTCCACTATCTTTTTCTTAATTGCATTAATCTGTTTGTTTGTTGTTGTTGTTTTTTTTTTTTTGTAATTTGATGTTTTAATATGTATAATTTTCAAAATTAAACTATCATTGGTATGCATTATACATGTTTAAATTATCTATGTTTTATATATATAAATATTTATCTGTGTTAAAAATATTACAAAGGGTGTTTACTCCTATTTATGATTTCGAGCATCTTACAAAGGCTTTTGAAACAAATGGTTGAGAATACTGCAGCAAAACTATATACATATAACCAGATTTATTTTTGTTCACATTAATTAAATATCCATATTCTTCCATAAATATTTTCCCTAATTACTCAAGTGTCCTACTCCACAATTATATTACTAAAAACTTAACTATACTAATAAACAAGTTCGTTCTAACCATTGAGTCAACATGCATATGTATATCATTTTTAAAAAACCTCTGTAGCTATTAAAAATTCACTTCTAAAGTTCATCAAACCATCAGTTAATTTGTACTCTTGGAAATGATAACAATATAAAAAAAATAAGCAAATCTTAATAGGTCCTGTGAGAACAATTGACATTGATAGCAGATTATAGTTAAAAGTATAGACAATGAATAAAAAAGAAAACACAATGAAGAAAAAAGAAAACAACCATAGTATTAAAATTAGAAAGAATATACCATAACAAGAATATGTCTGATATTTTATATACATGCACATTAGTTTTATTATTAATTACTGATTTAATAATAATAATTATAATTTCTATTTTGAATATATGTTGCTAATTTTCATATTATAATTACTATCAATAGAAAAGGGAAAACTTTTAGACTGTACTTGTTAAGATTTTATTTAAGGATATTCCTTATATTTTGAAAATAGAATGGCAAGATAAAAATAAAAATCCATAAAATAATTCTTCATCTTGCAGGATGTGATGATATTGAATCTACTACTGCAAAGACATATCTCTGATGGATTGGACATGTGAAATGAATGAATAATAAGATCTTTAAAAAGTATTTTATAATAAACTGAATCATAGTTCTCATGGAAGTAGTAGATCCTAATTAGATTATAACTATTATTTCAAAGGCATTCTAAAATTGTGCAGTATAAATTGCATTTGTTGAGAGATATGGTTAAGAATATAATACAATGAAAAGCTATGTTAGATAAAGTATTAAAGGCTTTCAGAACAAAAATTTTACTATTAAAAAAAAGTTAAAGCTGGTAGCACAAACTATCAAATAAACAGATTTTGGAATAAAAATAGGATATAAACAGATGTATTTATAACTAGTTTTCATAAAATTCAACTTAAACTTTTATTTTATATTTCATTTTTCCCCCCTTTGTGTGGAGTAAAAATGGCTATGTTAATTTATTAATGGCTGCTAACAATGATTATTATTAATTACTGCAATATACATTCAGACACCAGGATTTCATTACCATTACTGTTACTATAACAATACAAATTATTTCAATAAATGATTTTATTCCCACTAATATGAATCTTAATTATGTAAGAGATAATTAAAATGGACAATATATAAGGAGAAGCAATAGAAAGCTAACACTAATGAAGATAAGTTTTTTATATTATAATATTAGGCTGTCTTGTCACTAAACATTACAGCTGTAGTGAATGAATTCCAAAGAAGTATGAGTATAACTTTGAGTAGCTAATTATATGAGTTAATAAAATTATGTATATTGATGTATGCTTGTTGCCATTGCCATATACATAAATGAAATAACTTTTTTTTTTAAAAAAAAGAAAAATTTTTAAATTTTAAATGTAATTAAAATGATTACAAGAAGAAATTTCGTGGTGCCAGTTCGTCTATGTCATATAAAATTTCTGACATATTATATATTCAATGCGTTTATACGGTATTTTTTGTCTAATTACAATTTAGGTTTTAATTCTTTTTTTTTAATAATTTATGTGTATATGTGTGTGTAGAATTGTAAAATATATCACGTTTCAGCATGTTAGCCAAGACTGAAATTTAAATAAATAAAGTCCATTTATTCGTATTTTTTATTTAAAAAATGAAACGTTAAACAAGCAAAAATTTTATTCAAATTTGCATGTAGTTTGAAGAGTCAATGTCACTTTCTGAAACTTAGAAAAATGTTTAATCTCAATTCCTATCAACCTTTTTTTTTTACCTAAATGGATTTCTTTTTTATTATCACTATTATTTATTTCTTGTCATTTAAAGATTTTGCTTTTTAAGTAACAGGCTAGGGGAGAATGATATAAGAATAAGAGCAAGACAGAAAATGAATAAAAATGTAAATAATCAACTATAGTATTGTGATTATATAAAGACATTGTTTTGTTTGTAAAATTAAAATAGAAATAGATATTTTCATATTAATTCGTCCATAATATAGATAACCATAGTATATTCTTAAAAATATTGTGTGAAAAAATACATGTTTAGATAATATATGAAATAATGCTAGCAAACAAATCTTTTTATGGAGTTGCATTCAAATAGAAATAGAAAATGATAAGGATTTAATTATTTTATTAGCAATATGAATACAATTTTTTATTATAAATATGATCATAAACTGATCAATAGCTCTCAACAAAACTTTCTCGAAGATCATTGAACTTTTATAATTCTAAAAATATTTGTTAATCCGAGCACTGATTATATATGTGTGGGAAATGATGATCTGGACCAACTGATGAGTGCTGTTTCAGTACAAAATATGTATATTGGAGATCATTTATCTTTTTCATAAGTGTGTGGTCATATGTATCGTTTACGTCAAATAGAGCTGGATAGCTGAAGGGAACTAGAAAGTCAGTATTCAAATGCCATATAATTAATTCTATATTGATTAATCAGATTTATATTATTAATTTATTTGTGATATAATTCGAAATATACTAAAAATAAATAAATAAATGCTACCATTCTACTCAGGAGATTAAAAATTAATCATATTATGAGAAGATTTATACTATCCTATTATAATTTTATATATGCATCAATTTAATCATTTGTGAAAGGACTTGATGCTCTAAACCATGGCCAAAACGTCATAAAAAAATGCACATAATATAAATAAAACTTCCAGTATTTAATAATTCAATTACTTGAGGTCATGATAAAACAATAGTTTCACAATTATATTGCTTTTAATTAATTTTTTTTTTTAAAAAGTCTATGTTTATTTGGTGACAGATCTTTTTTCTGGGGGAAGGTGGTATCCATGAACAGAAAATATTGAAAAAAAATCTTAAATTCTTGAAACAAAATTTTGTAAACATATAAAATCATACTTATAATGTGATCATCATTACTAGTGCAATTTCAAAGATATAGGAAACTAAATGTGTACAGAAAATATTTCTTAAAAACATATTCTAATCAAAATATAAAAAATAAAAAAAAATATCATACATAAAAGCTATTAAAGAAAATAAATATTAATAATTATACATTACAAAGCTTTTTTTTTATCATATGATTTTATACCCTTATCAAATATTAACATCTGTTTTAAACACACTTATTATTGCATAGACATATTCATTTACTGTTTTAAAATATAAGTAAAAGAATAACAAAACCATGAATAAAATAAAATTATGATACAGCAATCTGATTATTATAGATCCAATAAAAGTTGAAACAAATTAACTATAGAACATCATAATACACAGAATAATAAAAAATAATACTGTTTAAGACTTTTTTTCTTTTTTTTCCAAGTTTTATTTATTGTTATTGTTATTTTAATTCTATTTTAAAACAGAATATGATTCTGCATACAATAATAAGTTAATAGTTAAAACATTTGATAAAGGTATAAAATAATATACTGTATAAAATTTTTAAGATATAATTATTAATATTTATTTCTATAATAGCTGTTATATATGGTATTTTTATTATTTTATAATTTATATTTCCATTTTGGATGATACTAATAAAAATATGAATGTAGTAAAGTTTGTACTTTTCAGCCCGATATATTTATCTTTCACCTATCATAATTTATATAGATGTAATAATATGTTGGACTATTTATATCATCTATGATCAAATGTTGAATGTTTAGAAAAATTTTATGTTATTTAAATTTTTCAAATTAATGTGTTGTTACCAACAGTTGTTTGCATTTGAAAAGTTTAAATAAAGTTACAATTTTCTAGACATTCATTCAACATTTACTGACAGATAATGAAAATAGTCCAATATATTATCACATCTAAAATATCATCATCACAAACTTTCAGGAAAATAATTTACATACACTCTCAAATTTAGAGTTGCATCAAAACCCAAAAAATTTTATATCATTAAGATATGTGAATATATATATATATATATATATGTGTGTGTGTTATCTAGTGAGCTTGCTAATAGCTTTTAACAAACTTTTCAGAATATCCCCAATCCCAGACCAGTATCTGCTTCTGGCTTCCTCGGTGAGGTGACAGGATATTCAAGCATTATATTTAAAAAACAAAGCCCAGCCCAGCACTTTATCTAATGGTTAACTGCTAAATAGAAAATCTGAAATTTTCAGACATCCATGGGTCTTCAAATCCAGCTATCTAACTTAAATATTCAGAAGCAGAAACCAGTATGAGGTTGTGGATATTCTGAAAAGCTTATTATGAACTAATGGCAAGCAAATTAGATAACATTTGTAATACAAGTTTGTTAAATTAGGTCATATGATATATGACTTGATTTCTTTGCAATTATATTTTTTGCTATTAAGGCTTTGGAGATTTTATATTGCTAAAGCTATTAATATATGATGTATCTGAACTTAGTTCAATCCCATATGGCTATTTAAATTAGATAGCAGGATTTGAAGACATATGAATATCTGAAATTTTCAGATTAACTACTTGGGCTTGGCCTGGTATTTTAAATCCAATGCTTGAATATCCTAACACTTCACTGAGGAAGCCAGAAGCAGAAACCAGTCTGAGCAGTTGGGGATATTCTGAAAAGCTTGTTAAGAGCTACTGGCAAACTCTTTAGATAACATTTGTAATACAAGCTTCTTAAATTAGGTCATGTGATATATGATTTCATTGCATATATATAAGCTCTATAAGATTTAGGAATATACACACACAAAAAGAGAGACTGTTAAGCAGATATTAATAACAAGTACTTGCAAACTTTTAACCATAACATATAAAAAACCATAATCAAAATATTATGTTAGTTTTCTTTTATAGAATTTTAATGTACTTATTTGGCCTCTTTATTCCTTGATCCAAATATTATACCTGAATCTTTACTGATAAACATCTCATAAAATATCCAACTATAAAGGACATTTTTTAAATTTTAGATTTTGGTGTAGTTAATTGAAGTAAATTGTTCTAAAAATAAAAAAACAAAAAATGGAAAACAATCACCAATGCAATAGTTGTATTGATATATTCAAATCATATATACATATTGTTTTTCTGAAGGTTTGTGATGCCATTTTAGTTGTATTTACAGGATTATTTCCATCATCTAACACAAACTAATGATTAGAAGAGAGAAAACAGATGTGTCTAAGGTAGCAGACCATGTATTTGCCAATGAAGATATGTTCAATTGGGAAAATACAAAAATAGTGAATAGAGAAGAAAAGGTACAAAAAAGAAAATTTAAAGAAGCTGTTCATATGATAACAGTGAGCAACCCAATAAGTCAACCTAGTATAAGCATACATAATATATGGAAATCACTGATCAACATTACTCTTAGGAAAAAGTGGAAAAATCAGGAGGAACTTCATAGGTAAGTATTTGTCTGAAGGTTTATGATGATGGTATATTACTAGATGTGATATGTTGGACTATTTCCATCATCTATGAGTGAATGGTGAATGTATAGAAATTTTTTTAAAACTTAATTTAAACTTTCCAAATACAAACAACTTGTTAGTAACAACACACAAATAGACAACACGGGTTAGTAATCACACAATGTTTTGAGTAGCATTATTCTCCACTCTTCTTCAGGTTTTGTTGGCCTACATGCACAGTGACAATATTCGCTTAGAAGTTGATGATGGAAATAGTCCAACCTATCACATCTCATACATAAGTATATGAAATTTCTACTTACTGTTGCATTTAACAGGATTACTCAGGAGGTTAAAATGTTATTTTAAATTTCATATTCAAGAATATAAGAATCAAGTTCGATTCCCATGCTACTACTGTCACTGGTCAGGCCAGCAACACCTGAAGAAGAGGAGAGCATAAGACCTCTTGAAACATTGTGCATAAACTAACCTGTGTGCTATTACTAACAGTTGAATGTACTTGGAATATTTAAATAAAGTTATTTTTTTCTAAAGACAATCAATACTTAGATGATAGAAATAGTCCAATATATAAAACAACAAAAACGTACATATATATATTATTCCTGAATTAAGATTAAAAATTTCCTGATATTCCTTTTTTTTTTAAAAAATAAAAGTCCAATATCATATATATAAAGACAGATTGACATATGAAAATTCTAAATGTCATTTTTCAAAAAAAAAAAATACATTTAATAATCATTACTGTTTAAGAATAATTTTACAAGTGTTATAAAAAAAAGTGTTATAAAAGAATTTTATTAAATTTTATAGAAAATTAAAAATGAAAAATTTAAATATATAAAATATTAAATTTTTTAATCAGCATTTCTGTGCATTAAAAAAAAGGCTAAAATTTAACAAGTTCGAAAAATGAAAGTGTACAATGTAAAATTTAATATACATATTAAATCATTCACATTGATATATATATTCAAAAAAAATTTATTGGTGATAGTAATTAGTAGTAGTGTTGCCCATTCTAGAAGATAGTAACAAAATTTATTTACTAAAAAAAAAAGGTGACCGTAAATTTAAAAAAAAAAACAGAATACAGTAAGAATTCAAATTATAAATAAGCATAACAGTGTAATACGATAATTGATGAGCTGCCAATCATTATCTCATAAACTTATAAATAAATATATTTAAATTTATAAACATTAAAGCTAACTTCATTTTTTGTATGTATATTTAAAAAAAAAAACATATTAACTAATAAATAATAATAATAAAATACATTAATAAATATAATATCTATCAAAATCTCATAAATTACTCTATTTTAGTTGGCATATTAGTTATGAGTAATGAACATATGTGTATTAAAATCATTGCCCAATGGCAAACGGAGCAACTAAACAATAGGAGACCAATCCATAAAACTTGATCATTGTTAGTGCAGAATTGTCATAAAAAAATTTATCCTCCCCCCCAATGATGCTTCCAAAAATTGAAGCTCATAGTGATTAATATTACTCCGTTATAACATGGATTTTTTTTTTCAATTCTAAAAGTAAAAAAATATATAAATTCATTACTAGTACCATTATAACTTGCTACAATAAAAAATAAACTGAAATGACTACAACTGTTTTTAATTAAAAGCTAAACATTAATAAAAATTATATTGCAAACTAATATTATCCTTGTATTAATCGTATTACTAATAAATTTTCATGTTTTTAACACTTAAAAAGCACTATCTAAAAATAAAAAAAATCTAAAAAGCACTATCTAAATAGCTTGAATTCATAGACTTGTGTTAAAAATGGTTTTATTGTAGTAAAAATATATTCTGGTATACAAAATAGTTTCAAAAAACAAATAAATAAATAATTAAAAAATAAAATAATTAATTCTTTTCTTTTTTTTTTCATTTATTTAACTTACACACTAGCATATTATCAATAACTGTGGAATAGAAATTATATCTATAATAATAAACAAAATGTATCATTTAGTAAATAAAGGCCTTTTTACCATTCACAAATGATATTTTTAATATACAATTACATTAACATAGCTTCATATATTTCATTCATCATTATATTTTCAAATAGCAATGATCCATTGCCTATCAATCATTACTGACTTATTTTTTTCCAATTATATTGATAATAAATGCAATTTGCCCATTCTACTTTGAATACTTTTTAGCAAAAACCTTTTATTTTACATATATGCATTCATAATCTTACATTTTGACTGTCCTGCAATCTTAACATAAGATTGTCTATGTAAATATGTACAATAAAGGGTTTGTTTTTTTTCTAATAAGTGTTCAAAGTAGAATGAATAAGTAGCATTTATATAAGAAAAGCAAAATAAAAATAATGGTACATTCGGTAAAATATTGATGGTACCGATTTGTCTTCTAATCTACACATTTTCCTGTTAATCCTTTCCAGTTAATCTCAACATAATCCCTTCAAAATTTTATATGCAGTCTAAAAACTATATTGTTATTGTATTAAAAAACCTAAGTCTCAGTTATACAAGTTTTTCATCCAAGTTTAATTTTATTTTTAATTTCATTAATTAATGTTACGATTTATAATATAATTATATCCAAGATATTTGTAATAGTTAATTTCTTCTAATTCATCATTACCAACTTTTATTTTTCTTCTTATATTACAAATCAATGAAAATTATTTTAGGTTTTTGTTAGTATTTATCTCCTACTGCGAGCTGAACCTTTTTTGATTGCAGCTTTTTTTTTTTTCTGCTGGTAGACTCACTATTTGCCTGTTCATCTATTGCAGTCTCTTTGTTTTCGTTTTTCAAAGCCATTGCTTCCAGTGAGAGATTATATTTCCATACTGTCATCTGATGATTGGTCTGCCATGTCTATTTGTATAAGTTCTTGCTCGTTTGTTTTAATTTTTTTGCTTTCTCTAGTTTTTTTTGTTTTTGGCTGCTTTCTTTTGATTTCCGGTGGTGTGCTTCCAACACTTGAAAAAAAACTCTGTAATGTTGTCCATGATTTATGTTGCGGTTTTATTTATTATTGTGTGTTCTGTTTGATTTTTATTTTCTTTTGGGATTTCTTTTGCTTCTTTTTGCGTGCATTCATTTTTCTCTTTTGTTACTTTAAAACTAGCCATTTCTGTTGGGAAGTTAATTTTTCCTATTTCATCCTCCATGTTGTTTTTCTTGGAACAATTAAGGATATGTTTGTTTGGTTATTTATTGTGTCATTATTAATTTTTTTATCTACCAATTTGACCGCTTTAAATGTTGGTAATCAGTATTCTCTGGCTGTTTGCTTGTTTTAGTGTTTTCTGTAATTTGTTCTAAGCTTTTTGGGAGATCTTTATTCTTAATTGCTTGTATTTATTTGTTATATTGAGTTGTTATGTGACCTCTTTTTCCACATGCAAAACACTGTGGTTTTAGACCTCTGATGTATAGATATAGCATGGCTTCTTGGTCAGTTATATGTGTGGGGGTGCTTTCTGGATCAATTTCCTTATGTAGTTTAATTTTGTATTCAAAACTGTTAGTATTTGAATTGATGTCTCCTTAAGATATAACTGTTGAAAAAATATTACTGTTCCAAACATCCTAAACAGATTCATCATCCTTTGGAAGTCATCAATGTTATACCCAAAGTATGTATTTTTTAGTATTCCAGAAATATTTATTCTCATCTACTTGTACTATCACATAATTTCCGAGTGTCTTAATATGATTTATGAAAATTTATTTTTGCATGCTTTCATAGAATTGGACTGCAACAAATCTATTATTAGGGTGTTCACCTATACATTGTATCTCTTCCAGTAAGTTTGCTTTTTCTAGTGTTCCAATTAGTAGTGGTTTGGGAAAGGTAAAGAGTGTGCATTGATTGTCAGTGATGGCTATTACTGTTGATTTTTTGGTGAAAAATCTTTTGAAAGTTGTGAAGACCATTCTTGGAATGGTATTGTTGAACTTCTCTCTAATTTGCTCCAGCATTTCATCGGTCCATTGAGTGGGTAGGTGGGGGATTCATTTACCTCTTGTTCAATTAAATCCAAACATTAAATCATTCACAGTTGTTTTCCTAAATCTTGGATTTTTTTCCCGGATTAACATTATCAGATCTTTGTGATATTGAGGCATATGTCTGACTTGTGCCCTGCGTTGGATTTACCTCATGATTGAGTCACTGTGAGGTCGCCATTTTATTGTACCGGCGATTTTTAAAACCAGGTATTGTTTCAGCTTTTTATTCTTTTTTCCCCAAAAATAAAAAATATTAAAATTTCTAACTATTTTTTCCCTCTGCTACTGATACTTTTTCCTCCTATTATTATTTGAAATATGTACTGTAGCTATAAATTTCCCTTTCTCTTATTAATCTTTAACTTTTTTAGTAAACCTTTTTTTTTTAAATTATTTTAGTTTAGATTCCTATCTTAAATATCATATTTGAAGTGAACTGGCTTTCTATTTTTATTCAGAATGAAAAAAAAAGCTAGAGGCTTTTTGTTTACCTGCGAACTAGGTCTGTAGCTAGGTGGCGTAATACAACCACAATACTAGGGCTACTAAAAGTAAAAATCTATAATGGATTACAAATTAATCCAGCCACATACCTATAAAACAAGGTTTTTCTATATACTCCAGGGATGCTTCATCACTCTGTCCACACAAGCCTACTATATCCTCAAACTGCAGCTTTTCAACATTCAAAATTATTTACATTGACTGCCATCTCATAATCACTTCATTCCAACATCAAATTATCACACTCAATAGTATTTCTGTGAACGAACCCCCAGGTCCCACCACAATGGCACATACAATTCTCACAATAGATTCCCAGCACACAACCTAATAATATCAATGGGTGATTTCAACTTAAGTTACATAAAATTCAATACAACATGGGTACATTAATTAAACCTGTCTCTTATAAGCACTCAAGGCTTTGTTGCTGCAGATTCAGTGTCATTCTATAACTGATGGCATGCCACTCTCATTGATCTATGCTACTACACAGCAATGCTTCATCACCTATTCAACTTCCAATTCAACCTATGCCCATTTTCAGAGCCGTGTGGTATAAATCATTACAAAAAATTTTTCAGAGCTTCAAACAACATTCATTCATCTAGAAAAAACAGTCAGACCCTACTCCCAACAACCACTACCAAATTCTCATTCTCAGAGATTTATATCATGCTAAATAAAATTAAAGATATATCACAAGATCCAATTCAAAAGTACCAGTCATTCATCAATATACTATCCTTCAACATATATCACGACACAATACTTAACCTCACCCTCCCACTTAATGGCACTAGCAGATGATCTCCACAAGAGAATCACCATTGCCAAATCCATGCACAACACCCACCAATATGTACAACTAAAAAAGCTGTATCACAATACATGTAAACAATTAAAAGAATATCAACACAAAGAAAAGAAAAATATGCCTCATCCAACAATACACATAGGTACACTGATATATCCACTGGGCATTGTGAT
This sequence comes from Epiperipatus broadwayi, assembly GCA_028023455.1. Lineage (NCBI taxonomy): Eukaryota > Metazoa > Onychophora > Udeonychophora > Euonychophora > Peripatidae > Epiperipatus > Epiperipatus broadwayi. The sequence continues at coordinate 993,786 of JAQFVV010006307.1, read as the reverse complement.
ATCAGTCAAACAGAAACGTGTCCATGGCAATTAAAATAAATGGCAATGTCTAAGCAGGACATAATATGCTGGATCACATATACCAAAATTTTGAGCAAAAATCCAAACATATAAACAATACACACCAATCACTGATTAGTTTGGAAGGCCTGAAACAGATATTCCCTTTCAGGCCCAACAATTTGCTGGAAAGCTTTAAAAAATCCCAACAGTTGCCACCCTGGAACCAATGGCATATCAGCATTTGCCTTTTCACATTTGAGTCAATTTACTATGAAGTACCTTTGTAACCTCACTAACTTCCTATCACAAAAAATATTCAAAACTAGGGAACTATAACAAATTAGCAATAGTGCATTTAACAAAAAAACAACAGCTATATCAAACTCAACAACCTTTGGCCCATCTCCATGGGCCCGTTGAGAATTAAATTATTGGAAAAAGTAGTGAAAGATAAAATAGAAACATACATATTGCCCTTAAATCAAACATGCAGTACACACAGAAAAGATTCTCCACCATACAGGCTGCACTTGTATTTAAAATGATACAAAGTGGAATACAACAAGATAAAAAGAATGCCCCAATTGCAATTCAGCTGGATATACAGGTAGCATTTGATTCTGGCACAAAAGATGTCTTAATAAACATGCTTTCAAATATACAACAATTCCACTCACCCTGCTATACATCATTACAAGTCTATTACTCAACTGAGATACACCTCACACTTAACAGCAGAAAAACATAATTTACTTCTACACAATTTCACAAGGATCCCCACTCAGTGCACTTCTGTTTATTATATATATATAAATCCACTCTTAAAATAGATTGAAAATGAGTTGTCTGGAATACCATGAACTTCCCAATGTGCTCCATACATTGCATACATGGATGACTAGACAGTGTTTTTAACATTGTGTAAAGAGATGCTAGTATTGGAAAGAATCCTACAAAATTACACAGATACACATGAACTACAATTCAAGCTAAGCAAAATATCAGCAAGGTTCATCTACGCTAATAAACTCTACACACAGCTATATCAAGAAAAACCATACTCCATTTCTCAGATTCCCATTTTACCTGGGAGCGCATAGAATACGACAAACATTGCAAAATAAGCTCAAACAGAAAGCAAAAAACATGTCCACATCTTTATCAAATGTATACTTATCTCTCCCTATTTAACATACTCATAACAAGAATTACATACTATTCACTTCTTGTCAACTTTACAAACAAGTTTATAGCTGCAATGTCATCGCTCTATAGCAAACTACTATGGGGGAGGAAAACTGTAGCCATTTCTATCCAACAACTCAGTCAACCAACTAAATAAAATAGTCTGAGGCTACACACAATTCATGTGTTCCACACACAAAAACAATAAACCTAATGGAAAAGATCACTGTATGGTTTCAACAGCTGCAAAACCTCAACATAATTTCTACAGATCATCCAACCCCACATATGGATATCCAGTATCATTAGCACACTCAGTGAAATCAATGTTGAACTACAATGTTCACATTTGATAGCAAATACACATACCAGCAGACATATAAGGTGATCAACCTAGCCACAATCAACCAGACCTTTAGCCAAATTCTGGGAGTAAACAACAAACAACTCCTTAAAAACTTCAGAAAATGATCAATGGAACTGAAGTCTTCAACTTCTTGATCAAGCTAAGGCTCTTTGCATTACCATTATCCTGTTTCTTGCAATACCATCACCTTTATAGGTTGACAGATCCATTCTGCAACCTATGCCATGCTGCTGAAGAAACACTACAACACATATTTTACAATTGTACAGCACTAAATACTATGTGAAACAACATGCTAAATCAATATAGAATATGACAAACTATACAGCAACTAACATATTTCACACACAAGTAGACAATCCCTACAGCATGAGCAACAATTGGTGCACATGATATATATTCAGTGTGGGAAATAACACCATACTGCATCTGTCAACATTCCACAACAATCTACAACAAATAAATAGCAGAAATGCACAGATTATACATCCTGATATCTCTGGAGCTACTTGGTCACAATTAAAATTAAAAGCTAATTTATAAGAGCATGCAGCAACTAGCCATTATATAAGCACGGCCTATTAAAACAAAACCAACAGTGAACAAGAAACTAAAAAGGACAATATAAAATGTGGATACTTACATAGGTGAACAAATGAATAAAACTTTTGACCAATGAACAAAGTTAATAACAGAATATTAATGAAAAATGGAAGAAGATACTCTAACTAACAACAAGATCAGAAAGGAATAACTGTAAAAAATAAAGTGTTAGCAATAACAAAAATATCATAATAGAAAAAATCTACCATGTACACCCAGAGTTTCTGAAGTATTGTAATTGAATAAGTTAACTGATGCAGATCCCTATTCAACACTTCCATATCTACGTAATTAACAATAAAAAATCTCAAAGTCAAACTAAATCTGTAAAAATCAACATGCCACTGTAACCAAAGCATAAGTACATAAACACTTTGTAATCTTTGTTAACAATAAAGTATATTACTGAAAGGAAGTGGCAGCAGCAGCAGTAGTAGTAGTAGTAATAAACATGTAAATATAATTATCTGTAAATCTATTGAATGTCTAAAAAACAATTATGCTGCATATGCACAGTTGCAACTTACTCTTTGATAATTATTCCCTTTAGCTATCATTCCCAAACTGCCATTCATATATTAAACTTATAACTAAAATCTGAAAAACAAAATTTAACTTGATAATTAATTTATTGAGTATTTGTAATTCTTTTTTTTTGTCACAATTATGTCCAATATAAAAAATGTTAATGATACCATTCATTGAAAATCAAATGCCTTATTCTCTGTTTTCAAGAAATTAACAAACTCCATCCAACATTATACATTTTCATATATTTCAATATCTATTTTTCTTAAATTATGTTGAAACAATATTTTCAACACAAATAATAGATTTGATAAATTAAATAATGAAGCTTCTACGTTTCATTCCCAATGTGTGCACAGATTAATTGTAAGTAAAAGCATTATGATGACAGATAGGCTACCTTTACAGGAATTATTGACCAATTTATCCAGTTATTTCAATTCATTAGCTGATTATGGTTTTAATATAATGATCCATTCAAATTGTAGGATAACTTATTTTAGTTATTCTCTAATAATAATTAGGAAGATAATTGAAGGATATGCTATTAACTTTTTCAATTAATTCTATAATTCTGCAATTTTCTATATTCTTTTAATTGCCACTAATTATTATTTAATTTGTCCTGATCTTTTATAATTCCTTTGGCAAACACATTTGTTTTCTAAATATAAATTTTTCATAGTAGTTTTATTCCAACTCCTTAATAAGGCATTTATCTGATTTACCTCTACAAAGATGTTTATATATAATATCTGACGTCCAAGTAAAATATAAATTTTATTTTAATTTCTTTTGATCTTTTCTTTATTAGAATTAGTTTTAAACAATATATGCACATTTGATGAATTAACATATCATATATAGTTAACAGTCTGAAAATGAAAACTCTAATATATAATAAAAGTAACTAAATCATTACTTAATTTAAATCAATGTGCATTATGAGATGAAAAATAGTATACAATGCGCATATATATATAAATTATTAATCAATGTCTGTATTCCAATTATAATAAAATATATATAATTATTCAAAACAATACAATAATTAATACAGTAACAATATTTTAAACAAATATATACCAATTTAATAGAAGTACTTTCAACTATCTATGTAGTCGTCAACTAGACTCAAATTGTATTAGAAAAAACCGTTACAAATGTAAACAAAAGTAATACTCATACATCAATTTCCCACAATTCATTAATTTTTATATTGCTCCTTCTATTTATCAACTTTCTTTTCACTTTTATTAACATAGCTTCTTTAATTTTTTTATTATTATTTCTTTCAATACAAGAATTTTAACTTTATTAAAATCAAAATCAAAACCATAATTACATGTTACATTATGATCAAAAAATATGATGTATACATCATCATTTCTAACATTCTCTTCTTATTTTGACTCTTATATAATAACAAATGCTCCCTTATCTTTCTCCAATTACATCGAGATCCCCAGTATATGCCTTTCCACAAACACATAGCCATTTATATATCACAACTTTATTTAAAATACTACACCTATTTTTTAATTATTTATTAATCTATTTAAATTAGGAGTAGTATAAAATGCAACTCGACATATATTTTTATATATCTTTTTATAAATTTAACCTTTCATTACAAATAAATGGTATTGATATCCAAGTATATTTTATTTTATCAATATCTATAATCTAAAATATTTCTATTATTATTAAACTTATAACAATATTATAAATTAATTTATGATCATACCAACATTTAACAAACCATAATAAATACATTTATTTACTTATTTTATCAGAACTTATTTACTATTTATTATTCCTAAATAAAAATATTTTAAACCATAATTTATTCTATTCACATTTGAATACCAAGGAATATATCCTCTTTTTCAATATCTTTTATTACCATACAATAATCTAATTTATTTTTATTACTGTAACTTTAATATCTAAATACTGAATTGACTTTTTCTTCAAAAATTTACTCCATTTAAACCTTCTAAACTATTTAATTCATTAATAATACATTTATAATATCTAAACTTCCACAAACGAAAACATCACAACATACCTTAATAAATTTTAATACCTTAATAGTATTAGTATTAAGAATTATATCTTCATATCTTGATACCACAAAACTACATATTTGTGAAACTACAGGAAGTCCCATAGGCCATCCGTAATCCATTTTATAATAATTTTCATTAAATATAGCATATATATTTTTATCAATAAAATATAATACATCATTTACAAATTTTACTTTTTTAACATCAACTTTTTTTAACATTAAAGCATCTAATATATTTTTTATAGATTTTAATCTATCTATTGAACCGTACATCTCACATATATCAAATGTACAAATACTATCATTATTATTAATATTAATATTTTGAATTTTCTTTACAGGTTAAATTTATAAAACAGATATATAAAAATATATGTCGAGTTGCATTTTATACTACTCCTAATTTAAATAGATTAATAAATAATTCAAAAAATAGGTGTAGTATTTTAAATCAAAGTTGGCAATATATAAATGGCTATGTGTTTGTGGAAAGGCATATATTGGGGAATCTCGATGTACATTGGAGAAAAGATCAAGGGAGCATTTGTTATTATATAAACAAGTGCAAAAATCAAGACAAGAGAATGTTAGAAATGATGATGTATCACCATCAGTATTTTTTTGATCATAATGTAACATGTAATTATGGTTTTGATTTTGATTTTAATAAAGTTAAAATTCTGTGTATTGAAAGAAATAATAATAAACGCAAAATTAAAGAAACTATGTTAATAAAAAGTGAAAAGCAACAGTTGATAAATAGACAGGCAGCCAATATAAAAATTAATGAATTGTGGGAAAATTGATGTATGACGTATTACTTTTGTTTACATTTGTAACGGTTTTTTCTAATACAATTTGAGTCTAGTTGACAACGACTACATAGATAGTTGAAAGTACTTCTATTAAATTGGTATATATTTGTTTAAAATATTGTTACTGTATTAATTATTGTATTGTTTTGAATAATTATATATATATATATATATATATATATATTATCTCTACTATAACATAATAAATCCAGTTAGAATTAATATAAAAAATTGGACTAAGCAAGTACACAGAAACAGATATATAGAAGATAAAATGAAAAAAATTAAGAAAAATAAAAAGTTAACTGTTCATCTTAATGAAGTAAATTGCTAAAAGTGTAAAACAAAAGATAGAAGGGTTTAAATAAGATGCTTTTATTTGGTTTGTTGTATAGCACTTGATTTTAGGCAAATTACTAATGATATGTATACATAATTGTCAAAATCTAGATTGACAAAAGATTAATAAAAATTTTCAATACTTATATTATAGTTGCAAACCAATTAAAACTGAAAACTACAAGATCAGCATTGTAACCAAAAATGATTTATTTGAAGATCAGAAATACTGAGACAACATGGTTGTTAAAATCATCTGCAACATCCGACAATTTCATTTTATCAGTATATTAGGGAATTGTACAATAAGGGTTCACAATATGTGAATTATATATATAATATTTATATACACGCGCGGAAATAGAGAATATAAACTCATGAATAGATAAAAACTTTTTTGTTTTTAAATATATGTATAAAGAATCTGAAATTTTTAAATTAAATTACACGGGTGACAAAATTACTTTTCAAAATATATATAAAAAAAGATTAACAATTTTAGCTCATTAAATTAAAATTGTGCCCTTGTTAAAGTATTTATACATTTGTTGATTTAATATTACTTTTAAATTTTTCTTAAATAGATCTTTAAATTGACAAATGAAAATAAACAGCTGTGAAAATAATATCTAAATTAAATATTCCATGTTAAAGTAGAATGTTTGAAAAAGATTATCATAAATGTGATGTAAAATTGGAATGTGAAAGTAGAAAGATTAAAGATATTAATATACACTTTAATTTGCATGTGTATATATTTGTGTATATTTGATAAGTTCCCCCACATCCAAAAAAAAAAAAAAAGCTGGGGATCAATGGAAGTCTTTTTAATGTTAATATGTGTTTATGATAAATAGAATATTCATAAATCGTAATTAACTAAATTGGAATTACTAATACTATTAAAAAATTTAAAGATGTTATAAAAGATATTCCAAAAAAAAAAAAAAAAAAAACATTTTAATACTATATAAATGGTCTCGATTTTTTTTTTTTTTTTGTTAAGAAAGCGGTATTAAAACTTCTGTAATAAATAATAGGCTGGATAAAACAGAATTAAAAAAAATCACGATGGAGTTGTGTAGCGAATCATTGCGGGCATACAGATACTTAATACGAACAATTATCAATAATACAGTTTTTATTTAAAAATTCATTTTAAAATAATATTGTGTTATAAATCAATAATAAAAACAACAAAATAATAAGATATATATAAAATTATTTTAAATTTGTTAATATTTGGAATATTAGACTTAATATTTGGAATATTAGACTAAATATTTAAAATTTTTACTTGTAAAACGCCAAATAATATACTACCCTACTATTGCATATTTAAATATTTGATTTGATGTTTATTTTTGGATAATTTTTGCTCACACTGATGCAACTATGATAAAGAATGTCTGCTGTCTGAGATTTTTTAAAAAATAATGCATTTTCAATATTTTTTTTAACTCTTTAGTTACCCTATGCAAAAAAAGTTCAGTATCAATATTTTTACTTGGTATTAAAATAAGAGATAACTTTGCAATAATAAATCTAGGTAAAAGAAGCAGTTATAGCTACTTGATAAATATTTTGTACCATTTTAGATTGTTTTCAATTTACATTTAAAATGTAAAATAATTAAATAGCATGTTTTTATAATATTTTGGTTTTAAATACAGAACAAAAAATGTATAACAAGCTTATCTTTGTTATAAAATTATTCCTCCTAACTTTAGAACCTGGCAATGTCTATCTATAGAGGCAGGTTAGTAAAATTGATTTATGAAAATCCATGTTTTTATAACTTGTAATAAAGACAATAAAATAAATAGTAATAAAAAAATGCTACTAAAACTATGTAAATGAAATCTGGTAATGATTGTTTAAAGTACCATGAATTAAGTGCAACTATGCACAGTTAGATATAGACATAAATTTGTCATCATATATGAAATTAGAATAAATGTACAACGGTTTACTTTTAGATAAACATGGTAGTTTCTATTTTTAAAAAGGCTATATATTGATAAACCTTCTTAAACAAGTATTTCCTCATTCTGATCACTTTCATAACTACTGCAGTCATTTATTTCTATTAATTTCAATATATTATCAATAAGACTTTGTTCCAAAACTGACATTTCTTTTTATTTTCCTATTGCAAAGTTAAACAAATCTGCTTGCAGTTCTGATATTTTTTATCACAACTCTTATTCCCAATATAAAATCATCACACCTTTACATTATATGATTTAGAACAATAGGAGAGTAAAAGACAAGAGATAAATCTTCAGCAGTGACTTCTATTTTTAAAAAAAATCCTAAAAAAATATGATGATGAAATGAATGAAAATATTGTATTCTTCTTGTCTCTTGAAAGTTTGAAATAATATCATGTTTTCTAAATAATTGATCCCACAATTAAAATTATATTTCATTCACCTTTATTTACTACCCTTTCCATATAAGTTATTCTATCATTATTCCACTATTTTATATAGATGTCCTATATTTTTCTTCATATACACATATAAATCACACTTGTTAGTCAAATTCTTATATTATTACTTTTTTTTCCTTTGATATATAAAGCTCATGTCTTTGCCTTACATACAATAAACTCTCTTTGAACTTATATATTCTTTGTTAATATATATATATATATATATTGTAAACATACACACCCATACAACCTCTTTACATCTGTTGTAACTATTTCCTGATGAGCATATTGTAGGAAGGATTAATCAATTGGCATACCCCAATACAGACATCACCCCACCTACAACAATATTTCCTGCTCATCAGAAGATGTAGCACCATAGAAACTAGAAACATCTAGAAATTTAGGTGTTTGGTTTCCCCAAACGGTGCCACTAGAGTTTCATCTCACAACAACCTGACTTAGCTTGGTTTAGTTATGCCGAACAAAGCTCAGGAGGCATGAGATTCTTGTGAACAAGTGCAATGAATGACAAGTGATGCAACATGAACAACTGGATTGGTTTTATATAATAATAAATTTATTTCATAACATTTGTTAAGATCATTAGTTCTCCACAGTTATTTTAGACAATAATCCCATAAAGTTTATTATTAGTTCATTTTTGATATAATTCATCTTTAGGATCCATTTTCTGGTATGTGCATATTTTCTTAGGTTCCATTGATCAGTTACTCCTCATTGGTGATGTATTTATCTGCGGTGTTCTTTCATTCTTTAGTTGTGATTTAAATATTAATCCTTGATCCATGTACAGCTGTATTTTTCTCATAAACATTTGTAATTCCTTCTTTTAAAAATGTATTATTTTCTTAAGCCAGTAGTTGTGGAGAGACCATACTACCGCCGGTCGATGGTGCTGCACCACCATCAACAACCGGCCTGAAGCTTGCAAGTTATAAATTTCTATATGAAATTGGCCGAAATTCTCAAAAAAAAATGCCTGAACCAATACAAATACAATGAATCCATCAAAAATACAAATTACAAAAAAAAAAAAAAGAAAATCCTATAAAATTCAAATTTAAAAAAAAAAACAGAAATCAGTCAAAATACGCAAAACCAGACCTCCCCACAACTAGCTAATTTAATCAAATTCTTCACTGAAATTGAAAAGTAATGCAACGAATCCATCGAAAATACAAATTAAAAAAAAAAAAAAAAACAAAGAAAATCCTATAAAATTTAAATTAAAAAAAAAAAACAGAAATTGGTGAAAATCCACAAAGTAAGAAATATGGCGGAGAGAGAGTGAAAAATCCAAAAACATCAAATTATTTACCTTTCAACATTTGTAAATATACATCTACGATCATATTCAAAAGCAATTAATTGTTCTCTGGCTTTGAAATTATGGCATATCTAAATTCAGCAATAATATTTAAATAATTAAAAAGCAATACACAAAAAATAATTACCAATGTAAAATCCACCTCTCCCCTCCAAAGTAGCTTGAATTAACAAATTAGGTCGATGGTGTAGATTTTCAAAAAATATACTTAATACTTAAAAAAGAAAAGTGTTTCAATATCAAATTATTTAGCTTTAAAGCAATTACTTGTTCTCTGGCTTTCAAATTATGGCCTATCTAAATTGATCAATAATATTTAAATAATTAAAAAGCAATACACAAAAAATAATTACCAAAGTCCTTCCAGTCATTTGTAGTAGGCACTTGAATGTGTTCAGCATAGAAATCCATTAAAAAGAACATTATTTTGATTTAGAGTTCACATTTTAAATAGTAACAGAAGATTGAGTAATGGTGGTTATTTAGTCTTAAAAAAATAGAGCACAAAGATGTCAAAATTTTGAAGCCTTTAACACACTTGAATCGTAACAAAAGACAAACTTTTATTATTTTGAGTAAAAAAAAAAACGAATATTATAGAAAAGATGCTATTAAATTTCAGTTGCTACTGATATTTCATTGCGGCATTTAGAAATGTTGCCTGTAAGTTTGTGCATATTTAATGTTGTATTCTTCTGCATCAGAAAATACAGTAATCCATATTAACCCTGTCAAAAAATAAAAATAATCCCAACAACTTGTATTTCTAGAAGTACAAAATAATTAACACGTCATAATAAAACTAAGCAGGTATTTCAAAAGACTAGTTCAGTTACATTTTGATTAAATTTGTTGGCTTAGGAAATTATATTTTTCATGTAAAATGTCTATTATACCATATTTCATTTTGAAAGTGCCAACTGTGATTTAATATTATGGTATGATTATATTTAAATAAAGATGTATATAGTATAATTAATAAGGAGGATAAAGAGTGGATTGAAAAGTTAAAAGAAGAAGTAAATAATGTTATATATAGAATTAAAAATGTAAAAAGAAAGGAGGTGGAGAAGGAAGATAGTATTACAATAAAAGAGATTATACAATTGAGAAGAAAATATGAAAGAAATATAATATTTATAAAATCGGATAAAGGAGGAAAGATAGTTATGATGTATAGAGAAGATTATATTAAGAAAATGGAAGATATGTTAAAAGAAGAGTATTTTATGTATATAAAAAAAGATGATACAGGGATGAATAATAAAAAAATATATAAGATAGTGAAAAGTTTATATAATAATAGAATAATAAATAGGGGAATGTTAAAAAATTTAGTTAGTAAAGATTGTGAGGTGGCAAGGATATATGGGGTACCGAAAATTAATAAAGAGGGTATACCTTTAAGACCGGTCATTAATGGGAAGGGATCTTATTATGATAGGGTATCGAAATGGATAGCAGGGATGTTTAGGAAATATGTGGATAGTAATAGTAAAACATATAAAGAATAATAGAGAATTGGTTAGTGAAATTAGGCAAAAAGTAAAAGAATATAATAAATATAGGCTGACAATGATCAAGGTTGATATAGTCTCTATGTATACAAATATAGATGTTGATAAAGCAATTTATTTGGTAATTAATAAATATAAAGAGGATAGGAAAAAAGAAATAGATATACCTATAGAGATAGTAAAAGATTTAATGGCATTGTGATGTAAAAATATAACATTTGGATTTAATGGGAATTTTTATAAGCAGAAGGAAGAATTATTGATAGGAGGTGCATTGAGTGGGGTACTGAGTGAAATCTATATGCAGGATATGGAAGAAGGAATGATAAAGGATGAGAATGCACCAATAATAATGAAAAGGTATGTAGATGATTTTCTGTTGATATTTAATAGAAGTGAAAGGCAAATTAAAAAGTTTATAGATAATATAAATAAATTAGACAAGAACATAAAATTTGTAACAGAATGGGAAAAATAGATTGACATATTTAGATATAGAGATAAAGAAATATTATAAGGAAAATATCTGTGAGATAAAACCTGGAGTGTATAGAAAAATGAGAGGTAAAAATGGAGTAAGATGGGGTTCAAATATGGATGTAAGGCATAAGGTTAGTGCTATAAGTTCTAAAGTATACAGGGCAAAGTATTATTGTGATGAAGGAGATGAGTATGATAGAGAATTTGATAGGATAAAGAAGGATTTTAAGGAAAGTGATTATCCACAAGCAGTAGTAAAAAAAAATATAAAAAAGTGGAAGAGAGGTATAAAAAAGAGGGAGAAGGAAAGAAGAAATCAAAGGATAGGGAGAGGAAGGATTATATAGGGATACAGGTTAATGATGGTAGTATAGTGAAGGGAATTAATACTATTATTAGAAAAATTAGTAAAGTTTTTAAGAAGAATATTAATTATAAAGTGGTGAATAAAAGAAAGAAAAATGTGATGGATATATTGGATGGTAGGTATATAGGTGGGGAAAAGAAATATAATAATGGAGTTTATGAAATAAATTGTAGGAAATGTAAGGATAAAGGAATTGTAAATAAGTATGTAGGTGAGACAAAGAATTCAATATATACAAGGTTTAAGCAACATAGATATGATAGAGGATCACCAGTATATATGCATTCTTTGGAGACAGGTCATGAGTTGGAGAGAGAGGATGTTAAAATAATAAGTTTTGCAAATAGTAGAAGAGATAGAAAGATAAGGGAGGCAATTTTAATAAAAGAGATAAAACCAAATATTAATAGAGAAAATGGTTTAAGGACAATTTTAGTATAAAGATGAAGAGAAATAGTAAAGTATAAAGTTATGGATAGTTAGTGTGCTTGATGTACAATAGAGGGAGCTATATTATAATAAAAAAGGAAGTAGAAAGGATTATGGGATAGAAAAATGGAGGAAGTAGAGAAGTGAGAGATAAGGTAAAGACTTTAAATTAAAATTATAAATAGGTAGGGTTAGATAAAAAATAAAATAAAAATAGAATTAAAAGATATATAAATAAGGAGTGAAGGAGAAGGTAGAGATAAAAATAAGATATTATAATTGGGTAAAAGTTAATGAAGGTTGGAGATATTTATAGTAATATAAAAATTTAAAAGTAAAATAAATGGAAGAAATGAAATAAATTATGATATAAAGAGATATGATAGAACTTTGAAAGTAATTATATATTTAATTATGTTTTGATTTATAAAAGTTAAAAAATGTTATAGTAAGATTATGTAGAAAAGAAAATTTAATGGATTGGGTAAGGTAAAATAATTAGTGGATTAAATTGTAAGATTAAAAAATAAAAAGTGATTTATTAATATAATAAAATATAATAGAAAGGGTATAAAAAAAATATACTAGTAATAATAATAATATATAATAAGAAGTAAAAATAATGCTAAAATAAAATAAAATAATATTAAGGTTAAAAGGATTAAATTATTGAATGTAATACAATGTAAAAATAATTAAATTGTAAAATTATATGTATAAATTTATAAAATGATTGTATTTCTGTAATATTTAAATTTGTAGATCTGACGAAGACTGCTGGGAACAGACGAAACTGTTATCAAATTAATAAATATATTTTGCTAAAAGTGAAAAAGAGTGGAGGTTTGATGTTATGGATTTAATTCAGTATTTTCCTAAGAATTTCATATAGCATGCATATATGATGAAATGCTTAGGATACTACTAACCAGTTCTAGCTTTTGTGAGTACATTAAATTGTAATTTTAAAAATAAATTTCGTTTAGAGTGAAAGTAAATGTTTTCTTTGCAGTGCCACTTTTCATTCACTTGGAAATCACTTTTGTTGATCTAAGTTAAGAAGTTTAACAATAGAAAGCTAAATTTTATAATTTTAAAGAAAAGTTGTAAAAGCTAATACATTTTTAATTCATTTTATTTTGAGGGATAGCTAATGGATTTTTATGCTGCAAATAATCTTTTTCTATGGCACATCACACTTTGTATTTTCAAGATGAAATATGATGTGATTTTCACATGAAAAACAATTTCTTGAACCAAAAAAACTGGAAAAATCCAAGTGCCTACTATAAATGAAGGAAGACATCAGTAATTATTCTTTGTGTATTGATTTTTAATTATTAAATATTATTAATGAATTTTGATATGCCATAATTTCAAAGCCAGAGAACAATTAATTGCTTTAAAGCTAAATAATTTGATGTTGAAAGTCTTTTCTTTTTTAAGTATTTAGTATATTTTTTGAAAATCTATGCCATCGACTTAATTTATCAATTAAAGCTATTTTGAAAGGAGGGGTGGATTTTACATTGGTAATTAGACCTCAAACATTAAAAAATATAGATGCATTTGCAACTTTGTTTAAATAAAACATAATTAAATATGCATCTTATATATATTTACTATGCATAGAATATAATACTAAAGTATATTTTTAAGAAAATATTTTCTCTGTGGCAAAATGCTGAAAAATCATTTATTATTTTAAATTGCATTGGGTATTATACTTTGTGAAAGTACCTTCTTTAAATAATTGTTTGCACCTATATTTTTTTAATGTAATAGAGGGCTATTACATCATTTCAATTTGCAACTTTCTTATAAATAAAATGTAATGAAATATGCATCTTACATATAATTACCAGTATGCACAGAATATGGTACTAAAGTATATTTTAAAGAAAATATTTTCTCTTTGGCAAAATGCTGAACAATCATTTATTATTTTAAATTGCATTGGGATATTATATAAGGGTGTGTGTAACTTCCTCTAAATAACTCTGCTAGTGTTTGTAGATGTATTCTCTTAAATTACTTTTTTAATCTGCTGGGGATCACCTTTGATAAGTGTTAAAAAATTTACCAATAGATAGCTAAATTTTATAATTTTAGTAAAAGAAGAGTTGTAAAAAAGGCAGGACATCGTGGTGATCAACTCATCATTGTGCAAATGGGGCTGAACTAAATCTGGAACAAAAGTTGGTAATTTTTCCACTTTCTCTTTTAAACTTGCTATAATTATATTTAATTACTTACTATGTATTAATCTGTGTTGTGAGTTATTATTATATCTGTTAGTTAAATAATGCACAGGCATATTTGCAAATAGTCTTTTATTTTTTAAATATTGATAAAATTTAGTACATTTTAGAAAAGTTACTCGGTGGTTGCAATATTTCGTTATAATTTTACACTGGTAATACAACAAATTCTGTATTTGCATTTTATTTTTGATTGAATTCTTGATGCATACTGTTTTTGAAGTGGTTTTTTTTTTTAATTTGTATGTTAGAAGTATTTGTTTGATTTAATTTGTCCATTTCAATTATTTTTGGATAAAAATTCTTCATTGGGGGAGGCGGTAGATCTTACGTTTGGCTTATTTTTGATATGCCATAATTTCAAACCAGTGAATAATTATTTTGAGAAATAGATTTTCTTGTGTAATATTCTTTTTAGTTTATATAACCGTTGCTTTTAAATCTGATCGTTTGCAAATATTGAAAGCTACTTAATTTGTCAATTTCAGTTACTTTGGGAGGGAGGGGTGGATTTTACATTGATAATTATTTTTTGTGTATTGGTTTTTCATTATTTAAATATTATTGCTGAATTTAGATATGCCATAATTTCAAAGCCAGAGAACAATTAATTGCTCTTGAATATGATTAAAGATGTTTTTGAATTTCCCGCTCTCTCTCCGCCATGTTTCTTACTTTGTAGATTTTCACCAATTTCTGTTTTTTTTTTAATTTGAATTTTATAGGATTTTCTTTGTTTTTGTTTTTTGTTATTTATATTTTCGATGTAATTTCAGTGAAGAATTTGATGAAATTAGTTAGTTGTGAGGGGGGGATCTGGGTTTTGCGTATTTTACCCGATTTGTTTTTTTTTTTAAAAAAATTGAATTTTATAGTATTTTCTTTGTTTTGTTTTGTTGTTTTTTTTTGTAATTTGTATTTTTGATGGATTCGTTGGATTTATATTGCCTTGGGCATTTTTAGGGGGGAATTTAGGACAATTTTGTATAGAAATTTATCACTTGCAAGCTTCAGGTTGGTTGTTGATGGTGGTGGTGCAGTGCCATCTACCGGTGGTAGTATGGTCTCTCCACAACTACCCTTAACCCTTTCTAATTCTTCCAGGTATAAGCATGTTTTGTACATAACATTTATTATTCCACCATCTAGACGTATTTCAATTATATAACATTTATATTTCATTCAGGTTGATATATGTGGTATGATTTATACCGGTGCAGACATATTTTGTTTATTAAAATATAATCATTTATGATTTATTCCATTAAAGACGTTTTGATTATAAACATATAAGTATTTGGGATTTATTTCGATACAGACATAACGTGTGTCTAAAATATACATATTCATGACTTATTCCAATAAAGGCATATTTTGTATATAAACATTTAAGTATTCTCGATTTATTACAATAAAGATGTATTTTGATAATAAACATATAAGTATTTAGGATTTATTTTGATACAGATATAGTTTGTGTCTAACCATACAAGTATTCATGATTTACTCCAACAAAGACATATTTTGTATATAAAATATAATCATTTATGATTTATTCCATTAAAGACATGATTTGCACATAAAATATAAGTATTCCCAATTTACTCTAATAACAATATATAAACATATAAGTATTTATGATTTATTTCAACACAGTCATAATTTGCAGCTAAAATATAAGTATTCAAGGTTTATTTCAAGAAAGAGGTATCATAGCGTGTGTCTAAAATATAAGTATTCATGATTTATTCCAACAAAGACATATTTTGTATATCAAACATAATCATTTATGATTTTTTCCATTACAGATGTATTTTGCAGATCAAATATTAATATTTATGCTTTATTTCAATACTGACATATTTGGTATATAAAATGTATAAGCATTTATGATTTATCCCAATAAAAATGTATTTTGCATATAACAATATGAGTATTAATGATTTATTTCAATACAGACGAATTCTGCAGATAAGATATAAGTATTTATGTTTTATTTCAATACAAACATATTTAGCATACAAGATATAAGTATTTATTCTTTATTTCAATACAGACATATTTTGTATATAAAATGTATAAGCATTTATGATTTATCCCAATAAAAACATATTTTGCATATAAAAATATAAGTATTTATGATTTATGTCAATACAGACATATTTTGTATATAAAAATATATGTATTTATTCTTTATTTCAATACAGACATATTTTGTATATAAAAATATAAGTATTTATTCTTTATTTCAATACAGATGTATTTTTTTAAATATCTTTTTTTTTATTAATGTAATGACTTATTATTGTTACAAATGTTTATGAATGATGCATTGGTACAAAAGTAGTAATAAAGATTGTCCATTGTCTAAAAATAGTCTTGGCATCTTTCCTATGTGACGAATGTATTTTATAAAAGTTCAACCTTGCGATCCCTGCTTGTTCAGCTCTTCTTTTGTATTTTGTATATAAAATGTATAAGTATTTACAATTTATTTCAATACAGGCGTATTTTGCATATAAAAATATAATCATTTATGATTTATTTCAAGAAAGATGTATTTTTATTACAAACATGTAAATATTTAATATTTCATAAAATCGTTACCTTCATTTTCATCAGGTGTGTTCATCAACTACAGGTCACAACTGCATTTCAAAAAACGGTTGGTGTATTTAAGATGAATGGCATTATTTCATTTCTGTTGGTATTCACCCAGGCATGGCTTGGAGATTCATGGCTGCAGATAGAAAAAGCTATTACTGACTAGCCTATCATACCTTATGCTTCCCATATTAATACTTTTAAACATCCACTAACTGTAGGGTTCACATTTAGTAAAACTAGATTCCTCAGCTGGGATAAGCTGTGTGCTGTAAATATAATTATTCCAAAGGTGACTCTGCCCTAAAACCACTTGGCAACTAAACAGCTAAACAACACATAGATAAAACTTTTTTTGAACTTCAAGCTCCACTATTTATACCCTGATCAAATTTCTGGATTAATCTAGCATGACTCCACTGTATCTGATTTATCAAAAATCTTTCATTTAAGCCCCTGTGCTTTTCTCTTCTTGATGATTGGATCATTTAGTTTTAGCAGGAACAAATGAGGGATTAGACAGATAATGCCTTGCTTTCCAATTTGATAATTTTGCCTCAAGCGATGATTACACTTTGTACACAACATTGTTTTGAAAATTAAAAATATAATAATTTAATAAATGCCAGTTTTAGATGCTTAAAGATGTGTTTATTTTGTGATTTAAAAATTATAAAAATCAATGAAGATTTTTTTCTTTTTTAACTCTTAATCATTATTTAAAATAATGATTTTCTTTTTCTTCTCTTAAATTTAAACATTTTGGTTTTTTTTATAAGATTGTTGAAAAGTTAATTTCTTTTACATATGTCTGTTTTACTTTAATCAATCACTTTAGGTGGAAGTGGAAAATAACTTTTAAAATATATTCATGAAACAACATGTCTGTTTCAATATATATATATATATTGAATGTAATTAGAAGGCATATGAATCCAAACTTTCAAATTGCCTTTAGTCATCCACTCCCTTTAATTACAACTAGCTTAAAGTATATATACTACACTATAAATTTAAATATTATATATGGAATGTGTAAAATCTAATTTAAATATTCATCACAATTACCTCTCAATAAATAAAACAGCAGACCTAGCCAATCAGGAAAAGCTATGATTCTGGTATATCACATCGAAAAAGTATTCAGCTGTGTCTAAAAAAAATAGGCTAATTCGTACAAAGAAAAATAATAAAACCTTTTTGGTTGCTGACATTAAAAATGTTTGACTATTTTTTAATATATATAATACTCATCAATTTATATTATTTATATTATCTTTTTATAATTTTACTTCTTTTTTGATGAGCAAACTATTTGGGCTTTTTCCTCATCCCTCAAAGTTATAAAGCTGAATTATATAATTTTCATACCCATCCCATCTTTTATATAAATGCCTAAAAATAAACTCTTTATATACTAATTTGGCTCACTGTAAAATTTTTCCATCTCTCCACATTTTTTGTCCTCTTTATGAAAGAATACAATATAATATATTTTTAACTAATCACATTTTTGTTTTTAATTTCACTCATTAAAAAAAATTTCCATTCTAATTTAAATATCTTCATAACTCAATGCATATCTCCTTACCTCTATTTGAATTTTATCAAAATATTTATGCATCTCTTGGCCAATGCACAATGCATCTTTTCCAGATGTTAAAGTGGCTATAATCATTTCATAACAAACTAGTTTAAAAACTTTATATTCATTATATGAAAACATGTCCATCTTTTGGCTTTATGTTTGCATTTGATGGTATTTTTCAACAGTGATAGGTTTTTTTGCATTTTGTAAAAAAAAGACAATATATAAATGCTACTACTGAAACTCACTAGAACACTTTGTATCACAATTTTTCTGATCAAATTATGTGGATTGTTTCTACATCAGTTTTTTTTTTTATTAAAATTATAATGTTCTCTTTTTTTTTCAAAATGATTAAATATTCTATTGATAGTTCTATGACAACTACAAACCCATAAGAATACTTGGTATTTAGTGCAAATCATCATACACATCATTATTTTAGTACACAAGAACAATATCTTTATAAGCTATACTATATCAGTTTAGCACAAATAATTAAATAAAATTACAACTTCATGGAAAGCAGTTGCCTTTTAAGTAAAAAGGCAGATTTAAAAATTGAGTTTCAATACAGACTCCAATGTGCTGCATTAAAAATTCAAATAAATTAGTTTCATATAGAACTCCTATTCTGCTACATTTATTAGTACTGGAAATAATACATGTATTCTTTATTAACATAACACACAAATGGATAAAAAAAAATTCATTTAAGAATGCTCCATAAAATTTGGAATTTATAATTTTCATTTAGATAAATGCAATCAATACAGAGAGTGTACCAATAGCTCAAACAAGCTTATAATTAATAAGTGCGGTTTGAAAAAATATTTAAAATCTCTATCCAGAACATTCTCATCTCCAGATCAACTGGTTTCGAGCTTATGGCTCACGTCAGTGGAGAGCTAGAATATTCAGACATTAGATCCAAAATATCAACTCAAAAAAACAGCACTTATTTCAGAGTTTCTACTTAAATATACATATGAAATAAGTGCTGGTTTTTTGAGTTGATATTTTGAGTCTAGTGACCGAATATTCTAGCTCTCCATTGACATGAGCCATAAGCTCGAAACCAGTTGGTCTGGAGATAAGAGGGTTCTGGATAGAGATTTTAAATATTTTCTCATATCGCACTTATTAATTAAGAGCTTGTTTGAGCTATTGGTACGCTCTCTGTATTGCATTTTTGTAATTACAAACTCATAAAAGTAATGTCATGTTATATATGACTTGCTTTTTTAATTATTTTTCTAAATGTGATAATAAATCTACTACTCTAAATTACATCTTCATTGGTTTAGATATATGATGCAAATCAATAGTAATGGACTTCCCAGAAAAAGTATTTTTATGTTGAAATTGAGCAATGGTTTTTGCAGCAGTGACAGATTTCACTTATAAAAATTATGACAGGGAAATTCGAAAGAAATATAATACAAATTACTTTTACTAATCAGAATTTACATAATTGTTATCTAAAAACACAAATTAAATATATTATTATTACACTAAAAATACAGTTTATAGAAAACATTTTTTTTTTGTTCAATATACTTATTTTATCTTTCAAATGACAAAAATATTTATTAATCTATTTATCAAAGATTAGCTCCCTTCTAATAATGACTATGTTGTCATGTATATATGTTTGGAAATGTGATTTATTTTGTCTAAGCTTGCCTCAAATATTATTTCCCTAAACAAAAATATATTATGGACAAAATAAAAAGAATTCAATGGCTATCGTTTTGATATTTGAAAAAAATTTTCATTCCAAATTTTTGATTAACAAAATGCTTCCCTATATATTATGGCCATTGTCAACGGGGAATTTTGTTATGTCATAACTATATATATATATTGTGATAGTTTCTTTTTTTCTGTGGCAATGCATATGTCAAATTTAAAATAAAATTAGCAATTGTTTATCATTTAATGACATGGAAAATAAGCATATGTTTTTATTATCTAAATTTTGACTGTAATGGTACAAATGTAATACTTTTAAATTTTTAAATTCGGATTAACCAATTCTCCCATTCACTAAGGGATGGGGCTCCATCTAAGAGATTTTTTCCTTCTATTTCTAGGTATATTAGAGTTAATGTTAATAGCATGTTAGTAGTTTTTTCAATCTCGACCACAGTATTGATTGATATCAGAGCTACTGATGATTACTGGAGATTAAAGGCATGTGACTGAAATAGCTAAATATTTTTTATCCCATAGTAATTTTCTGCAAAATCTACATATACACACAAAAAAATTTTTTTTTGAGTATGTTATAATATGCTTAAACAATGATACTTTTGAATATAATGGGAAATATGATTTTGATAGATAGTTGAATGCATGTTGATTGAACTGTTTCATTTTTACTTGAATGTAAGTTCTCATAAAATATAAATGCCTAAGAACCTTTTATTTTACTTTGGAATCTCATTTTTTTTATAGATTTGGGAAAGACACATCATCCATATAGATATGAATAATTAATAAGATATTGAATTTCTTGAAGCAAGACTGTGAAAAGAATGACACTTAATAGGTAGTCTTATGAAATTGATTAGTAGAAATAAAGACTGGTATTCTTCTCTTAATGTGCTTTATATTTCTTGAATTATCAGAAGATTCATTGGTATGTACATCATGACTTTTATAAGTATTATAAATATTTGTATGATTATCTTGATTAACTCCTGAATGTCTAGTTCTATTACCATTGTAGCATATTACTTTGCAAGGCAGTATTGATTATTTTACACAGAAAAGTTTTTGTTTTTTTTTTTTGTTTTTTTCATCTGTTAAAGAGTGGTTATCACTATATACAGCTTACAAAAAGAAATCAGTGATATTTAGTATAGTCCTGAATTTGGGAATTTGTCAGAATTGCCAATAGTGGGCCTATAAACTGATTTAGATGATAATAAAATGTTATGATAGAATATTCCCAGGTATCTTGATTCAGAGTATTGTAAACCTTGTGATATCATTTGATATAAAAAAAAGTATTAACTTTCAGCATTGCTCAAGAATGGAACATTGGATTGGAATTTCTTTGTCTGTTTGTTGCTTGTTATCTTTGTTTAAAATAAATAAATACTAATTTTATTATTACACTCTCTCCTGATAACACTGACTTCCTTATTCATTGACAGCGCATCATTTATGAATATCTATTAAAAGAGAATTATAAAATTTTATAAATGTGAAAACAAATCCAAAATAGAAGTTATACATGAAGATAATACTACTATTCTAAAATTGTTTTCTTTTTTTTTTTTTTTTGGAAAAAATACATAAAAACAAATGAAATTATTTAGGTAATTTTTATTTTGCAAAATGCGTTGCCATAAATGAGTTTGGGTTATAATACCTGAAATTATCACCAAAGCCAAGTATAATAATAGTCACATTTTGATTATAACTGACTAGCTAAAACTTCCACTGCTTTTAACCTATCCAAGTTTATCAATCTCTCACAATCTATATTAATTTTATATTTTGATTTCATTTGTAATTACAATTTCTTTCCTTTACTGCATTACTAATAATTATGATGGACAGTAGTAATGAGAAATTATTTTGAAAATAATTGTGGTTCATGGCTTGATTCACAATTATCACAAATTTCATCTTAATAATTTAATACTTTTATTTTATTTCAGAACTTAGAATGGCCATATTTGAAAGGGCTCTTAATTATGCTATGTGTATGCATATTCATATAGAAATTGAGAAAATGGACCCTTCAGAAGCATTTCAAAGAGAAAGATAAAGTACTGCTAACTTATTGTACTAAAGATGGTAGTATTTTTCCAGTATTATTATATTCTCTACCAAAAAATAGGATTCTACAATAATTGAATGGCTAACTAGACTGCCTAGAGGCCAATTATCTAAACACAATAAAACAATTAAACTACTATAACATGATGGAATTTTCTATATTTTTCTCGGCCTAAATTCAGACTTCAGAATAAAATCAGGACAAAAAGATGTATTATCAATTAAGCCATAAGACCTTTCACATATATATGCATTTTTATGTTTTTATTATAGTACTGAATTTCCATTCCATACATTTATGTATGTGTATTTTTTTTTAAACAACAATCTTAAAGGATAATGGGATTTTATATAAAGTACATTAGTAATTCATTTTTTAACAACTGCTGTAAAAGTATTAAAAGTAGATGCGAGATTTAACAAAATTGAAAATGGAAAAAAAAAAAAACAATATACATGCAAATTTTTTCTTTGGGTTTTTATCTCGTTTAAAATCATAAAGAAAAAAGAAAGTATTGACTGTGATGCAAGAAAGAAAAAAATAATGACAATAAAAGAACTTAATAATGTAGAGATTTCATTCTTTCAGAAGGTTTAATATTAAAAATAAAAATATCATTCTCTTCCTAAAGTAAAAATTGCTTAATAAATTATTTTTAAAAATGTATAGCTTTTATACAAACTTTCAATTCACTTTTAAACATTCTTTTGAAATTTGAAAGTAATATAGACAACTTTAAGGGTATGAAATGAATTTGTGGGATATTCCAGCAGTATCTTTTCTACTAGATATCATAGGTGGACATTTTCTCCTTTCCATCTGCAAACATTATCATCGTAATGCTATGGAAAAATAATAATAAATGGTATGAATTAGGCAATAGCTTCAATGATATTAAAACAGATAATTATCTCTCCCAATAAAAAAACTTGGCCCCATTATTTCCTTAAGCTTCTTATTAACCATCTATTAATTAATATATATTACAAATTTTATATTACAATAATAATGAACTTTATTTTTAAAAAAATACAATATTTTGAGTATTTTAATAATAAAGTTCAATTCTAGCATTTAATTGGTTTATCTATATAGGTTTGAAATAAAAAACCAATATTACAGTTAAATGTTTTATGTAGTAAAAAATATTTTCCAGAAATATTTTTTTTTTTTTAATAACAGAAAAATGAACTATCCAAGGATTCAAAATTACATTGCACATATTCATGTAATATGTGTTTTACAAAATATATAAAGTTACTGAAAACATACTAGTTTATCTAATTAGCCATAGAATTTGGCTTTAGATTTAGTCAATATGTAGAAGTTGTAATAGGAATATATATATATATATATATATATATATATATATATATATATATATATTCCTATATACATATATATATATATATATATATATATAATTCAAAACAATAGAATAATAATTAATACAGTAAAAAATATTTTAAAAACAAATGTATACTATAATTTAATAGAAGTATTTTCAACTATCTAAGTAGTCGTTATCATGTACTTCTATTAAATTATAGTATATATTTGTTTTTAAAATATTTTTACTATATTAATTATTGTAATTATAAATTTTATTAAATGCCCATTATTATATTAAGTAATAATTTACTAAGGCTGTAACCTTAGAAATAAGCGTCTGAAAAATACGAAGGTAGGGACCTCTATAGGTCTTAAAACACAAGCTTACGCTATGAAGAAAAGAGAGAATCCTTCTTTACTTCAACCTACTTTTATATATAAATAGGTGAAGCCGAAGTGTTTTGATCTAAGAGTGTGAAGCTATTCAATACTTCACTAATTAAGTCCACAATTCTTATAATACATTAATACTCGCGAAATCTTACAATTTACTACGAGTCAATGAAAAGATCTTATAGTAAGAAATCTGTTACGATAATTTAAAGTTGTAATTATAAATTTTATTAAACACCCATTATTATATTAAGTAATAATTTACTAAGGCTGTAACCTTAGAAATAAGCGTCTGAAAAATACGAAGGTAGGGACCTCTATAGGTCTTAAAACACAAGCTTATGCTATGAAGAAAAGAGAGAATCCTTCTTTACTTCAGCTTCACCTATTTATATATAAAAGTAGGTTGAAGTAAAGAAGGATTCTCTCTTTTCTTCATAGCGTAAGCTTGTGTTTTAAGACCTATAGAGGTCCCTACCTTCGTATTTTTCAGACGCTTATTTCTAAGGTTACAGCCTTAGTAAATCATTACTTATATTAATTATTGTATTGTTTTGAATAATTATACATATTTTATTATAATTGGAATACAGACATTGATTAATAATTTATATATATATATATGTTGATACGAAGATTTTCATGGGTTGCATATATAAAAGACATATTTTGCGGGTTCATCCATGTTAAAAAATTTAAATATTGATATACTGACGTTTTGACTTGATCAAGTCATCCACTGGATGATAAAAGATAGAAAGACAGTTGTAGAGGTGCTACAATCACCAATTTGAAAAAAACATTAAAGTTCCACCAATAGAAAAAATATTAAATTAAGAATGTTTTTTAAAAAAATCTTTCCAAATAGGACGAAGTTTGCATGCAACATCTTGCTTATTGATACAATCTGGCCTTTTTAAGTATCTCAATGGCTTCTCTAATTTTGCACTGGTAGAGATTATTACATCTGGACATGATCCTGGTACTAGAAAAATCAATTTTTTGATCTGAATCTATAGTATGGAGTGAGTGCTGATGATGAGTGTTGTTTAACTGCATTAGCATGCTCATCTCTCCTAACACTGATATGACGATTATTCATACCTATGTAAGAAGCTTTACAATTTTTACATGACATTTGATAAACACCAAATCGGTGATTGTAATCCCCCTCTACAATAGTCTTTCTACT
This sequence comes from Epiperipatus broadwayi, assembly GCA_028023455.1. Lineage (NCBI taxonomy): Eukaryota > Metazoa > Onychophora > Udeonychophora > Euonychophora > Peripatidae > Epiperipatus > Epiperipatus broadwayi. The sequence goes on along the minus strand of JAQFVV010006307.1, from coordinate 968,125 downwards.
TTTTATCACCCAGTGGATAACTTGTAAGATCAAGTCGAAATGTTGGTATATCAATATTTAAATTTTTTAACATGGATGAACCCACAAAATATGTATTATATATATATGTTACATATGTCCTTAAAAAGACATTTTCTGGTATGTTTCATTCAATACAGTATTCAATTCATATATACATTATTTGCTACAATTTGATAAATTACTAATAAATACCTTTACTAAATAATAACTTAGTGGCCTTCTTATAAATTGAAAGTTGCCAGTCTTTCACTAATTTAATAACAACATGCAATTTATACAAATATTATTTAGTGGCCTTATGTATATATATATATATATATATATGTTTCAATATCAAATACTAAAATATTTCAGGTGATAGAATTGATATTATAGTAATATAAAAACTAAAGAACCCCAATTTATCAAAATCTTCACTAGATGGTGAAGATGGCCACTTCATTTGAGTCTACAATATGCTTTTAACAGCAGTAATTCAGTATTTATTTATTTTATTACAGAGCAATATATCATAAATTTAAATAATCACTAGACAATACAAAGTGATACCCACATTCTCAAAATTAATCTTTAGCTTTTGGATTTCTTCAGTTATAATATGGTCATAAAACAGAAATTCATTTGACTAAGTGGATATAATTAATAACACCATATAAGTTTTACTATTTTCTCAAATCTATAATACATAGATTTAGGGTATCATAGAATAAATTACTGTTTCTAAGAATATATATATAGTGAATTTATAACAGTTCAATAAGGATATTTATGTCAAGTATTCACATATTTTTAAAATGAAATTGTGCTCTAGAATTCAAAAGATTGCAGTAACTTATGCATACATGAAAACAGACTTTTTTTTTTTTTCTTTTCTATAGATACAATTTGTTTCCAATAATACAACTGTAGCATTGTTTTAGTTCATTAGATTTCTGACTGCAATAAATTTGTTTGCCTTATCTTGGGGGGTGATCAAAATTTCAATTTATATCAGTTTAATAAAAGAATTCATATATATAATGTGTGTGTCCTATTTGTAATCAATGGCCAGAATCATCATAAAGACAACTTTGTAGAGTCAATTCTGATATGTAAAAAAATCTTTATGGGGACAACTTTTTGTTGTCTTTTCAATAAACTTAAATAAATTTGAGCCCTTTAACAGAGAAAAAATGTCACTCTATATGAAAAATAAAAAAAGGATATTGACAATACACACATACATTTAACAATCCCTCACTACATATATAATTTAATATCATATATATACTAGTTGATAAAAAAAAATATTTTTATATTATGATTATAAAAATATTCTCATTTTTCATAATAGGATTATAAATACGAGTATACGTCTAACATATTTTTCTTACAATACTGTAACCTTATTGGCCTTTAATCTAGTAAACTTTTTAATTACATTAGTTAAATCTAATTCTTCTAATACTTTTTTTTTTATAGAAATTATTGATAAATTAGATCTCTCGTAAAACGTTAAAATAATAATAAGCAATAATTATGATTTTTTAAAAATATTTATTTTTATTAAGGATTTCTTTATGTAAATGATATCAATAATATTACAATCATCGGTAGCATTTTGTTATATTACTTCCTATAAGCCAATAAATGAATAGTTTAATCACTTATCTTGTACAAAAATTATAAAATCAAGAAAATAACACTGAATGCACTTGATAACTTTTTTAATTAAATAAAGCAGTATAGCAAATTAGTTTATAAACAAACAAAAAAAAATATACGAAAGTTTACTTTCTTTCAGGTTTAAAACAATCTGTGTTTGCATTTCGTCAAATATTAATTATTATAAACGAAAAATAATTAAAATTATTTTCCACCCACTTGGAAAGATTTTTGATAAGTTCATTAAATTTTTATTTTTTAAAAAAAAAACTAATCTTCACTTAGGCCCACATATTAAAACAAATTATGATGAAAAAATGAATTTCGATGTATACATTATGTACTAATTTTTTTTTTAATGCTTTTATGTAAAAATTTACAAGTTCTTGACCATAATAGAGATATCCTTTTTCCCAACACACAAAGATAATCATGCAACATCCCATCCCCCTCTAATGCAAATTAACTATTTTTTTAAAAAAGCAAAATATATTTCAATGATAAAAGATAAAATTAAAAAAATACCAATCTGTGAAAACATCAAGTGAATGAAAGTTATATATAAATTCTATTTGTAATATAAGTGACATATATGTGTGTACGAATGTGTACAATTGTTTGAATTTTATGAACAAAATAAAAAATTAAAATTCTTTCTAGATAAAATTTCAACAACTCTAATTTCTTTAAGTCAACTAAGAAAACTTAGATCAATTGTTTTAGATTTTTGCCTGCTGTTTAAGGATTAAGATGAATTAATGTTAGCCAACAGCTAGATCATGTCTAGAGATTTATCAAAGTATTAAGTTTATTGTTCACTCTGAAGCACTAGCTGAGAAGAATTGAAGGGCATTTCCTAAGTCATCATTCAACCTAATAGAACTCTTCAAGGCAATACTAAGCCTACTATAAAGAAAAAGTTGAACTCTAATTGATAAAATAATCAATTGGACAGTTTGATAAAAACTCTTTAGTTACAAACTTCAATTTTAAGTGAAATATATGTATAAGAACAATAAAAACAAAGTAAATAGAAATATAAACTAAAATGTTCTTTTTAACAGCAAAAGTTATTTCTGTCAAAATATATATAAACTTACTTCAATTTCAACAACTTTACATAAATAAATTAAATGCGAACTAATTTCGATACAAATGTACTTCATTGTTTTTCTGAAGGTTTGTGATGATGGTGTTCTAGCTGTATTTTTATATTGGACTATTTCCATCATCTAATATGTGTGTTGAATGTCTTTAGAAAAGTTTAATTTTTAGTTAAATATTCCAAATGCATTCAACTGTTAGTAATATCACAGCAAACAGATTAGTATATGCACCAACTGTTAGTAATACAACAGCAAACAAATGTTAGTAATATCACAGCAAACAGGTTAGTATATATACAACGTTGGTGCATATACTAACCTGTTTGCTGTGATATTACTAACAGTTGAATGCATTTGGAATATTTAACTAAAAATTAAACTTTTCTAAAGACATTCAACACACATATTAGATGATGGAAATAGTCCAATATAAAAATACAGCTAAAATGTATCTCATGTTTATACAAAATAATATTTTTATTATGAAAAACAAAACACATAGCGATCTAATGTTATCTTATTGCTCGACTATATTTCTTAATAAGAATAAAATTCATAGTCAATAATCAAGCTTTCAGCTATAATTGCTTAACAAATAAATGAAATCATGAAAAATGGATTGAAAAGTTTAAACTTTAGTATACATGTCTGAAGATTCTTCTTTAATATCAGAATTTCTCAAGTTAGATATAATACATTGAGTGTGCTCATATGGGTGTATAAATTTTAATGTAATTAGAACATAATAACTAAAGATTTCTAAGGAGGCATAATTTTTTTTTATTTCAAATAGATACCCAATGAAAATACACAGTATTCAACATTTATTTTTATCCTCCATTAAGTCTTAACCAATACAAAATATACAGAAACTGCTTGCAAAATATCATCTGACTGTTGTACAACATTCTCAATAGCGTTTTCTATTTCACTGTTATTCAATATTTAAAAGATTTTGAAGAGATACTTAGAACTGTTTTAAATGTTTTTATTCATATAAAAAATGCATGAATCTAATTGGTGGGAAAGATAAAAAGTAAAGATGGTAAAAATAATATAAAAAACAAGTAAACAACCAAAGTGTATTAATAATTTTTATTAGTTATTCATTACATTACAGAGATTATTCATTTAATGAATAATATTTCTAAGTATAATTTTCACTACATCACTCTCATACAAGATAGGAACTGGTTTTTATCCATTTTTCACACCTTGTAGAGGAATATAATCATAAACATATAACCAAAAACTTGTGAAATAGTTATATGATCCCCAAGATGGATATTTCATGCTGAACCAACACTCATCAGTTGGCCTAGGTCATACTCTCTTACATATATCTTTAGCATTGTTCAGTATATACATATATATATAGGGAATTACTACAATTTACTTGATGTATCAAAATTGTAAGGACAATAAGTTTGACATGTTAATTAAACTATGTAACTTCCTATCTATTTATATATATATATATATCACTGAAACAGTGAACACTTAGTCAATCCCAATATCAATACAATCAACAATTTCAAACTGTTGTCAAGGCAACCTCTTTTTAACAATAAAGGTAGAATATATATATATATATACTAAACAATAATAATATACTGCCATCAACTGATTTGTGATAATGTTTTTAAGGCCAGTACATTTGACACATCAATTAAACCATAGTAATTCCCCATATATAATTATACTAAACAATGATAAAAATATATGTAAAAAAATGTGATCTGGACCAACTGATGAGTGCTGGTTCAGCACAAAATGTGCATGTTGGGAATCATCTACCTTTTTCACATATCTTTGATCATGCTTATGATTATACTTTTCTATAAAGTGTTAAAAGTGCATAGAAACCAGTCAAAGTACCTTGTGTGAGTGGTATAATGAAAATAAAACTAGAGAAAAATTATTCATTACGCAGCTAAAATGCTTTGAATAAACCTTGTTAAACATGAGATTATGTTTGTAGATCATGATAAAGATCATAATAATAATAGTAAAGAATTAGATTCATTAAAAAAAGATTTTAAATAAAAATTTGGATACACACATATCAGAGATATTTGAATGAAAATTGTTATAATGAACAGCATAATTCTGTATTATATAATCCAAATTATTAAAATTATCATTGCTAGCAAAAATATTAGAGCAGCAGTAGCAGTAGTAGTAGTAGTAGTAGTAGTAATAGTAGAAGTAGTAACAGTAGTAGTAGTAGTAGTTGTTGTAATAGAGCTGCACCAAAAATATATAAGTAAGTTTGCATTGGAAAAAAAAAATACTAACTTGGCATTTGCATTAATATCCAACTAAAATTGATACATATTAAATAAAACTATAAGATATTACCAAATGTGGATTACTAAGATAAACAGAAAACTATAACTAAAATTTTATGTCCTATATGCATTAAAACAGCATTCATGGTTAAATAAAATCAATTATCTCTGAGAATACACATATATATTTTCAACCTGTATTGACTGAATGAAGGATAAAAGTCTCTTCAAGTTCAATGCAGTTTCACTAATGTAAAGTCTCTCTTTTCCATATCTTAACAGTAAACTTCCTTATCTCATTCATGCATCTCATATGTAGCCCCTTTTTTAAAAAATTTAATTTGAAACTTCATCTGACATCCAACACAGCTTTGTTTCAGCCTCTTAATTCTTTTAATAATGACTATATATTTCACATTCTATATCTTTTTGTTATTCCTATCATAAATATCTTCATACTTCATTGAGTGATATGAAGTTTCCATATTGCTCTTCTACTAAATTCCCATATCTCAGATGCATAAGTAACAAAAGTATTGCTATCACATTTAATTCTATGATTAATTTCATCCATTACATTTCCATCTGTATTTATAAAATATTTTTAGTTGTTAACGTCTAATTCATGATTATCAATCTTCATTTTCTTCTAAGAAAATTTCATTGAAGATTATTTTGGTCTTTTACTTTTATCTGTAGTACTTTCTTATTTGCATATGATAACTTTTGAAATATTTCCAGAAGCTCTGAATCATTATTTGCAATAAAAATAAAAAAGCTATATCATCTGCAGATTCCCACTTTAATCCACAAAATAATTCTTATAACTTTTGTATAAAAAGTTTTAAAGATATGGAATCACCCTGCTGTATAACCTTCTCAATGTTAATTAATTGTATTCCTGTGTAATCTAATCACAACTGCTGCATTTTGATAAATATTCTTCACAATATATCAATATCATGGAATCACATCTTAACAATGCAATGCTTTAATGATTGTAGAACTGCTTATAGAATCAAATAGCTTTTTTTAATTCACAAATCCAAAGCATAACGGCATATTATATTCATTGGTCCTTACTATACCATCTTAAATACTTGGATGTGATCCACTATGCATAAAATCTCTTTTAAATCCAGTTTGCTGTTTTGATTTGTTAAAATTCGATAGTGAACATTGAATTTTAACAAACCAAAACAGAAAACTGGATTTAAAAAAAAATAAACCAAAACATCGAACTGAATTTAAAAGAAATAAACCAAAACAGCAAACTGGATTTAAGACATTTAAAGCATAGTGAATCGCATCCAAGTATTTAAGATGCTATAATAAGGACCAATGAATATAATATGCCATTATGCTTTGGATTTATGAATTTAAAAAACTATTTGATTCTATAAGCATTTCTCCAATGATTAAAGCATTGCATATGTAATCTAATCACAACTGCTGCATTTTGATAAATATTCTTCAGAATATATCAATTTCATGGGATCACATCTTAACAATGCAATGCTTTAATCATTGTAGAAATACCTATAGAATCAAATAGCTTTTTTTAATTCACAAATCCAAAGCATAATGACATATTACATTCATTGGTCCTTACTATAGTATCTTAAATACTTGGATGTGATCCACTATGCTTAAAATCTCTTTTACATCCAGTTTGCTGTTTTGGTTAGTTAAAATTCAATGTTTACTGTAAATGGGTGAAAATTATCTTGAATAAAAAAAAAATTATAGAACTAATGATATTTGTAATTTTTAACATCTTTATTATCTTTCTTATATAGTTCTATTGCTTTAGTTGGTACACAATTTTTCTATTTCTTCAACATGTTTCTTTTAAAATATCAATAATAATTTCATCATTTTCTTGAACTCTTTCCTTCATCATAGATTTGTTTGCAAATCTTATGTCTTCACTACTGATTGATTTGCTTATTCTTTATAATACAGAATTTTTGTAGCACCTTCATAATACATTTTAGAAAGATGTTTTACACTTTTGAAACTTTTCTCCTATAATTCCCTTGTTAATTCAATTTGTATTTTCTTATATCATTATAAATATTTTTTGGTTTCATTATACAAAACTCTATACATTTAATTCTTCTTAATGGATCATTATTAAATTTTTTCAAATTCCTTTTTTTCTTCATAAGTTGTCTTTTCTCAGTTGAAAATGAAATAGTGAATTATTCATTTTTTTGTAATAACTATATTTCTGGCAGTTATAATGGATCAGTTAAAATTCAAATTCATCTCAATTAACACCTTTAAAATCAGTCGTTTAAATTTACTGAAGTGTTTTTGAAGATTAGAAATATAAATAGTTAATATTGTCTCTTTTCATAATTTTCATGTCTTTAGTTTTGCATTAACACACAATCTTACATCTCATTAATCAGTGGTCTATCCCTATATCGAATCTATTAAAAACATTATAAATTTAAAATACATATTTTCTAGTAGTGAAAATATAAGCTAAATCTTCAGTTTCTTTATTTGCATGCTTCCACATTCATTTTCTTTTAATAATTCTTCATCACAATGAGAACTAGTTGGTACATAAACGTGAATTACTTGCATCTAACATTTTATATTAATATGAATAACAAATCTTGCCATTATGTCTATTCCAACAATATTCCATTTAATATAAATTTCTTTAATTTGAAAATGATATGCACTTGCAGATAATCAATGAATGGCAACCTGGATCCACTATCAGAGACTTCTTAATATCCTCTTTCTCTATTTTCAGCTGCCAATTGCTGCCTTTGTTGGCACTTTACAACATCCTAGGAATAAAGGTCATAATTTAGCTTTGTCTGTCATAATTACATGTAAAAAAAAAAAAAGATTATTTACACAAACATTTATCCTGCTTCAAAAAAGCTCAACTGATGTTTTTGTTAAAAATTATCAAGAAAATGAAAAACCATGATATTTCTTGACCTTAAGTTAAAAGTAAGAGCTAAAAATCTAGTAAGCTCACCTCATTATGTTAATGACCAATCCATCCATATTCATTCACTATATGAATGAATAATCATAAAATAATAACTGCTTTAAGACCTCAAAGAGTCTCTTTTCAGTTAAGGATAACCCCTTTTCTGAAACTACATGCATATATAAACCCCATCATGAGTTGTTTATTTAAACAAGTTTATTAACCATAAATATTCAATAATATATTCACATTTAACCCCTTTTTTTTTTTTTCATTTTAATTATTAATAAAAATCCTTAGATTACTTATCATTTATTTATTTTGTAAGGAGATTAAAAAGACAACATATTAATTCATTATTGAATCAACACACATTTTTTAATGTAAGATTTTTCTAATGAGAAATTATAAACTTCATTTATTTTCCTTTTGAAATATTTCAGTTTTTTTTTTTTTTTTTGCCATCTTATTTTTTAGGTCATCTACATATCTATGAAATATATCAGTCAATACTAATATATATTCTCCAACCTAAATGAGTTTTTATCCATCAGGTAAATAATTAAGATAATGACAAACACTTGCAAATATTACATTAAAGAATATGTATAAACATAATGATGTGCAAAGTCTATTAAATTTATAATACCAGAATAAAATTTGTTAATATGGTAAAATCATAACTAAACATGGTCATAAAAATTACTGTCTAATTATCCCTGATTGGTTTTGAATAAAAACTTAAAATATATTCATAATATAAATAAAAGAAATTATTGAAAGAAACATCACAGAAATAAAAAATACACAAATAAGTATTAGTTTTTGGAAGGGAAAAAATTAAAGAGTAATTTTCATTTTAACTCGAACTGATTTAAACAAAATTTGTTTCAAATGATTGAAAAAAGAGTACTATATTGCTTTACTGAATTTTATCAAACTTAATCTCTTTTTTCTAGGAAAGTATTAAACTTTTATTAGATTCTTCTGTAATCTTTAAATTTTCTAAGATACTAAATCAAACCCTCTAATTATATTTTAGTAATTTCAAAGATTACACTGATTAAAAATAATCAAGGTTTGCTCAAATGACCAATAAAAAGAGAAAAGAGAAAGACTTGATCAAACCCTTGTAATATTTATTAAGGCACATCATCAGCTTCAGCTATTGATCAAATGATGTTCTATCAGAATCTGAAAGAAAAAAAAGCACATAAACGGGCAAATGATTTTTTTTTTTAAAAAAAAAAAAAAAAAAAAGGATAAATATTGTAAAGAAAACCTACTTAAAAAAGATTTTTTTTTTTTCTGTTAAGATACATCTTTATTGGCATTTAGAAAATATGTTACATATATATATTAAATTAAATACACAAGCTAAAAAATTTAGATGCACTATTCTTCTAATATATTTTATATTAGGAGTAAAAAAGACTGAAAACTATAGAGTTAATCAATTTTATCACGTGACGAGTTGTTCATGCATACAAGCAGTATTCAAGCAAAAATTGTTTAAAAAGTCCTTTAGAAAGATTTTATTCTAATCACCAATATATTTAATTGGCAGAGTATATATGTTAAATTCTATAATAGAAGCAATAAAGTGTAATTAGGCAATGGAGTGTGATGACCAAGCAATAATCTTTGATCATCATTACAGACTTCGCCATTACTTTTAAAACAAATTTCAATGACAATATTAAAGGAATACTATACATATGTTATTTTAAATATTATATATATATATATGTGTGTGTGTGTGTGAGAGAGAGAGAGAGTTGTATAAATAAAATAATATTGCATAAATACATATTATAATACTTGAATAAAAAAAACAATAATATCTAAAAAAATAAAAACAATGTTTGACACTTATACTGTACTTCAAAATGCAACAATTTACTATTGAGAAATAGTATACATATAATAAAGATATATATATATATATGTGAGATGGTGACCTGGACCAACTGATAAGTGTTGATTCAGCATGAAATGCATCTTGGGGATCATTTGTCTTTTAGAGTATCTTCATTTATATGATTTGAAAAGAATGGATGATGGAGTGGAGGTTCTTTAATATATTTATTTAAAAAAAAAAAACAGTGTAAAATTATATAAGTTTACATTAATAACAAAAAAATACAGAGAACAATTTATTCCAGTATTCACTTTTGGAGCTGCAGCACAGATAAAAATAAATAGAAATGTAAACAGAATGCTTACTTCTTAATTTAAGGTAGGAGAGTGAAATGAATAAGAATTACTGGATATATAGAAAAAGTAATAATAAATAATTAAAAGCAAAAAATTAATTGTATGAAGTGTTTATTTTAATATAAAAGTACTTTTGAATTATATATTTAAGAGAATATGAAGAACGTAAAAAAGATAGAAAAAAAAAATCATGAAAAATAAATACTATGGTTAGAAAATGACAAAAAAGATTGTATGAAGTATGACAAAACAAAATGACTAGGTAGAACTATAATACAAAATAATTATTTTAAAAATCAGTATTTGATTTATGTTCACATTTATTTTAAAAAGAAGCAGTGACTGAACTGCACAAAAGTTAACAGTCAGATAACATCAATTAAATTTTAATTATTATTATTATTTATTATTTTTTTTGCAGATGAGTATTTATTAATTTTAAAAATCTGATGAAGTGAATAATAATAATAATAATAATAATAATAATAATAATAATAATAATAATAATGCATTCACAGATCATTTAATATAAAAACTTTTCTAAAGACTAATTAATTGAAGCTATATATATATTTAAAGTTTTAAATTAATATATATAAAATATTACTTATATAAGTGTAACTTCAATTTAATTATTATTTATTTAACCAAATCAAGAAATGTATAGTATAAATTATTTTTTTAATAGATTTTTCACAACCACTTATAATAAAATCTTATCATTTATAAGCATTGGTTTAATGAAAGGTGATTAGTTTTGGTTTTGTTTTTTAATACTATTATTTATCTTTTAGAAAAGAATTTATTTAAAATAATATAATTCAATATTATTTTTATAATAATCACATGAGAGTTTAAAAGAAGAGAGACCTATGTGAATTTTTTGCATTCCTCTGTCTTTTGTGCTATTGCCTTATCCGCGTCAGCACAGAGATTTTTTTGTGTGGCCTACTGAGATTTTGATTGCTATTTTGTATTTATATTGTTACTATATTGCTACTTTCCATTGGTTTTTTTTTTTTTTTTGCTTATGGTTTACTGTGATTATGTAAATTTGTGCTGTTTTTGTGACATTATTATTAGTTACATTTTTGGGTAATTTAGGAGCCAAGAAGTGCAGGAGGTCACTATTTGCAAGTAATTTTCATTTTGTCTTACACTTTGATAAAATTCACTTCATATCTTACATATGTCTGATATATTGTTTTACTTTTGTAATTTTTTATAGAAATTATCCTTGTATGTAATTTTCATTTTGTTTCTTATATTTTGATAAAATTCACTTCATATCTTATATATATATATATCCGATTTTTTTTTTTTTTGTAATTTTGTATAGAAATTATTTTTATTATTTCTTACATTTTGATGAAATTCACTTAATATCTTACATATATCCAATATATTTTTTTATAGAAATTATCCTTGTAAGAAATTTTCATTTTGTTTCTTACATTTTGATAAAGTTCACTTCATATCTTACATATATCCGATATATATTTTTTTTTTTACTTTTATAATTTTTTTATAGAAATTAGCCTTGTAAGTAATTTTCATTTTGTTTCTAACATTTTGATAAAATTCACTTTATATCTTATATATATATATCTGATATATTTTTTTACTTTTGTAATTTTTTATAAAAATTATACATTTTGATAAAATTCACTTAACCGCCTTTTAGCTAGTTATGGCTAAAAATGTGAGCGCTTCCTGTCATTCAAATCCTGTCATTTTTAACATTACAGTAAAGATTTTACCATCATTTGAAAGGTTATAAAAAGTTCCGTAAGATGCTGCCTTCTCTTGAATTATTTTACAAGTAAAAAATCAATAAAACTGACATTTCAAGTCTAACAAAAGAATCAGGCAGTCTTTTCTTGAATCAGATTGGCTGTTAAATTTTTATAACAAAGAAAATGGTTGTCAATAATGTCCACTGTTACGATTTCTTTTGTTTCATTTTGAAAATGATAAATGAATGTTTTAGACCATTTTAAAAGTATTTTTTGACAAATTATAAATTATTTTGATAAAATATGCTAAAAATAAAATTATTTTAGAAAAATAGTTAAGACTTTAGTAAAAATGATTTACTTATCTGCAACATAAAATTGGGAAAGAAATCACTGACATCAGCAAAACTTTTTGGTCGGTGAGTAACGTTCATTTTAGATTTGCCGCTATCGAATATTTTTATAATTATAAATAAAAATTTATTTTTGAAAAAACTTTCATTCACTTTCATAACCTGACAAATTATTAATATACTTTTTACAAACAAAACTAAAGTGAATATAATATTAAAAGATAAATATATTTTGATGCTTGAATTTGTGAATTGACCAATTAAAAGTTTAGACTTTTACCTCACTCGGCCAATGAAATAATCAGCAAAAAATAGGTTAATCTTACATATATCCGATATATTTTTTACTTATGTATTTTTTTATAGAAATTAACCTTATTTTCAGAAAAAATACTCCATTATTTCTTATTTTGAAATACCTTGAAACACGTTTTTCACATCACCATTTGCACTTTATGACAGGTTCACAATATATCAGGAAGAGTGTTATTTATTGTCTGTTTTATTTAAAAATTAGTTCCTTTTTTTGTACAGAAATATTTGTGTAATTATTTTAAAAGATTTTTAGTCATTTTACATTTAAAAAAATGTTAGTCAATTATTATTTATTTATGTAATTTTTTTTTTGTTCCAGGAACGACAAATATGGTACCGTCCGATGCCTCTAACACATGTCTTCTTTAGTATTTTTCTTGCTATGACATATTATCCCAAAAATATATTAGTCTAATCTTGAGATCTTCAAGGTACATGATCTCCAGACAAATTTTATTGATTACGTTTGTCCACAAATCACTTGGAGATGTTATCTTAAAAATCAGAAGATTAGACTAATATGTCTTCAGGGTAATATGTCATAGCAAAAAAAATACTAAAGAACCCTAATATCTAATAATATTAAGAAATTACTCAAATGTATATCACGATTAAAATAAAAAGTAAACACGTTTTTTTTTTTTTCTGTAATTGAGTGCAAATGGCTACCCAATATACACAATTATTCTATTCTGAATATATATATATATATATATATATTATATATATATATATATATATATATATATTATATATTATAACAGACACTTAATCTATTCTGATCACAGAGGGTGCCACCAGATCACTATGTATCTGGAAAATTTATTTACTGTGATCAGAATGGATGATGATGATGGTTTGCACCAACTAGACTCAGGAAAAAACAAGAGATCTTAAAATTGTTTAGACAATTGAGAAATAAAAGCACAAAGACAAACATCAGCCAAATTAAGTTTAAACATATTTAAAAAATTTTATTTAAGAGAAAATAAATTGTGAAGTATAAGTTTATGACACAAGAAATAGGGTTAGCTCAGGCAGTACCAGAAAGACTAAATCTGACAGACCTACTGATCTTCTAATAAACGAATTATAAAGGGGTTAAACAATTTCATTCAGCAGAGGATTCACCCAAACATTGGTTTTGCCATTCAGATATTTAAACAATACATTCTTGAAACAAATCAACAAAACCAGCACCGGCAAGCTTTTCAAGGCCCGAAAAAGTGTCGGACTAGAATGTCATATGCTGGTAGAAGCTGCATCTACTATTACATTTAAAATAAAAATGATTAATTTACCTCAAGAACAACCGAAAAATATGATTTAAAATGAAAGGAAAACAAACAATTAAACCTGACAAATCCCCAACCAAACAATTGGCGAAAACTACTCTAAGAATCATAATTAAAGGTCTCAATAGGAGACAAGTAAATCATTAGAAAACCCATTGCATCTGCCCCAGCAATTAAAGAAAATGAATTACAAATAATTATAATTAAGAAATAAATTTATGACACAAGTTCTGAGTACATGCTCTGATAAATCAAGCTACAAGTAAATACAAAATAAATCTTATCGGAGAGTGCACATGAATACGAAAATATTAAAGCTTTAAATACTTTAGCAGAATGAAAGTCACTCTCACCTGTAGTTTACAAAGGAATAAATATTATCTTCCTGCTGATGACTTATAAAATTACAAAGAAAAAAATTCTAGTTTCCACTTTCAGAGATATAAGAAACAAAGAAATGAAATCCCCACCTGTGGAAAACTAGGAAAATAAAGTCACCAGCCAAAAGATTTTGGTGGTTTGCAAAAGTGCAAACACAGTACTTAAAATCAATTATTGGTTACTAAAATAATTACAGGTAAGCATTTAAAATATACATGACTGCTAAAGCATTTATAAAATGTTTTAGGCATAAAAATATAAAAACTCACTTGTCACTCTCCAATAAACAAAAATTGAAAGCAAACTTGGAATCTTAAAACTAACATTCCAAGACACACTACAAAATACAAGAAAACACAACAAATATTAAATATGAGGCTAAATATTGCTTATGAATACAGATTTATAATTAGATTGAGTGGAGATTTAATTAAAAGAAATTTACCCTGAGAAGAGTAAAAGAAAATATTTACCTTACGGTAATGTACTGTTCAAGTAGAATGTGCACTATTATTCTCGTTCATTTTCAGGTTCTTTGACAATGGCAAGGTAGATGTAAAGAGGTCCCGGCTTCTTCTAGATGTTTATGGCATTACTGGAGCAGATTTGGAGGTTAGGAATACATCCTTTGTTAAATTAGCACACCATTCTGATGATGACAACACGTACAGTATTTGACATCTGCGATTTTTTTTTGAAGAAATTAAATATGTCTGAACTGCTACCAAAACTCTAAATCTCAACAGGCTGCAAACAAAGTACATAAAAGAATTCTGATTTTCACTTGGGAAACAGTTTGTTTAGTCAAAAATAAGTAACTACCCTCTGCAAATTGATGGGACTATTTATACCTCCTACATTTCCCGAGAAACACTTTCCTTGTTGTCCAATTCTATGCCTTAGGCAGGGCATATATTAATCTCCAGCTCAATCTAATCTAAGAATTCTACCCAGGGATTATTATAAAACAACAACACAATTAAATCTCCGCTTTTAGAATGAACTTTAAAATAATTAATATAAAAGCAACAGGAATGTAATTAGTAAGCTTGCCTGTTTTCGATTAAATTAATTAAAAGCAAGTGGTGAAAGCAAACTACTTTGAAATAAATCGATAAACATTAAAATGATCCGTTTTATATATAAACGTGTGTGTATTTTGATACACGTACTCTTTTTAAATAATAATAAAAATTTAAACATTAAACGTTTAATGAAAATTAAAAGCTTAATAATTTTTGTTTTGTAATAACATCATTGAATCGGATATCAATCCGGTTCAATATATATATGTATTATATATAGTTTTGGTAGGATACATTTATATATGTAAGTGCATTCAAAAAATAATAGAATATCTTTCCTTACTTCTGACCCCTTTATAAATAGATGGCCCTTTTTTAAAAAAAAAAAAAAAACTGTGTCATATGCTATGAATTTACAGAATGTACTTTTACTAATTTAAACATAATTACCCAGATCATTGGGTATGAACTATAATGGACAACCTTCTAGTATCTATTGATTGTTAGAGCTTGCACTAAGTGCATTATTATGTTAAAAAAATTTGCTAATGTTTTAATAATTTTTGAAGTTCTAAATCTTTTCTTATTAATTAATAAATATCAGCTTTAATAAAACAAACAAAAAAAAATATTAACCACTAAGTATTATTATGATGAACACAATACAAACCTTTAAAATAATAAATGGTATAGAGAAATAAATATTTTGCATGGTTACAGTGATATGTCAAAAAAATAGGAAAACTATACATTAAGTACACATTAAACAAAAAAATAATATATTATTAAAATTAGAAATTTTAAAAATTCATATATTAAATAATATATAGGAAGCTAAATCATGCTTTAGTTAAGGGTGGATTGTAACTCAATTTAAACTAGTACTTCATTCCACAAATCTCAATTCTCAGCATTTTCATTTTCACAATGTTTTTCAAAAATATTGTTTTCTTTTGCAGATTTGCACAAATCTGAAAATTGAGTATTTTCAAAAAGAAGCACCTACTTTTTAAAATAAACTCTTCCTGATATTTTATTAATAATGATATCTGTTATTTTGTGACCTTGTGATACAAATTGTTTTATTGCTATTTTTAAAAAAATTTATACTGTGAATAATGTTTTACTGTCTCTCAGACAATTCAGGATTCAAGAAATAACACCTTAAATTACTTGATGTATTTCTAATATTAATAATCAATTATAATAATAGTACTAAAGAAGCAATGATGGAATTCATTCAAAATCCTTCATACAGCAAGAGATGTTCAATATGGTGATACTGTCCTGCTAGCTGACCATAAACCTTATTTCACCTTAATGTTAGAAATATAAGAATGTTTTGACATTTCTTGAAACTTTATTTGACAAATAATTATCTTAAGTTATATTTGATTACAATTTTTGTAAAACAAATGTAAGTGCTCATGTGCCTGTATACTTCTGCAGATATCCAATTAAAAAAAAGCAACTCAAATCTCAATAAATATTGAATATAACAAAGGCACATGATGTAGTTATAATGTACACCTGGGTCTCATTTTATGCGGTAGCACAAAAGAAATCACACAAAAATAGACTTAACTTTCCTTGAAAAATGGGGATAGGGGGTTGTAATTTTCAGAAATCGCATAAAAGCAAAGCAAGGAGGAAAAATTACTTTAAAATTTGCATTAAAAAAATAAGAAAACAAAGTATGACTAATAAAAAATTTCAAATATTTGAAGAAAAAAAATACAAGACAAACTTTTTTTTACTTTTTTTATTAACTACAGTATTTAATTTTACATTTTTTCATACATATTTTAATCATTAGTAGTTATTTGACTATTTGACAATATTCGTTTGGGAAACGTTAAGAAATCAGATTCGTCATGTGACATACAACTAGCGCCACTTTCAGTCTTGAGCTGTGTTTATGATTTTTTGTTTCTATATTAAAAAAATGAGATTATAATCAAAACAAAAAGATTGTAGATTATCATTAGAAAGATTATTTTCAGTTTATAAAATCAAGAAAATCTTCGTTATTATTTATTTTAAAAATCTAAAAAAATATTTATTTCGGTTAGAATTAACAAAATAATGTTTTAAAAGTTTAAAATTTTTGATTATTTATTGCGATATTTTTATATGTAAATATAAATCTATTATTATTATTTACTCATTAGTATAAGTAGGTTATTACATAGAAACTAATATTCTAAATGCAGCTTCAGGCCATATTCACCTTAACTGCTTATATAACGTTATATTTTTGAAAAGAAAAAAAAGTATTTAAAGTCAAAATAAGTTATTAATAATTTAAATTTCTTGATATCTAAAAATATAGTGAAATATGAAAGATATTAAGAAGAAACACGAATTGCATAACTTCAAAATCGCATTAAAATAATCTGCTTAAAGTGAGACCCAGGTGTATAGGCAACTATTATTTGTAAAATATGTTTACCTTACAAGAAGTAAAATCTTGCCTTTTAATTAATTAAATAAAACAGTAATAAATAAATAAAAAATCATTCGATTTTTTGTAAAACCATTTATTGCAATAAGATCAAATGCTTTTTAAAGCATTATGATTTTGATATAAACTATATTATTATCAAAAATTATTATAAAAGCAGGTGAACTCATAGAAAAGAGGTGCAAAAAAGTATAGGATAGATTTATATGTTATTAATGAGTTGTTTTAAACACCTATTAGTTCATTATTTAATTAAGATATAAAATATTGCAAAATAGCCAAATTCTGAATTGGGCACTATGACAATACAAGAAAATCAATGCCGGTTTCATTTGTGCTAGATTTGAACATCATTTTTAAAAAAATCAGAATAAACTTTATTCTTATTTTTATTAAGCAGTTTCAATTGCATCATTCCAAAGTATAAAGAATGAGCATACACTATTATTAAAAGTAATGCTCCTCTTAATTAACAAAACGTAATTAAATCAATTTTATATAAACATCACCAACTGACTTAAAGAAAAATATAATATAATCTATTGTGTAGTTAGTTAATAATTACAAATATATATTATTATTAAAGAATGCATTTAAATTATTTTTATTACTTCATTATTTAATTAAGATATAACAATATTATATAATATCCAAATTATGAATTATAAACTATGCCAATACAATATTCACTGGATTAATCTTAAGAGAATCGCAACATTCCTGATCACAAATCAGAATACATGAGTGCATAGTTTAAAAACCAATGCATATTATATATGTCATTAACAAAAAATAACTATACTACAAACTTCCATTAATTGTCAATATATATATATATATTACTACGATATTTTCAATCTTATCAATTTCTTTCAACTAAATATATATTTTTTATATTCATACATTTTCATTTACTTCCTTGCTGATAATCCAGTATCTTCCCCACCCTATTATTATCAATAATGTCTCTTTTATTAATTGTAATTTCTATTCATAAGTTATTTAAATCAATATTTAAATGTACAGCATAATTACACTACTAAAAGTGCAGCTCCTTCATATTTAAATAATTTGATTTTTTTTTTTTTTGTAAAATAATTGTTTTCTTTAATTTTTAAAAGTCTCTTGTCAATCTATAATTCTTTTAGGTTTTATACTTGGAAAAAAAAAAGCAAAATATTAAAGCAGTTTAAATGTAGTTCAAATGATTGCCTATGATTACTTATGAAATGGAACTAAACAGAGAACAATAATTGATTGCATGATCGATAAAACGCTACAAACAACATTCAGCTTTTACCTCAAACTATAGCATAACAAACACTAAAGTGGATGATTACTACATGATTAGAAATATTAAAACAAATTAAATGAATCATCAGAACTGTACTTTAGTATTGCAGTTAACTAATGCTCATGTCTTTATAATATCTTAAAGATAAAAAAAGTTTTTTTCTTAATGTACATTATTCTAAGAAAATTACAGAAAATAGCTCAGATTAAGCAAATTAATTTTAAAATTTCTTATTGCAAGATAACAACAGATCAAATTTTAATAACCTTTAATAACCCATTTATTAACCAAACGTATACTTATATATACCTATATGCGTGTGTGTGCTTGTTTATAAACGTATACGACTATTAAAATAAAGATTGGCTAAGAAAAAAGTTGTAATTACAGTTTTTGATTTCATCTGCGTGTGTGGATTCTGGGTAGAAAATGGCTTAGTAACTGTTATTTTAAAAAAAATTGTTTGTCAATATCTATGATACTTTGGCACTGTATGAAATGGTTACTTTAGATTAGCATAACTGATGAGTCAGCAGTTTGTCTTGACAAAATATATGACTACAAATTCCTTGATCAATCTTTCACAATATCATAGTGGTCGTAACATTTATAATGTATTTGACGTTGAGCACTTTAAAGAACAAAAAGTTTATTTTTCATCTCTGTTATCTATATGTGAAAAAGACATTTGCATATGTGAAGTCTATATATATCAAAGTGTGACTGTATGTATATAATTAAATTTGCATTATTTAAATATATATATATATTGTAACCCTATAGTTGCAGCCCTCTTGCTCTCAACACATCCAATTGGACTAGGTCCATAAAACAGGTTACCATCATTAAATATAGCCAATCATATCTGCTTAATGTAATCTAAGAGTTGTTACTAAATATTCTCCAATAAATAAATCTGATTATACTCTTTATCTCTGGTTCTAATCCTACAAGTGAATGTATCCTAAAGAATAATATATTATTTAGCCTTCAGATATCTTAATACCATAAATCATTTTAATTAGTAATGATGAGACAAAGATATTCAACAATGATTCTTTTTTTCTTCTTTTTGCAATATCTAAGATGATACTCATGACGATATGAGTAGGAAAGAGATTTTGTCATACCCATATATCACCGCAAATTATTTCTTATAATACAAATTGAAATAAAATAAAATGAAATAATATTTTCCATTAATGTTACTTAAACATCAACAACATAAACTCTAATAAAATGACTTTTAAAAATATGATTGTGCTCTTATGTTTCAAATAGTTATAATTTGTGTGTGATGACGCAGATACAAAGTTCACATTTAATAATTAAATTAATATTTTATTAATACTAGTAAATTTAATAACTATAAGTAATTATAATTTTATTATGATTATAATAATATAATGATTATAATGTTTTAATAAATTTATAGACAAAGTTTCATATTCATAATACTTGGATAGAATTATCATACAAATATCAATATACTACAAAACATCACATGATCACTATCTCATACTAGCACATAATTGTTATTAAACAATTCAAAACAAAGCAAAACTCTCCTTACAGTAGTGCCAACAAGAGCAATCAATGGATGCCAGAAGGCTTGTGCATAAAATCCCTATCTAGTGCCTACTCATCCAATATCCCCAGACTAGTTTCTGGCTTGTGGCCTTCATCAGTGAGGAGCCTTGGATCTGAGAGCACTGCACCTAGATCTTAGGTTGCATTAGATCCTAAGATCTATGTGCAGTGAGGAGCCTTGGATCTGAGAGCACTGCACCTAGATCTTAGGTTGCATTAGATCCTAAGATCTAGGTGCAGTGCTCTCAGATCCAAGACTCCTCACTGATGAAGGCCACAAGCCAGAAACTAGTCTGAGGATATTGGATGAGTAGGCGCTAGATAGGGATTTTATGCACAAGCCTTCTGGCATCCATTGATTGCTCTTGTTGGCACAAGATGGCACTACTGTATGGAGAGTTTTGCTTTGTTTTGAATATAACAATATACATAATGTAATGTTAAAAATGAAATAAAGACTTAGAAAAAAATTGTTTACTTATTATCTATTCATTTTTAAAATTATTTCTCAAACAGTAGAGCAATTCTACAATTTCAAAAAAAAACAACTTCTATTTAGATAAGCTTCAAGCTGAAAACAAGAGTCACCACATACAGGATTCTCACATTGTGATCTTCATCAATGGGAGAGCCAATTCACCATGAAAATTAATAAAATTTATATGTAAAGATTTCTGAATCACCCATTGTTACAAGCATGTTCTGTTTCATATAAGATTACTTTTTTAATTGGTCTTGTAACAATCATTAAAATATACTAAACATTATATACTCTACCATTGTTCTAAATCGAATAGATGGGAGCCATTTCTCCAGGATAATTAAAAAAATATATATGTAAATGAATTCCATTGTTAGAAACATATTCTGATTGCAGATATTTTTTATTTACATATAAGAGAATTAATTTTGAACTCAGTCTTGTGATATTTGTTTGAAATATACTAAATATTAATATAATCTGCCAGTGTGTTAAACCAAACATATCAGCACCAGTTTGTTGTGGTAATTAATAAAATTTATAAGTAAATGAAAATGTTTAGACTTCTGAATCAATTTTATTTATACATCCAATTTATATAAAAAATGACAAATTAATACTAATAATTTATTTTAAAATAAGCTTATTTAAAAAATATTGTCTCATGATATACATAATAAGATTCAAATTCTTCTATCATGTATTTAGTATAGTGACATATTAGAGTGTCAGATGCTGAAATGTGGGATCTAGAAATTAATTACAGAGAGCAATCACAATTTTTTAAATGCTAATATAATCTATTTTTCTTTTTAATATAACATCTTTTTTTTAATATTGATATTTTTTTAATAGTAATATATTTTCCCTTGGATTTAGATTGTCATGAAATTTATTATTTAGCTTAAAAAAATCATAATTGATCCATAATAGCACCCAAATACACAATAATCCAAATCCAAGAAAGAGAGAGTATATATATAAAAAAATAAACAATTTTTAATAAGATATTACTGCATACATTTCATTAAAATATCATTTAATGCAACTCTGATGATTGTAACAATTATACTACATCACTTAAAACAGCTATATTGAGAAAGTTCCTACAACATTTTTTACATATTTTAGTGGGAAAAGATTGTTTGATTATTTTTTTAGTTATTATCATATTTTTTTTATTAAACAAAAGAAAGTGCAAACGTGGTAATGGCTTCTAAAAATGTATCAAATAAATAATGTAAGTAGAAAAATTTCTTCACTTAATTAAATATAATGTAAGTCCTCAATCCCCAGACATAAGACTATATAATGCAGTGGTCTTCAACCTTTTCACACCTGCAGACCGGTAAAAATAAGGATACGGTTCAGAAGACCAGCAAAAATAAGGATAAGATTTTGCAGATCGGCAGAAGTCTATAGATAAATTTTCTTAAAGATAAGCATAATTGTTATAAATGATCACAACAACAATGTTAAATATATAAGATAAAGTTTTATATATATATGGAGTTTATATAATAAAAAACTTTTTTTTAGAAAAGTAATAAAAAATTTAACCCCCCCCCCCCCCATAAACATCTGTGATAACTAAAAAAAACAAATTAATTTATGAATGATTGATTAGATTTTGTTTTCGTTCTGTTTTCTTTTTTTTTTTAATTGGGTAAAAATGAGATGAAAAAATAAATAAAAATTGGCTATATTAATTAAAAGTTTAAACTCTTATTATTTATAATTACAAACTTTTTACTGCCCGTCTAGCATGCGGACCTGTAGAAAAGTTCCGCGACCGCGGACCAAGGGTTGAAGAACACTGATATAATGTGACTAAATTATTATACTGAAATAATGAGCACGCAAAAAATGAAATCATAAAGTAGAATTGATTTTGTTAAGAGAAAACTTAAGTTATGCATGAGAGATTCCAAATGAAACACAGTAAAGAATACATATACAAAATTATTTTATAATAAATGCTGTTATTTACTTTGCACTAGAAAAAATAATAATTGTTTTTTCAACTACAAATGGAGTTTTTATATTTAACTTGAAATAAAAGCATGAAGGATCTAGAAATTAATTAAGACAATCCTTTGTTATTAAAAATAGGAATTAAAATAATTAATTTATGGATCCCCAGACTTTTATTTCTCAAGTTGAAAAAAAAAACACATTTTTTTAATGCAAAAGTATCGATTATAAAATATATTTTTATATCTATTATTACTTAGTTTGTAGCATTAAGCAACAATCATTTTTTTTTTTTTTCAATATTAAATGATGCTAAAATATTTTTAAGATAGAAAGTAAAATGATAATTATTAAATTAACTTTGCTTACATTACAATTTTGTTCAACCATCCACTGCTCTGTATTTAAGAAACAAGATAACTGATCTAAAATATTTTAGTGTCATATTGCATTAAATGTTTTATAAAAAATGTCAAAATTTGAACAATTTATATTGAATATTAATATATTATATCCTGATTTAAAATTTTATTCTAACTTCAATAAAAGCATTTAATTGAAACAAACCATGAAACAATATATATATATTGTAACAGGATAATAATTGATCTTCTATTCCATTATCTCTCCACTGATTTGGTCAACCTTTGGTAATGAAACAAAAGAAATTGCCCTACAAGTTTTAGATAAGCATTTATTACTGACACAAAATAAAATCAAAAACAATGAAGAAATACCATTGTGGTTTAAATATTATAGAGCAAATCATGAATCAATAAATATTAACTATTACAACCAGTGTAAAATTATTTAGCTCAGTTGTTAGTTACACTATGCAATAACAATATTTTTTTGTTTAGATTATCCATTACACAAAAATAAAATATTGATGACAATCTTTATTAAAATCTAATTTATTCAAATAGCATTTAAAACAAAAGAAAACAAACAAGATCATCACCAAATCTATTCATTACCTGAAATAAACTACAATAAACAGTGAAATCATATATCATTGACCTAAACAATAATATATGCCTAAGATATATATTAATTTATAATTGAATGAAACCAATTTCAAATCAATAAACACTAAGCTCTGATATATTTTACTCATCAAATAATGTAAGTTTACATTAAAACTTAATGATATTCCCTACCTAAATAAACTAGTTCCTAAATGGTTATAACATTTTTGAGAATGTTTTATAAACCTACAATATCTATAATGTTTAAATAAAAATAAACCATTAATTAGTTTTATATTATGTACAATAAAATGTTAAATAATGTTCATTTATCTCTGCTATACTTTACATCAACCTACTATTATTATTTAAGTTATATGTCAAAATGAAATAATCAAGAAGAACACATTACCAATAAACCTATTAGATAATCTTGCATGTTCAACATCCAATCATATTCATTATGTCAAACATAAGATAGGTTTCTATTCGATATTTATCAAATCATCAACTAATCCTATCCATCTATTTAAATTTCCAGTAAAACAATTAGTAAAATGGATTTTACGATAATTAGACCATATAAAATAATTATTGATATGTACTTTAGTCAAAAATAAACATTAAGATTTAATAGTTAATAAATTCTATGATCTACCTCAAAAAAGTTTAAAGATAAATAAAGCAAATCATTCTGACTAATGACAGAATAAAATCTATCAAGATCTTTATAACTGAATAAGATAAGATCTTAATAACTAACCATGAATTAATGAAATTATTTATACAACTGATTTTAGCTCACATAATGCAAACAAATATTTCGATGTAATGACAATATAAGATTTATATCTAATTATGCTTAACAATAATCATATAATAAAATATATATGTATATAACCATATCTCACTGATATTGGTTTGATGTATAGATTATAATTCAATGATCAAAAGAAAAATGAAGTTTTTTCTTATATAGACAGTTCATCTTATCTTCTATAAATTTATTGTTAGAAATTGGTTTGCATATTTATAAAACAATAAGACAAGTCTATTAGATTTCAATTAAATTTAAATTTATTAATTTATAAAAAGTAATTAATAATATAATAAACAACATGTATGTAATTGACTAAAATTATAGCTAGTTATGAAGTACAAATATTATTTCTTTTTAATATATAATAAATTTGATTGACTATTACTCTATAAAAATTAATAATGAATTATATATATATGCAAAACCATAAAACAATACAATACTAGATTAAATTCAAAATTTTACCAAAATCCTTACACAACCATGGTTTCATCTACTACAAATAGACCTTCTCAAGTGAAAATCAACCCAAAGGAAAACATATATATATATATATATATACAAACAAACAAACCTTCCCATAATTCATTTCAAACTCCACCTTCCCTTAATATCAAAAGAAGTCTTCATAAGATTGATAGCCTCAGAATCAAGGAGTTTTATCATCAAAGTCTCCTTTATTCTTCTTTTTAACTCATTCTTTTCATAAAAAATAACCGAAGCATTGTCAAACAATATTCTATGACCTGTATTCAATTCATGAATATATAAAGCTGAGTTAAGATACCTATGTTTAACTTTACTTATATGAACCTTAACCCTTTCATTAAGGCTAAATTTACTCTGGCCTACATAAAATTTACCACAACTACATGGAATTTTATAAACAATACCAGGAATAGACCTACTATCAATAGACTGCTTTGAACCATTAAATAATGAATTCAAATCAGCACCTTTCCTCCATGCAACCTTCTTTCCACCTAACAAATGACTATTCCTATAAACCAAATTATAAATTGATGCTTTAAATGGTAAAGACATATAATCATCATCCTTACCAACAAAATTCTTATCATCCAAATCATGACTATAAACATTATTATTAAATACCACTTTTTTAATAAAATCATGACTATAACCCAATTCTACATATTCAGCAGCAAATTGATTTCGTTGAATATCAGCATCATTATTAAAATTATTAAGCCTTCTATTCTGACAACAAAAATTCAACAAAGACATTTTTTTAATGTATAAAAGGCTGATAACTATCAGGCCTAATCATATTTCTCAAATTTGTAGGTTTTATAAAATGACTACAAAACAAAACATCATTAATCCTCTCAACATTTAAATCTAAAAACTTTAATTTTACAAAATCAAAACCACCCCCCTCAATTGTAAACTTAATACTAGAATCAAAACCATTCAATCCACATAAAAACTCTTCTAATTTCTCTTTCTGAATAACAAACAAACAATCATCAACATACCTAACAAATAAATTAATAGAACATGAAAACATATTAATAATACTACACTCCAAATAATCAATATAGACAGCACACATCAATGGAGAAATGACATAACCAATAACCAAACCTCTAATCTTATAAAACACATCATTAGACATAAAATACATTGAATCCTCTAACAGCAAAAGCAAATCATGAAAAACCTTAATCATATCTGCAGAAAAACATTCTAATTTTTTTTTAAATTGAAAGAAAAACATCAATACTTTTTAATCTATTAACCGATTGGTACATATTTTCAATGCCTAAACTACCAAAAACACAATCATCATCCAAAACAAAACCATTTATTTTCTTAAAAGCTTCAAAAGAAGAAGAAACACAAAATTGACCCAGTTTTATATAATCCTTAAAATATCTTATAATAAATTTTGATATTTTATCAACAATTTCTCCTGTAAAATCAAAAATACATCTCAAATGAAAATTATCTTTATGAGACTTCAAATTAAAGAAAACCTTTGGAGCCACAAAATCACTAGGGTAACAATTTAAATAAGTAGCTCTATCAAAAATCTTTTTATTTTCCATAACTTTCATAATCTTAATTAATTTAGATTTTATTTTTTTACCAGGATCAGAATCTAAAATAGTATATTTTCCATTATTTAATTCTAAAGAAACTTTACTTTTAAAATCAATATTATTTAACAATACAAACCGGCCACCTTTATCTTCTTTTAACAATACCACATCATTGGCTTTCAATCTTTTTTTAACAAAACTAATTTCCTTAGGGGCAAAAACAAATTTTTCTCTTTTAAGTAATTGACTATTCAAAATAACCTGTAAAGACATTTTATTTTCATCAGAAATATTACTATTACTTTCAATTGCAGAAACAAAATCAAAAATTAAACTTTTATTAGCAAACGAAACAAAGCCAGGACCCTTAGCTAAAATAGCCAAATCAGATACATTCAAAATATAATTTGACAAATTTAAAACAGATAAAGCATCAGGCCTATTTTTATAAGACCCAAATCTAAACTCTTTTCCTTTCACAAAACTTTTATTTTCAGCCTTTCCAATCAACCATTTAAATTTCTTGAAATACTTATTTATTATAAGTGATTTCACACTTACTCCTAAACCACTTTAAAAAAGAATTTAAAACAGAATAATTAAAATTCCTTCTAAAATCCAACTTTCTTCTAAACATTTTATAACTATCAATTAAATTAGATAAACTACTCATAATCTGCATAATAAATTGTTTAAGAATACATCTTTTAAAATTTAGAATAAAATCACAATTAGAAAATAAAACCAATTTCCTATCCAATTTAATATTACATGAATTAGGAAACACATTGCAAAACCTACAAGACTTAAGAAAATTAACCTGAGCCCTTAAAGATTCAATTCTATTAGACATATTAATTAACTTTTTTATTTCTAAAATTTCTACACAAGAAAAATTATCATACAAAATCTGCCACATACTGAAAGAAAATTAATAACTATACAAATACAAACGAATAAAAATAATAACAAACAAATAATACAAATTAATAATACAAATACACAAAACAAAGCAAATAAAATATAAAATTCACTAAACTATAAAACACTATTCAAAATATTAAATACTATACCTAATAAGAAAACCAAAACTGCCTAACACTATAATTTTCTTATAAAAACGGCCACATACTGAAAGAAAATTAATAACTATACAAATAAAAGGGTTTGGATTGAGTTGTTTTTGCTTTATATTATTTTGTTTAATTTTACTTTTATATGGAAATATGAAGAATAATAATTTTGGTTGTATTGATATAATATTTGTCTAATTTTTTATGTTGTAGTTCTGATGAAGACTGCTAGTACAGTCGAAACTGTAAAATATATAAATAAAGTTATTTGCTTAAAGTGATGAAGGAGTATTGATGAATTTATAGTGCAATATACAAATACAAACAAATAATTAATAATAAACAAAATACAAAATAATAAATTTAGTATTACAAATACACAAAACAAAACAAATAAAATATGAAATTCACAAAACCATATATCACTATTCAAAATATTAAATAGTATATCTAAATAGAAAACCAAAACTGTCTAACACTATACTAGCAAAAATAAAAATGCAAACCCATAAAACAATACAATACTAGATTAAATTCAAAATTTTACCAAAATCCTTACACAACCATGGTTTCATCTACTACAAATAGACCTTCTCAAGTGAAAATCAAATCAAAGGAAAACATATATATATATACAAACAAACCTTCCCATAATTCATTTCAAACTCCACCTTCCCTTAATATCAAAAGAAGTCTTCATAAGATTGATAGCCTCAGAATCAAGGAGTTTTAGCATCAAAGTCTCCTTTATTCCTCTTTTTAACTCATTCTTTTCATAAAAAATAACTGAAGCATTGTCAAACAATATTCTATGACCTGTATTCAATTCATGAATATATAAAGCTGAGTTAAGATACCTATGTTTAACTCTACTTATATGAACCTTAACCCTTTCATTAAGGCTAAATTTACTCTGGCCTACATAAAATTTACCACAACTAAATGGAATTTTATAAACAATACCAAGACCTACTATCAATAGACAGCTTTGAACCATTAAGTAATGAATTCAAATCAGAACATTTCCTCCATGCAACCTTCTTTCCACCTAACAAATGACTATTCCTATAAACCAAATTATAAATTGATGCTTTAAATGGTAAAGACATATAATCATCATCCTTACCAACAAAATTCTTATCATCCAAATCATGACTATAAACATTATTATTAAATACCACTTTTTTAATAAAATCATGACTATAACCCAATTCTACATATTCAGCAGCAAATTGACTTCTTTGAATATCAGCATCATTATTAAAATTATTAAGCCTTCTATTCTGACAACAAAAATTCAACAAAGACATTTTTTTATGTATAAAAGGCTGATAACTATCAGGCCTAATCATATTTCTCAAATTTTTAGGTTTTATAAAATGACTACAAAACAAAACATCATTAACCTTCTCAACATTTAAATCTAAAAACTTTAATTTTACAAAATCAAAACCACCCCCCTCAATTGTAAACTTAATACTAGAATCAAAACCATTCAATCCACATAAAAACTCTTCTAATTTCTCTTTCTGAATAACAAACAAACAATCATACCTAACAAATAATTTAATAGAACATGAAAACATATTAATAATACTACACTCCAAATAATCAATATAGACAGCACACAATTAGAAAGATAATTTTCCTTTGAGATGTATTTTTGATTTTACAGGAGGAATTGTTGATAAAATATCAAAATTTATTATAAGATATTTTAAGGATTATATAAAACTGGCTCAATTTTGTGTTTCTTCTTCTTTTGAAGCTTTTAAGAAAATAAATGGTTTTGTTTTGGATGATGATTGTGTTTTTGATAGTTTAGACATTGAAAATATGTACCAATCGGTTAATAGATTAAAAAGTATTGATATTTTTTCTTTCAATTTTAAAAAAATTAGAATGTTTTTCTGAAGATATGATTAAGGTTTTTCATGATTTGCTTTTGCTGTTAGAGGATTCAATGTATTTTATGTCTAATGATGTGCTTTATAAGATTAGAGAAGGTTGGGTTATTGGTTATGTCATTTCTCCATTGATGTGTGCTGTCTATATTGATTATTTGGAGTGTAGTATTATTAATATGTTTTCATATTCTATTAAATTATTTGTTAGGTATGTTGATGATTGTTTGTTTGTTATTCAGAAAAAGAAATTAGAAGAGTTTTATGTGGATTGAATGGTTTTGATTCTAGTATTAAGTTTACAATTGAGGGGGGTGGTTTTGATTTTGTAAAATTAAAGTTTTTAGATTTAAATGTTGAGAAGGTTAATGATGTTTTGTTTTGTAGTCATTTTATAAAACCTAAAAATTTGAGAAATATGATTAGGCCTGATAGTTATCAGCCTTTTATACATAAAAAAAAAATGTCTTTGTTGAATTTTTGTTGTCAGAATAGAAGGCTTAATAATTTTAATAATGATGCTGATTTTCAAAGAAGTCAATTTGCTGCTGAATATGTAGAATTGGGTTATAGTCATGATTTTATTAAAAAAGTGGTATTTAATAATAATGTTTATAGTCATGATTTGGATGATAAGAATTTTGTTGGTAAGGATGATGATTATATGTCTTTACCATTTAAAGCATCAATTTATAATTTGGTTTATAGGAATAGTCATTTGTTAGGTGGAAAGAAGGTTGCATGGAGGAAAGGTTCTGATTTGAATTCATTACTTAATGGTTCAAAGCAGTCTATTGATAGTAGGTCTATTCCTGGTATTGTTTATAAAATTCCATGTAGTTGTGGTAAATTTTATGTAGGCCAGAGTAAATTTAGCCTTAATGAAAAGGTTAAGGTTCATATAAGTAGAGTTAAACATAGGTATCTTAACTCAGCTTTATATATTCATGAATTGAATACAGGTCATAGAATATTGTTTGACAACGCTTGGGTTATTTTTTATGAAAAGAATGAGTTAAAAAGAAGAATAAAGGAGACTTTGATGATAAAACTCCTTGATTCTGAGGCTATCAATCTTATGAAGACTTCTTTTGATATTAAGGGAAGGTGGAGTTTGAAATGAATTATGGGAAGGTTTGTTTGTTTCTATATATATATATATATATATATATATATATATATATATATATGTTTTCCTTTGGGTTGATTTTCACTTGAGAAGGTCTATTTGTAGTAGATGAAACCATGGTTGTGTAAGGATTTTGGTAAAATTTTGAATTTAATCTAGTATTGTATTGTTTTATGGTTTTCCATTTTTATTTTTGCTAGTATAGAGTTAGACAGTTTTGGTTTTATATATATGGAACAGAAAATATATTGTATGACAATGCCCTGCATAAACTGTTTGAGAGTTTTCAAGATATCTTCCTTAAAACGAATATTTGAAGATAATGAGTCAGGAATTAATTCATCATCAGATAAGAGTTTAAACTTTAAAAAAATGAACCATCTTTTATTGTGTAGATTGCTTATCATTCGACCCTTAAATATACACATTGTTTATTTGTAAATAAATTTTATACTTTAAAATAATAAAGATAAAAAAAACATGTTTTCCTTTAAAATAAATATTATATATAATATATAACCTACACCATTGAAAGTTTTATTTTTCCTTTTTACCCACTACATTCCATTACAGCTCCTAGTTTTCTTCTTTATGATTTAAATGCAAACAAACAATCCTTCTTAAGGTAGAGAAGAGACAAGCATGAATAATAATAATGAAGGATTTGAATTCAGTTGTTTGTTTTTTTTTAAGAATTCCAATATTTTTCTTTCAAGTATATAAATATATCCAACTTTTGAAATTAACAGTTACTTGGTCAATGCAAAATCTGCACATTACTTTAATTACATGCCAATAATCTTTCGACTCGGTAAACTCCTTTGTTCTATTTGCCTTATGTAGAAAATATAATATTAACTCTGATAATAATTCTCACCCATTAGAACTAGATTTATACAGTTCTATCAATCATCGAGTCGAAAGAAATTACTATTAAATGTGTATTATTTTTATAATTGGCTAATAATAAATTATTAGCTCCATTTCTAATCTATGCCACCGCTATTCTCTCGTTTCACTAATATTTGTTTATTATTCAAATATAATCTTAAAATGTTTTTTTGCAAAGGGCTGATAAAGGAATCAAATAAACATATTCTAATTCAACTTTATTATTTTCTATTAACATTCAGGAAGGGCACGATGATTGGGGCATAATTAATATGATTTACAAATACTTTAAAATAGTTTTACTTAAAAACTCGTTTGACTTTAATTCATTTGATCAAGTCATCACGTAGAGCATTCTATAATTGGGTTTTAGTTCTCAAACGGTGACTAGTAAGTCATCATCTTCAACATTGCTGACGTAGGGCAATCTTCCGCTCAGTTAGGCTGGTCGGTGATCATATTTCTGTTATTTTAAATTATCGAGGAAGAAAGCACTTCCTCTCCTGTTCATATTAGTCAAAGGGCATAAGACTTGTCAGACGCAAGCTGCCATAGGACTTCGATTATCGACTAGCTATCGTCTTTCAATTTCATTTTTTAGCTCATAATTCATCAGAACAGTTGCCTCTCTGTTCCGGTAAAGCCCGTTCTGATGCTCGTAATTCGTGATGAAGTGATTTCAATTAAAGTCGAACAAATTCTCAGTTATATGTAATTAAATAAGTTTTCCAATAAAGATTAAAGTTATGCCCTAAAATACGTATCTTGCTCTTCATGAATGGATTTGCGAATGTGAAAATAAATCTCACATTCTTTCGTATAAAATTAGAGTAACAATTTTCTTTTACTAATGAATACCTTTATCTGCCTTTTATTTTCTTGTTGGGGGCATAGACATAGACTTTCAAATATTGCGTAATATTTATTGGCATATAATAAGGACCGCCACTCGTATTACAATTATAAACTTTGTTTAAGGACTAGAATTAATTAATTTAATCTTTATTTAAAATTCAAACCAAACAAATTATTATTATTAAATATTTTCTAAACACACTTGGTTTCTTAGTTCTTAATTCTTTCATAATTATTTTAATGTTAATACTCGCTGTCTGTGTTGGCAACCCGAACATATACATAAGATTCGATTTAAAATTATTTTAGTCATTTATTATCAGATATTAATGTCAGTTTAGGGGTCTCTGATCCTCACCAACCGTTGAGCTAGTTTCTTGGTGCATAGCAATGTGCCGTCAATTTAGATTTCTACTAATCTGAGCTGTTGAGTTGGGTTTGAATTCAGTCTTGGTTCAGCTGAGTTTGGATCCGACTTGCAGTTTAGGTGGTGAGTTTTTCGACTAGTACATGGTTATGTTTTCGGCGCCCAACTCTATTATTATTTGTTTGCAATGATATATGAAGAGACATTCTTTCATTGACAAAATTATTTGCGATCAAGACAAATATAAATGGTAGCATTTTTTCCACATCAATAAGGTGAAATTTCAATTATTTAATATTATATAGAAATTATATTAGTCAATCCAGTAAAATTCTTTAATCAAAAACATGACATCCATATAGATATGATGATGTTTGTATTCATCTTTAATATATAGATGAAATCACAAATTTTCATAATGAAATAGTTTATAATTTACATGGAATAAAAATGAATTTGATGGTTTTTATCTTTCTTCTTTTATAATGCATCCCACCATTTTTTCTTGGAATTTTATCAACAAACTGTCCTACACAAAATGGGAAGACTGTTTAAGTTTTATTCTTCCATGATATTTTAGTAATTACTCACTTTTAAAGTAAAATAACAATTGCTAAAGATGGATTTTAAAATGTTGGTTCTAAACAATGACAAAATATGGAAGACCTGAGTTAAAGTGGTTCACTTTTACTTATTACTTATTTTTGCTGATCTCAAAAGTTGCTAGGGTGACTCTTCAATTGAACTCAATGGTCATCCTTTGATATAAGAAAATTGTTTTTTTACAGCAAATAAAAATGAAGACTTTTAAGAAACATTTGATGCAATAAAAAAAAAAATCCTGTTTTACAATTTCAATATTATTTTTCATTTCAACTAAAAACAAAGAATTCACATGGACTTTTGTATACAATCTAATAATATATATATATATATAATAAAATAATATATATATATTCGAATAAACAAAATAGATAAACAAACATATATGAAATAGGAAATATCTAATTTTGTAATAAGTTGCTATGGTAAATGTAGTAATAAAAGTTGAAACATATAATAATAATAATTTTATTCAAGTGATGTATTTTTTGATCTGTTTTATGATTCACTTTTTTTTAAAATTGACTCCAACCAATTTATGATTTGATAACAATACTAATAATAAATAAGAATGTTATTTTAATATTACGGTTACCACAGATACTTAATTAATCTTTATAATTCAACACCTCCATTAACCATAAATCAAATCAAATAGAAAAAATAGGATCCATATATATATATATTGTAATATACAACTCACACATGAATAAGTACAATATATATGCCACCCTCTCACATACATTACTGATTTTTCTTTAATTTTTTACTTTATTTTAAGTTAAATAACAATTTCAAATTTCATTAACTTATAGCATTGCATTTAAAAAACAAAGTATGTTAACTAAAATATGTGTGTCATATTGAATTGTCAATGATTTATATCAAATATAGCAAATTTTAACAAATTCTATTGTACATAAATGTTAAACGTTACTTTCTAAATAGTATTCTAATTTGAATAAAAGTGTTTACCACCAAACAAGCAAACCAAGATTGTAATTTAAATAAAAGTATTTTTTAAAAATAAGTTATTTTTAAAAAACTAATTAATGTATTGGTTAGAGTTGAGCTAGTTAAACATAAATATTATGTATCATATTACAGTTTAGAAGAGTTAATACATAAATAAGAAAAGTATAAACAATTATAATGTTTTAACATTCTACTGTTTCTATATCTTTTGTTAAACAAAATTATATAAAATTCATCATTTCAATTTACTAATTTTATTTCGTGAATTAGCAATCAAGCGAGTTAAAGCTAATTATTATTTATCACATTGCAGCTTAGGAAAGCTGAAATATAAATAAAAAGGTAAAAATGTAAGTAATTATAATTTTATGACATTCTACTGCTTCTATGTATTTTGATAAACAAAATTATGTAGAATTCATTACATCAATTTACTAATTTTATTTCATGGGCAGAGCTGGCTTGAGAAAAGGTTAGGTTTGGGGCAATATGGCAGATGAGTCCACATGGTAAAAACATTCAGACATTTAAAATATATATATATATCTTAATTGCAAATTCAACTACATAAATTGGCCTTTACAATATATAAATAATTACTTATTTATTGTAAATTATAAACATGATTTTAAATCAATATTTGAGAAAATAAATTGAAATATACATTTAATGCAAAAAATGTATTTTCCTACATGTTTTATTGCAAATTCATTAATGACATCCTTATTTATTTATTTTCAAATTCTATGCTGACTACACATGAATATGACCAAAACATGACAAAACATTTAGGAATACATGTTTGTAAAATAATTGTACCCGAACATATAATTAATTCACTTAGAGCTATGAAGATGAGAGCACATTGCAGAATAGTATAATTTTATTTTGTTTTAGTATAAAGTAGCTTTGCATTCAGGTGCAATAGCGCCTATATTATTTTACAAGTATATTTTTGCAAGCAAAGTTTTTGAGTTAGGTTCGAATACATGTTGTATGTAGCTGGAAAATCTGCATTACTGCATAATCAATGCTCGTAAAATTGTGTTTTCCCCATCTAGTATTCATTATAGGTCTTTGGCAAATTAAAATATAGTTTCACTTAACATATGATGAAATGTTTTATTTTTTTGATTTTAGCAAAGATGTAAATCATACATGCAGGCCAGGGACCATAATAACTGCTGCAGTTAAGTTAGCCGTGTGTAGAGTTACTATTTTATCTATTTTTTTTTAATTATTCAATGATGAAACTTTATTCAACCAATAAAAAAAAGGTACATTATAATTTGCAACTTAGTTGACAAGATTTGACCAATATAATTGGTGTTAGGGACATTTGATAGACAAATTAATGAAGAAGAAAACATATACTTGTTATATAATGATGATTTTACAAAATTGCTGTCGATAGTTGTGATACAGGAATATTTAATAGCTTCCATATATCGTCATGGATTTTAGCAAAAAAAACGTTGCAGTTCCTTGCTTTTAAAATTTTAATAATACCCAACAAATCACTAAGTAGATTCCTTGAATTTCTACCAAATGTGACATTGCACCTAAGGATCCACAATAAATAATTCAGCATGATGGAGAGTTTTATTGCTGAGAAAACACCATATACAGTTTTGAATATTGAAAATTGTCTTTATATGATATCCAGCAGTTGATTAATGATCTATACTGTTGTAGAGTTTTGCACCCATATAGGAAGTGCTGCAGTGTTTCATTTTCATCAATGCACATTTGACATTCAGTGTGTATGTTGTCAAAGCTCTTGGATTCACCAAGAAATCATTAGTTGGTAAGGAATGTGAGTTAATTTTTAAAATATTCTAAATATTTAGCCTCAAGCTTCCATAGTTTGAAGTGTTTGATTATGTATTCATTGTTAACCTTGAGAACAGTTGGGTTTATCACAAAGGATTGAAAGAAGAGTTGATTAATGTCCCAATATTTGAGCTTATTCCCAATCTCCCCCACATTGATTCCAGCACTCGCAACCAAACTGACAACCATATCGGTCCAGGGTAGGGACCTACCATGAGGTGGGGTATCAGTGGGAGTGACCGGAGATTGATAAGTTCTCTGAGATTATTCTTCTAATTGTGACAAGTATATTATATGCTCTCTGTACTAGAAAAGAAGAGATAGTATGTAGTCCTAGTCCAATGAGTTTTTTAGGTAGGCATACCTTCCTAAGGTTGATTGTGACAGTTTTCTTTCTCCACAGAAATCCAGAAGCTAGGGAATTAATTTTTGCTATGACGGTCTTGGTAGGAAAGAGGATTGGAAAGAAATAGTTTATTTTTGGGAATATTAATGAGATGAGTGGTGTGACCTTGCCATAAAGAGGCAGATAAATGCCAGAGAGTGATTTAATAGTATCTGTTATGCCTTTGAAAAGCATGTTTTGTAATTAGATTATCATGTCCTAGGAGAGGGCATGAATGGGAACCCAAGGAACTTCTGCAGTCTGGCTAGAAAGAGTGTTGGAATTTTCTTTCCAGATGACAATTTTCAGGTCACAAACTTGTCCCAATTGAAAAACAACTGATATTGTTCTGAATACCAGTGCAGTATGTTTTCCAGCATTGATAGGCAATCTATAGATGGGAGGAGGATAACCACATCATTGACATATGCCAGGCATTTTACCTCCCTCCCAAGCCTGGGAATGTACACCCCAGGGAGATCTCTTTCAATTTTTAGAACCAGTGGGTTGATGAATGCAGTAAACAATAATAATGTGCTCAGCAGAGATCCCAGGGGTATAGAGATGTTGGGACGAAATTCTGGGACGATTATGTCATCCATCGAAATAAGTATCTCCCTGTTGCAAAAGAGGTTCTCAATGATGGATAAGATGGTTTCAGAAATAAAAAAGGTTCTTAGTACGCCAATGAGTAAATTGACCCTTAGCAAGTTGAGGGCAGCCTGAATGTCCAGCAGGATAGCTATGGGCCTAGAATTTCTCTGACACCTAATTTACTGAATAAAAGTGACATAATAACATCTTATAAGCACTTACAGGTGTTCATGTTTCACTTCTATTCAATAAATTAGTTGTTTTAGTATGATAAAACACATTATCTTTTAACTTATTAAAAGCTGCAGCATATTGGTTTTGTAAACCAATACTTATGCACACATCTCTGTTAAATCCATGTTTTTACTTATTAAATGGCTAAGTTATTTAAATTGGTTTAAACTTTCAACTTGATAATTATACATGATAAAAGTTGTTGTGGATTATTTTCCATCATGGGGATAAAGAACTTGAGTTTTTGAACAATAATATATCACCACCATATTTTAAAGTCTCTCTATGTATTGCATGAAAATTGCAGCCTTTCCATTTTTAAGATTACAAAGAGCTGTTCTGACTTCACTAAACTGGATATATTTTGTCCCAGTTTAAATAAGTAAATAAAATGGATATATCATTAAATGTCATCATCTCAATTCTTGTATCATTACTTAAACAATGATCAAATACTCCATCCACATGTTCAAAATGTCATTTATCTATATAAATGAGTGTCATTGCTGGATTTAATAGGATTGTGATACTATGAGCAAGTCCATGCCACTTATCAATGCATAAAAAAAGGATTTAAAGTAGCTGTGATCATTGAATGTTTGTATCTTCATTGCAGTATGTTAAGCCTTCCTGTCAAACATTAAACTTCTGCTTTCATATCTCTATATTTATTATTAAGCCAAGCTCAAAATTCTACATATTTCCTTTTAATCAAATTATTAATAAGATAAAAAAAATCTGTCATAATTCTTCTTTTTAGTGAAACTAAGAATATATCCAAAACACACTCCATAAAAAAATTCCATGTTTCAGTAATGAGAAACAAATTACCAATTTTAGTATTTAATAGCTGTTAAAATTTAAAACACATCATAGATTTAACTAAAAAACAGGCATCAATCTTCTGATGAAAATGATTGGGACAATTTCTTTTTAATCCAATTATCATTTTAATCTTAGAGCATACTAATATATTTGTTCAAATGCTTGTAAGTGTCCATGTAATGTGAATAATGTAATTTATAAATACCATTGTTTTCACATTTTTGCCTAAACAAAGTGTGTATGATAATTAATTCATATACTGTACAAAAATTTAGTAAGAAACCATTTGAATTACAGAACCAATATCATTATTTCCAATAATATTTGGCCAATGTATATTATTTGTAATAACATGAGCATTAAAGTCTTATGAAGAAAAGTTTGATCTTTGAATGATAATGTTGTAATAATGATATCCAACAAGAAATAAAACTTCCCTTTCCTTGATTTTCTGAATCTAAGATTGGAGCATAGGCATTTAAAACATGAAGACCAGTATTATCATGCAAGGTGAGTTTTAATACCATTAGCCTTTCACTGATATGAGGAAATTCTAAAACAATAGCATTTACCGAATTAGACTTTATAGCAAATCAACATCATGCATTCTCTTTTCACTGATCTATCCTTTCAAAAAAAAATGTATCAATCCACCTGCTCTATGAAAATTTCTTCCTCTAGAAGATGAGTTTCCCTAATAACAGCTATATCAATATAAAATTCTTAATAATTCATTAGTCATAAGTGCAGTGCAGCCATTCTGATCTTGAAGAGTTTGTATCAACTAAAATGTACACATTCCATATGTGTATATTTAGAAAACAATTAGATTTATAATTTTATCTTTAATACTATAATTTCCTTCTGCGCTACTACTAATAATAGTATGCTATGATTATTATTTCTATTGCTGCAATGAGTAATCCACCAGCATAACAATCTATCTGCTATCTGTGATAGGCCAATTTTAAACATTAACTAGATCTTTTGCTTTCTTTGTTTGCAGGAGAGTCTTTAATTAGAGCTGGATAAACATATTATCTTTGTTAGCCAAAACTTCTCTCTCACTCAGTGAAAACTTACAACAAAGAATTACCAGTCTACCAAGCATGATCTTACTGTTGCTTTCTTAATTCTTGGGAACATGAACAAAAAAAAAGAAAATGGAAATCCTGTGCATGTTGATAAAGGATAAAAAAATGATTGCATAAAAACAATTTCATTGTCATAGTTAGAATAAGGAGATATCAGATGGCATGAAAGATTCACAATGACTTATTGTAATGGTTAAAATTGTACATTCACATAAGAAAATCCTGAATTCAGGAAAAGAGGCCAAAGCTGACCTGAGTGGAATGGTGAATTCCTGAATCCCATCATACTTCAACTCTTTTACAAGTACTCCATGACTTAAGATCCTACAAATGACAAACATGAGGTTTCACTCAGTTTCCACTTTTTGCGGCTGGCATAGGACAGGAAGAAACATGACACTCAAGGGTTAAATATATATAAACGAACTAAATTATAATAAACTAATGGCATGATATTGGGAGTAATGCTTCTGTTTTAACATTAATGCATAGATCGCTCATACATATTCTATAATTACCTAGGATTGAATTGGATGAGAAATAATATGAAACCAATGTAATGTTAACAGCTATTTATTGATTAATAACATAAATAAACTAAAAAAACATAATTCACAGATGAAGTAAAGGCATGCAGACATTACCATATATAAAGAAATTATCATATTGCTTTCATCTGACATATTGAAATTAGCATGTAGGGGTAGAAAAATTATTACTTAAATCATGCCTATAACAGAATATACTAATTCCTAACTTTTAAGATTGTAACTGCTCTTCCTAAGTAATTACCCTAGCCCTTCATAGACTATTCACTGTAGCATTGCATTAAAGATGTATTCCTATCTAAAGATGAGCATATAAACCAAAATCACACAGGCAGATTGAACATAAGAATCAAGAAATATTTCAGACTAATGCTGACTATTTAGTTAGGAGGAGGTCTAATTGGCTGCCCTAGATCACCACCATGCTATGGCATAGGCAAATATTAATATTAACTCATTAATCGCTGATTTGTTGATTGGCTGAGTGAGGAAAAATCTCTAAATGTTTAATTGGTCAAGTTACAAACTCAATTGTCAAAATATATTCATCTTTTAATATTATATTCACTTTAGTTTTGTTTGTAAAAAGTATATTAATAATTTGTCATGTTATGAAAGTTAATGAAAGTTTTTTCAAAAATAAATAGTTATTTATAATTTTTAAAAAATTCAATAACACAAATCTTTAAACGAATGTTATTCACCAATTAAAAAATGTTGCTGACATTTTGTGATGTCAGTTATTTTTTTACAATTCTTAAAAATAAATAATTTTT
Organism: Epiperipatus broadwayi; assembly: GCA_028023455.1. Classification (NCBI taxonomy): domain Eukaryota; kingdom Metazoa; phylum Onychophora; class Udeonychophora; order Euonychophora; family Peripatidae; genus Epiperipatus; species Epiperipatus broadwayi. Next base: position 927,039 of record JAQFVV010006307.1, on the reverse strand, counting down.
GCTAAACTCTTAACTATTTTTCTAAAATAATTTTATTTTTAGCATATTTTATCAAAATAATTTATAATATGTCAAAAAAACCTTTTAGAATGGTCTAAAACATTCGTTTATCACTTTCGAAATAAAACAAAAGAAATTGGAGCGATTTTGTTATTGACAAGAGATTTTCTTTGTTGTCGAAATTTATTAGCCAATCAGATCTAAGATAAGTCCGCCTTCCATCTTTGTTTCACCTTAACTGACAGATTTATTGATATAATTAATGAGAGGGCAGCATCTTACGGAACTTTTTATAATCTCTCCAATGATGCTAAAATCTTTACCGTAGCTCTAAAATTGCTGGGATTTGAACAATGGAAAGTCCGTCAAAGTCTGTCACATTTTTAACCGTGACTATTGAATAATGAGTTAAAGTTGCCCTGCGGATAGATTATTTTGTTCAAGGGTTCTTTCGACAAATGCTGGTATCCTGGGATGAGCACCATATTGCTTGCTATGCACACATTTAGAGTTCAAGAGTGGCTTACATGTTTACCTGATATTTGACTTCAGATCTTATTGGTGCATGTCTCCGAAATAAGGTAAAATGAGATGGCCTTACAAAAGTCCCATCTTTATAAGAAGCACCAAAATGTTAAATATTTATTTGGAATTAATATTATATAATCTTGCCAAACAATAAAGATGTAACATATTTAAAATTATATATACTCAAACAATAGCTTTAATTAGCTTTACTTACAGAAGCCAATTCTTAACTGGAGCTATATATATATATATTAAGGGAATAATTATATTTATCGACCTTGTTAATGTTTCAATCTACACATTATTATCCTTTAAGAGGGGGGGGGTATATTTGAAAGAACTTATTAAATGGATTAACAAATAAATATACTTCTAACTGTCCTCAAGGCTAGTCCACTACTTATTATAACATAAAATTAAAGTTACAAATCAAATAAAAGCAAACCACAGTATACATTTATATAAAATAAATAATGTACAATAGCAAAGTGATTCGTTATTATTACGAATATAGGATTTTGAAACAGCACACATAAATGGCAACATTAAGAAAATAATTATACGAAGATATTTTGCAATTATATCTTCTCTAAAATTTACTGAAACTTAAAGGCTCATTGTTTCGAAGCATTGGCATAGATATAATCATAAAGAAAAGTATAGGCACAACCACAGTAATAAATAAAGAAAATTAGGTCAGACATTAAATAGAATAAATTTACAAAAGTGGGTAGGCAAGGTACATAATTTTAAAAATGACTTAATTTAAACATAGTTTAACATAATATTCCTTTGAACGTTCAGAGAATAATTTTACATTTAATTACATTTAGCTAGCTTTGAAATTTAGATTCAGAGTTTTAGAAATTAAATAGCAATTGATACAGAGCTCTGCATTTTTGAATGTATATTTATCAGTCAGCTGGACAGGCAGGCACTTGACTTCAGGCATAGTGGTGGTATTTCTTGAGCAGGTTTATGGTGTCTTCTTCTCTTGGCAGTTACTGGATGATTTCATATGGTAGTGCTCCAGTTGTTGAAGGCATCATTTTGCAATAAACCACACTATTCTTTCCCTGGAGAAGCAGCAAAATTTTGCCTTTTTTAGCCAGATATTTAGAATTCCAACTGGCATGGAGCATGATAGTACAAAGATAGTGTCTATTCTTCCCCAGTTCAAAATATGGCCTATTTATGTTTGAAACTCAAGCACTTAATCGTGAAAAATTTATTTTACCTGAAAATACATTAGCTTTGAAATTTACTTTAAAATTTAAGATTGTAAAAGCTGATTCTAAAACTTTTGTTTGAATTTTCAAGGGGTCCAAAAGCGCCTTTGAGGATTCCAAAAAGGCTGGTTCAATGATTTTACTGTGTCAGTTTTGTTGTCAACAAATTAAGAGTACAGCAATTACAAGATTTAAAAATTGATTTGACCACAGGTGTTGGTAGTTTAATGCAAATTTGTTTACACCTATTTTTGTCTTTAATTTATAATGACTAAAAGCTTTTAATAAAACTAAATCATGCCATCCTATATATATTTATCACTATATAGGGTAAATTATATAACTACATATAAATTTATCTAAAATAATAATTAATAAATCGACTTTTTAATACCAAATCTCTAATATAAATGCTTTTAACAAGAAACAAAATCAATCCACTGTAACATTTAATATAATATATACAGCGTTTATTCGTATGCACATATATAATGTCATGCACACAGCCATGATAATACTTTTATACATTTTTTTAGTGTTGTATTTGGATAGGGTTTGAACCTGGCACAGACAGGATTGATAATCAGGATGGAGGTAAAACAGTAAGGGATTAAAGGGTTACCTTTTCACTATATGGCTACCAATTGTTTACAAGCATTACACTAATGACCATTACAGTATATTGCAGATCATTATAAATATATACATTTTTTTTTTAATTTTTAATTCTAATACTTTCTATTCATAATACAATCATTATTAAATATAAACATATTTTCAGCAAATAATATAAATGACAGATTTAAAATTTGCATCCTAATGTTAAATATGATTGATGAGGTTTTGCCAAAAATAGAATTATCTAAAAAAAAATTTTGCTATGTTAAAATTATGCTTATTATAACATGTAAAAATTACTATAAACCTGAGGAAGTAAATATTTAAGTCACTGCTACACTCGGGCGACTTAAAAAACATGTTATGAGTAGAATAATCATTTTTCATTCATGTGAATTACAAGTCCTTGACATTCTAAACGATTTGGAAAATATATTTTGAGTTAAAAATCTAACATCACATTACTGCGTAATATACGATTTTCACACTAAAAGCTATAATTATTTAAAATGATAACACTTTTCAAAATAATTTATCGATAGATTTCTAAGCAAAAATAATATTTACTAAGAACATACTTATTTGGGGGGAAAGGAGTAATTCTCAGTATTGAATATAAAATTATTAGACTGGTAGCAATAAAATATTAATGATTATTGTAAACACTGAATATCTAACTAGAGTAATTCTTAAACCTATTAGATAATCATCAAAACCAGAAAATATTTAAATATTATATGTGATAAAATGCCAGCTGAATAACTAAGTGCCCACAAAATTGACTTTTCATTGATTTATAAATTATATACAACAGGATGGTTATTAAAATTTTATTTTTAAATGAATATATTCTTAAAAATAAAATAAATAAATAAACAAACTCTTATCTAATTAGTTAAAAAGATAACACTTTTCAAAATAATTTATAGATAGATTTCTAAGCAAAAACATTTATTTACTGAGGACTATACTTATTGGGGGGGGGGTCCTCTCACAATTGAATATAAAATTATGAGACTGGTAGTAGTGAAATATTAATGATTATTAATGCTCTTTATATAAATATAATTGGTACAAATCTATTTTCCATTTATTAACATTTAGCTTAAAATATAAAAATAAAATTATGGTCCTAAGCATGGATTATAAAAATAATTAATTAACCATAGTCAAATTAAAAAAAACACAACAAAACAAAACTTTTTCTTTACTTTACTTTAATAAATAAAAACAAATGTATAACTTTTTCATCAAAACTTATGAGTACACTATATATTTAAATCCTATGAAAAGAGCTGCTGCAGGATAAGAGATGCCCTTTATGCAAGCTAAATTTCAGCACACATAGTTTCATGAACAGAACTGACCTAAGTGCAGAGTGACAGCAGAAGACCTTGCATTTATAAACACCTATGCCTGCATGACTTATGTCTTTTATGAAAAATCAAAAAGTAAAACATTTTATCACATGTTAACTGAAACTATGTTTGCTTTTTTTGCCAAAACTCTTAATTTCTAAACATACAATGAATATCATACACAAACTAATACAATTTTAGGCCTGGTAAAAAAAAACATTAAAAGAGAGAAAGAGAGAAAAAAAAAAAAAAAAAAATTGTTTGAAGGAGAGGGGAGGAGGAAAGAGAAAAAATATTGAGAAGAAGGGGAAATAAAAAGAAAGGGAGAAAGGTTGGTGGTGGGAAATAAAAAAAAAAGGTTGAAAAAAAGGAAGGGGGGAAAAGAAAGGTGGGGAGGGAAAGGAAAAGAGTTGGGGGGTTAAATAATAGAAGAGGGGGAGAGGGGGGGGGGGGGGGGGGGGGAAAGAGAAGAAAGTGGAAAGGTGTTAATAAAAAAAAAAAAAAATAAAGTAATTAGTGGGGGAGGGGGTGAAAAGGGGGAGTTGGTGGGGGGAAAAGAGAAGAAGGTGGGAAGGGGTTAAAAAAAAAAGATGGTGGAAAGGTGAAGGTAGAAGGAATGTGGTAACATAGTTAAGTTTGTTGATATTAAATATTGTAGGAGGTAGTTAAATAGGAAAAAATGGTAGGGAGTATTAGGATATATATGAGGAAGGGAATTAAGGGGAAGGTATGAAGGTGTAGAATGAAGTAAGTAGTGTGGAAATGGGAGTGTATAAAAAAAGGGAGGAAATTATTTTAGTATATTGGTTTTTGAGTTTTAATATTTTGTTTTTTGATTTTATTAGAATATTGGTATATGATTTTTAATATTTTGTTTATTGATTTTTAATATTTTGTTTTTTGTTTTTTGTTTTTTGATTTTTAATTTTTTGATATTTAATATTTTGATTTTTAATTTTTTATTTTTTTATTTTTTAATTTTTTTATTTTTATTTTTATTTTTATTTTTAAGTTTATTTTTTAATTTTAATTTTAATTTTTGTTTTTTGGGTATTTGGGTTTTTGGTCTTATATATGTAATTAGTTGTGATAAAAATGATAATTTTTGATATTAAATTTTAGATTATTGGTTTAATGGATTTTAAGGGTTTTGTTTTTAATGGTTTGATGATAAAATTTGAATTGTTTTAATACATTTATTTGTTTGTCAATTTGAAGAATAATTTAAAAATGATTTTAAAATGTTTTGTTATTTTTTATTTTTATTGTTATTTTTTATTTTTATTGTTATTTTTATTATTAGTTTGTTATTATTATTATATATATATTTTAATATTATATTTTTTGTAGTTTAATTTTTATGTGTTGGGTTTTTGAAAGATTTGGGAGGATTTTGGTTGAAAGGGTTTGGATTGAGTTGTTTTTGCTTTATATTATTTTGTTTTATTTTACTTTTATATGGAAATATGAAGAATAATAATTTTGGTTGTATTGATATAATATTTGTCTAATTTTTTATGTTGTAGTTCTGATGAAGACTGCTAGTACAGTCGAAACTGTAAAATATATAAATAAAGTTATTTGCTTAAAGTGTTGAAGGAGTATTGATGAATTTATAGTACAATTGTAGAAGCATTGATTATGGAGTAATGCAATTTTTAAATTATATTGTTTACCTAAAGGTTTCGAAATGATCTGGCCATGTTATTGTGAAATTAGATTTTCGTTAGCAATTTTATGTATTGAATCAGAATTCACAAAATAATATAAAATAAAATTAGGCCAATGTTATTAATGGATTTGCAATAAAGCACTGAAGAAAATATATTTTTTTTTTGCATTATACGTATTTTATTTTGTTTTCTCAAATATTTATTCAATATCATATTTAAAATAATAAGTAATTATTTATACATTATAAATATCAATTTGTGCAATTTTAATATATCTATATTTGTAAGTTAGAATTCATTTTTTAAAATATCTCCATTTTTTATTACATGAAAAAGATTTCACCCCAACCCCACCCATAAAATAGAATTATTTAATTAAAACAAAATGAATTCTAAAGACACAATAGAATATTAAAAATTATAATTATTTACAGTTTTACCTTTTTTAATTATATTTTAACTTTCCTGAGTTTGGTAGCTGCAATGTTGTAAATAATAATCACTTTTAACTAGGTCGATTCTAACAAATAAAATTAATTCAAAATAACTTTTGTTTTTCCCTTTGTTTCATTTGGAATTTTTCACACATAACTTATGTTTTCTATTAACAAAATTATCTTTTCAATCTCAAATATTCTTACAATAATATTATTTTGTATGTTTGATAAATCAGTTTGAAAACAGGTATTTAGGGACTTTAAGAATTTACATTATATTTACTTAAGGAAAAACATTACAACACATTGTTTAGTTTATCAATTTTTAGAAGTCATTATTGTTTATTTTATCAATTTTTAGAAGTCATTATATCATGCCTTGATAGACTATAATAAGTAATAATGAAAAAAAAATCAAAATAATTGGTTTCTTCAACAAATAAAGATAAATTATTTTGTGGGCAATTTCCCAATCAAGCCGTCACAAGTGGAATCATCTAGTTGTTACAATCAACAGAGGGGCACTACCATTTTAATTAAATGCTCACAATAATATCTTTTTAAAAAATTGTAAAAACTTTTACTAACACTAATGTGTAAAAAAAATTATAATATTAGTATTTAAAAGAAAAGAAATACAATCTCACTGTTAAAAAAAAAACATGTGTCCCTAGGATTCAATTCCCAAACCATATGCTTGTGATAATCCATTGTAATTCTTTGATCATACAAACACATAGCAGAAAATTTATCAAATATGAGTGGTAAATGAAATTACCTACTATGCATTAATTATTATGAGATAATGATTTAATTAAGTTGGTTTTTAAATAAATTATTAATAATAATGTGTCATTTTTAACATAAATTAGGATATTTAAATAAAAGTAATTCAGAAAGCTAAAGATTTACATATAAATGTTACTATTTATCGCAATGACATGGTGCCAAATCTGTTCAGTTTAGCACAATGGGTGATAATAAATATTTTGAACAATTGTCAGAAGACTGAGTAAAAAAGTAATCATCTTATATTTAAATAAAAAATAAGTGCAACCAGAACATTTTTCTAACAATGGATTGATTCAGATATCAAAACATTTTCATTTATGTATAAATTTTCTTACTTATTTTGGTGAAATAGTACCCACCTATTTGATGCAGCTCACAAATAAAATATATAATATTTAATATATTTCAAACAATTTAAATAAAAAAGTAACACTGGAATGATTCATAAATCTAATCATTTTCATTTACATATAAATTGTATTAATTTTCACTGCAATTTCTCATCCCAATTGATGAAGTACCATTCAATCCCACACAACTGCAAATCGGCACTTGGCAGCCTTGCCTATGAATAAACAGAGTATGCCAATAGAATAATTGCAAAGAAAATAATATGATAAATGTCAAAAAATATATATATTTTAAAATTAAAAATTCATTATATACAATAGTAAAAATTACAAAATAATAAACAACTACAGAAATTAATTCTTACTCTCCATCATTATTTTTAGATAACCATCACTCTGTGTCACCATCATTCTGTGTCCTGTATACATAAATATGGAATAAGATTCATTGGTTTATCTGGTACATTGATATTAGTGTGGCTGTAATGTTATCGTTTGGCCATAATTATTTTAACTTTGCAAATTATTCTAATACTTTAGATTTGTTATTTTTTTAAAGATTAGCAAACTTTATATTCAAAAAATGAAGTTTTGAATTCAACTAAAATTTAAAAAATTATTATGAATATGAACTTTATATTTAAAAAATTTGAATTCAAATTAATTTTAAAAAATTATAGAAAAAACAATTTTTGATGTTCAGTTTATTTAATTCAAATCTTTTATTTATATTATATACATTTTTTTTTTTTATTAACTTGAATTCAAAAACTCACTTTTTAAATATGTTTGCTAAACCTAAAATAATTCTTCACAAACAATGAAAATATATTCACAAAGTTACAATAATTATGATGGGATGATTACATCCCAGCAGCACTAATCCCAAAGTATCATTTAACCAATACCATTTTACATAAATTATAATGAAAAACATATTCTTCTAACATGCAATTTAAAAATCCTTTAGGGAAAAATGACTTTGACAGAGCTAAATTCATTTATTCTAATTTTCTTTCATGTGCAATTCAATAATTTTTTGCATACTGATTTTGAAAATATTCACACATTGGTACTTCATTTTTATTTAAATGGGGGGGGGGGGGGTCATTTATTTCAAGTTGTGATTTGCAATTTTGTTTGTTTTTCCTTAAGATTTTTGATATTGTTTTATGTATATATACAAAGGATTGGTAATGACTGAAAATGATAGGGATGATCATGATGTAAACGTTTAAAAACAAAATTAGAAGATTAATAAATATCTATAAACTAATATTAATTGATGTAATCACTTTTTTAAAACTCAACTCAATTACTCTACTCATAATAAAAAATGGGTTTATATATACCTTTAAGGTAAATCTTATTTTTTGTGTAAATGATTTTTATTAATAATATATATATTATAACAGAACCATGGGGTATACCATAAGATGACGTGAATATGATTTGGTAGTTGGATGACTTGAATACAATGTGTCAACCAACCCACAACAAGTCCTATCCTAAATACATGATTCAACATCCCATTTGGTGCACCAGATATTACTGAATCAGGAATAGCATATAAGAAAGGGAGCGCATCTCACTACTTTTCAGACCTAGGCCTTCAAATAAGATGCAAAAAATGACATAATGAAATGCCTAGTTCCAAATCACATCTACTTTCAATATACTAACTTATAATTTACTTAAAATATTCCAATGTAACCTAGACTAGTGCATATCCATTACATCTCCCTTTTTGGGCCTCATTACACCACAGAATTCAAACTTAGGGAGTTCTTGCAGTGAGCTCTCTTCAGGGATGGACCTACTTAATTATGGACCAAATATGCCTATATATAAGCATAGATAAAAAAAATATTGATGATGATCAATCAATTAGGAGAGTAACATACAATGATGATGATGATCATCAAACCTTTAATGCTGTAAATTCTTAATGATAGTGATGATGAAACTTTTAATAATATGAATGTGTAATGATAGCGATGATCAAACAGAGATCAGATTGGTTTAAACACCTCAATACAGTATAACAAATATTTACAAAATCTATATATAAAGAATGGTCTATTATCATTTTTATGGCTTAATACATAGATTTTTCTGATTCAGATTTCATTCTGAAAATCTGTCCTCAATTAATCTTTATTTCTACTATAGAAACAAATACTTCAAAGTACAGCATCTACAAAATGACATGAAATAATTCACTAAATATATATATATATCTAAAACAAAAAGAAAAAGAAAATGAGAGTTCAGTAATTCTAACTCTACCCCACTAATATGCTTATTAAAATCATATTTATAGGTTGGGGTAAATATATTTATAACTTTTTTTTTTAATTATATATAGTCCCACTCCCATCTATATGTGTATGTAAGTCATAGAAAGATTAATAAAAGATAAGTAAAAGACCATTTACTCAAGTTGATTAATTATGCACTCAGAAATAAAATAATTACAATTAGATATTATTAAAAACTTATTAGTAATTAATATAGTTTTGTTTATTCAAAAGTTTGCCCTCAATGTTAAATATAAAAAAACTTTAGTTGAGGTCAACTTGATGGATCAATGTTGAATTTCCAGCCTGTAAATTTACTTTTATTAAAAATTATACATATTAATTGATTATGATTCCTTTTTTAAAATACATCAAAATATGATACATATCCATTCACTGCTCCCATTTTTAAATGGCAGGTGATCGAATTTGAAAATGAATCTTGAATACACAATTAAAAAAAATTACAATACATGAGCTTTCAAATAGAAATAATAAAAGCAAAAATAAAAATCACATGAATCAATATATATATATACTGAGGAAAGCAAGCATTTTGTCTACAGTTCAGAGTTTATAAACATGAATGTCAATATCCATGCATAATGTTCTTGTTCTCCAACTCTATTGATATTTATATATTTCATGCTGCTTGGTTCAAACAAACACATACAAATTACCTCTTCTGAACGTATATAAATCCAATGAAGATTGATGTTCACCAGCGTTTTGTAAAATAGACATTTTGATGGATGACTCTATAATGACATCAAAGCTAGTTTTGGAATGCCGGTATTGGGTTTTTTTACCCCGTACACATTGTAAGACCATTTTATCAATCACTATTAATTATGTTGTGGCTTTAATAAATATAAGAATATGGCTTAAAGAAACAGTTAATTTCTATTATTTTCAAATTTCTTTTTTCTTATTTCCAAAACAATGAATTCAAACTTGTAGAATAAATTAAGTCATTAGTTCATTCCTGCTAGTTATAAATTAAAGTTTAAATTTCCAGTTTCCTTCCATCTAAATTATAAAGATTTTGTATTAATTTTAAACTATTGATATTAAATTTTAAAATTCTTATTCTTACTGATTTCTTTCCTTTTTAAATGCTGAACTTTTTTTCTTATGTGCTGTCGATTTAGTTGTTAGTCCACAAGTGAAGAAAATGCTAGATTGTTTCTCGTGCTAGCTAAAACCTATAGTTGCAACATAATAAATATATATAAAACATTATTATTTTTATTTAGTCTTCATTATTAAAATTTGATCACATAGCAACTATCTTGACCTCATATATATTTTGACCTTTGTCATGTCTGTCTTATAAGTCAATTAATTATTATTTTAGTTAATGAGATTAAGTGAAGAAAAAAAATTAATTTCTACAAATAGACAAACATATTAGTTTATATACGTATATACTTCATGTATATAAGCAGGTATGTAGGATAAATTATTTGCCTACGACTTGGTCTGAATTCAAACATTGTGGAAAAAATTAGGATTGGTGCGACGGTTGGTTGTAAGCCATCTCTTACAACACCACTATCCTTAACAGAGTTTAAAATTTTAAACTGGATTTTAAATTTTAGCACTCATAAGTACGTTAAGAGTGTATGATTATTATGGGTTTGGTGAAGGGTTGCTACAATCAGGTTTGGTGAAGGGTTGCTACATCAATTTCCTTACTTTCTAACTTTTTTTTCCTATTATTTAACAGCTGGTTTTGGGAAGTTCAAATAAGGTGCTGGATTTAGAGCTTTGATAGTTTTATAATGGAGGCATAACCAAGAATGTGTCTCTGTTACAGAAAGCATGTGAAGTTATTTATTTGCTAACCTTCTCCATGCTCCTTTGAGGCTTATTGGATTCTGAAAGTCTAGCCAAATATCATAACATATCTGTTTTAGTTAGCCTCTAAGTATTCCATGATTGCATCTAAGCATTACTTGGGAAATACCCTCATCAAACTTAATATCCCTAACCCTGTACTATATATATATATGTATTTATACACATACACATATATATTTTTTATTATATATTGCACCTGCTATTTTTACAGTTTACCCATTTTTTTATTTATATACCTTAGCTATGTTAACATTTTGCTGTGATTATCCTGAATTATTATTAACGTCCAAAATAAGGCTTTAAGATATGGGCATTATACATGCCTTGGAGCTCCCCTCCTTGGTTTCCCAAAAATGCATGAAACTTATGATACTTACCTTCCTGCGGTTTACTAGGATGTGGAATTTTTATTAGCACTCTGTCACCAATTCTGAATTCATATTTAGACCTTCTTACATTCTGATTTCTACGATTTGCTTTCATAGTAAGTCACTTTTGAGCCTGCAATACATATCTTTTATTAATCTCTGCTTTAATAGCTATGGAATTCTCTGCACAATATCTATGACTATTTGATGCATTCCATATTAGAATACCAAATAAATTTTATATATCAGTCTCAGACTTCTGTTAACTTATAACTTATGTTCAGTTGAGTGGCTCAGTAGGTTAACATTCTACATTGAAGGGAATAATAATAAAAAAACTAAGGCTTAATACAATAAATGGGTGTCTTCATTTATGGCATATCTTTGGATAGGTCTTTTTCTTTGTCAATATCTGTATAAATTGTCCAAATTTCTCTATGTACATATAAACCTATTATCTTTTTACAAAATCATAGTGGATTCAATTTCTATCCATAGTCCTTTTATGTGTCCCAATGGTCTGCAATCTTTGAAGGTCCTTCCCTAACATGTGCTTTTCCTTTTAAGCATTGTTATTCACATGCCTAATGTATGTGAATGGGCCTTTGTCTGTATTGCACAACTTGTGATGCTGGAAATGTTTCTGTTTAGTCGATTGTGGTGGGTTATTTTCCATCATTGTCTGATGATTTTTCATATTTTGGTCACCAACTTCGTCAGATGAAAAATGTGCCATGATACACATTTAAGATGATCAAATATACTGATTGCACTTTTAATTTTATACACAATTGTCTTATGAGAACAATCTCTTACAGCAGCCATTATGATTGGTAATGCTTCATTTTGATGATTGTCACTTAGTTCTCCAGTGTCATGTTTATGGCTTTGCTAGTGCATATGTATGTGGCACAATGATTTCAAGTATATATCCAATCCATCTGCTTTTTGTACTTCCATGTATTCATCCACAATACTTCCAACACATGGCATGTTTATGTGTAGGTGAAGTACACATTTTTCAGAACTGGCTAGCAAAGTATTTGGCATTATTTCTTCCAACTCGGCAGTTATGAATTGTTTTCCCATTACAGGTATGTTGTTTGACTTGTGGCTGAACAGAAGATTATGAGGGTTCAATTTCCCTTGATATTCTAAAACATCATCAGAATGCCTTTTTCTAGACTCCTGAAGTTCATTTGAATTCCATGTTACTTATATGTGGAGTTGTCAATTGGTAGGAGTTCTCGACCTGATATTGTATATTGCACAGGACTTCTGCGGATATTGCCAATGTTTTTGTGTTATGAAGAATCTCTGCTTTGCTTTTATCCATCCTTCTTTCCAAGTTGCCATTTCAACAGTGGTATGATGATTTTCTGTGTCATCACTCTACGGTGGGATAATATGTTGGTTATGACAGCTTTGTTGAACTACTGGTGATTTGTTCTCGTTGTCATCATTACATTTACAGACCTTGTGCTCGAGGTAAGTTTTGGGTTCTTGCCATTGGTTACCAGCACTAAATTGCATTATATCATTACTTAGGTTTATCTCGATGGAGTTTCTCTGTGGGTTTGGTAATGCCTTATCTCCCTTTTCATTATAATTCATATTTATTCTTGCCACCAATCAACTTGTATCAGTTTTCATATTATGCATCACTATTCAAGTCATTGGTCATATTACTGATATCAGTTTTAATTGCAATTTTTGCCTCCAAATTGTTCATGTTTTTATCCATTTTTGCCTCCAAACTACTTATTTCAGTTTTCATTTCTGTTTTCATATTATCCATCTTTTCCTTAATACTGTTCATACGGACCCATCATTATCTTGTTCATCATTTGGTGCAATGGTAATATTTTCAGTATCATGTACTACTTTACTTTCAGAAGCTTAAATAATCTCGTAAGTGGGGACTTCTTGCATTTGAAAAACTATTTGGCTTTCCCCTTGTCTGAGTTGCATCAATAAAGACCCCTCCCCATTACTATTATTAATATCACTTTCCCCTTCAACAACACTAGTATCTAATGTCTCTTCCATAGCCTCTATAATTTTGTTTCCAAATATTAATTGACTTCTAAGTAACATGTATTTAAATAATTATTCAAAAAAAAACTTAATACTTATAAATGTCAAAATACAATACCGTAGGGCTCTTAACCACTTCATGCCATTATTTATTTATTTATTTATTTATTTATTTATTTATTTATTTATTTATTGTCTATTTTTAAGCTGGTGTATTAGCTTGCCTAATTCCTTAATTTTTTATTTCACTTATTGATTATTTATATATAAGTTGACCATTTGTTCTCTCCACATGTTGCACTCACCACTTTTTGTATTACTTACTTTTAACGTGAATTTTAAATTCCAAAAAAAAAAAATAATAATTGACATATCTGTTCACTATCATTCCTATTGAATATATTTTGGTCTTATATAAGACAGTATGTCCAATATGGATTTAAGATTTAAAGCTTAAGGGTAAAATAAAAAAATATATTTCTTTTTTAAAAAAATTCAATCCAATGGCTGAACCTCCTTTGCATCTAAACTATGTTCAAGCCAAAACATTGGTCACCAAATATAACCAAACCATGGGGTATACCATAAGATGATGTGAATATGACTCCAGTAGTTGGATGATTTACCAACCCACAACAAGTCCTATCCTAAATCCATGATTCGATGTCCCCTTTGGGTGCACCAGATATTACTGAATCAAGAATGGCATATAACAAAGCAAATACATCTCACTACTGTCAGACTTAGGTCTTCGAATAACATGCAAAAGATGACATAATGAAATGCCTACTTTCAAATCACATCTACTTTCAATATGCTAACTTATAATTTACTTAAAATATTTCAGTGCAACCTAGACAGTGTATATCCATTACATCTCCCTTTTTGGGCTCCATTACACCACAGAATTCATACTCAGGGAGTTCTTGCAGTCAGATCTCTTCAGGGAGGGATCTACTTAATTATGGACCAAATATGCCTATACATAAGCATAAATAAAAAAAAATATTGATGATGATCAATTAATTAGGAGAGCAACATATAATGATGATCATCATCATCATCATCAAACCTGTAATGCTGTAAATTCTTAATGATAGTGATAGTGAAACTTTTAATAATATGAATGTGTAATGATAACGATGATCAAACAGATATCAGATTGATTTAAACACCTCAATACATTTATTAAAACTCTAAACATATAATAACAAATATTTACAAATATATATATATTGTAACGGACACATACGTACGTTACATTGTTTTTTATTATTAATCATGAAAAAAAAATAAAAAGTTCACATTTAAAAATTTTCTTTAAGAATTAAAAATTGAAATTAAATATCATCTTAAACTCGTATATATAAATCGCACAGATAAAAAAAAAAAAAATATATTAAAATAAAACTTTATTAAAAATAGAAAGGTATTTTAAAAACGAAAACCTAAAAAGATTTAGAGATAAAAATATAACTTTAATCTTGGAAAACACATTAATTAATCAGAAATGGAAATGATTGTTTTAATTAGTTAAATGTAAACCAACCGTGGGCATTTAAATGTAAAAACATCGGTCAGATAGGAAAACAATAGAAACTTTTAGCAAATAAAAAGAAATCCCTATGGAATTGGACCTCAGCGAAAGGACCATCGCATCGATGACGTAATGTAAATTCAATCCTTCACATTAATATAAAAGGACAAGTTTGAAAATTAGTGAGTGATTAATGATTATTACGATGTGACTATATGTATTAGTATGGAGTTGGAGGTGAAGGGATTGAAAGAGGCCCTTTCGATTCCTTCAGTTGTTAAAGAAAAGGGAGTGAAATATCGTTTTCTACATTGAGGACCAACTAAATTAAAAAACCTCTGAATGAATAAATAAAACAACGGCTAAATGTATACCAATATCTTCAGGACGGCGTGGGAATTCCCGTTCAAACTTGCTAACGACAGATAAAGATGAACTGTTTAAAACCGTAAGAACTTTACAATTAATGAACATTAAATTAAAAACTTTTCGTATTTAAAATAATTGCATTAGTTTCCTATCTGACTAAAGTAGTTAAAATGTTATTTGATGTATTTTTTATTTATTTGTTTAAAATCATTTCCATTTATTTAATTTTGTTCTTTAAGTTTATTTCTGATTTCTGTTTTCCAACAACTTAAAATATATCAATGTTAAACTTAAGTCGGGCATGAATGGCTGTATAGATTTGTAAAGTTATATTAGGGGAGGGTAATCTTGGGTTATTTGTGTCGTTGTTAAATTGGGTCAATGGATTGGATATATTGGTGTGATTAGTAGATGTAATATCAGATTCGCTACGGGCAGAATCATTTCATACGCCGCACTCACCCGTGAAACAATTATAAGACGGAGAATGCAGTTCCTTTCTATGGAGTTTTTTTTTATTGCTCTTCTTGTCAGATAGATGTCATATTCCTATTTGACGAGAGGCAATTTCTTCTCTTAACTTTTTGGTGCTGCCGTATTTCATATTACATTGAATGCATCAATATATCAGATAAATTGATGCCAGTTTTGGCTGCGAACCTTTAGCCTAAGGTTAAATGGGGATAGAATGTTTTATTTTCAAATGCAAATTTATGTAGTCTATTCATACTCGACACTAAATAAAAATGCATTAAATTTAAGTTGTTTATAGACGTTTGCATGGATTCGTTATCGGTTAATTATGTTTTGGATTTCATATTTGATCAAAATATATAGACATTCGATAAATAATGATACCTTACTGGTGAGTATCTAAAATGTATTTATTCGGATGTCTTTTAAGTTATTGGTGACAATGCAAGTATCTTATGGTGAATACTGTGGGGTTACGTATAAATTTCCCTCCGCAATTGTCAGTAATCAATAATTTTGTATTTTGATCGTTTATGTTTATTTTGAAATGTTTTTGACCGTGAAATCTATGTAACCGATCTATATTCAACATTATAAACAAGCTTTCATAAATTTATCTGTGCGAACTTAATTAAAATGTAAAATTAGAATATAATAGTAATTAAATGTAAATTAAAGTCAAAAATCAAAGTTAAAAATGTAGGTTAAATTTTGAAATGTAAAACTAATACTAAAATAATTTTAAATCTTATATATATGTGAAATAAATAAATGTTTGTGTGTTAATTACTGGCAGTGGCTTATTTTATTCTTTTATATATATATATACTCTTATATTATATTATTAAATCTCTGCTATTCCACTGAGCTAGTGACATAGGCTAACGACCGGAATCAAAATTTAAAAAAAAAAAAATTGTTTTTTTTTTACTTACATATCTGCCTACTTTATAAATTTTTCTAGGTTCAAATGCCTAGATGGGATCGTTACAATATATATATATATTAATTTAACAAGAATGACATATTATCATTTTTATGGCTTAATACATAGATTTCTCTGATTCAGATTTCATTCAGAAAATCTGTCTTCAATCTTTATTTACACTATGGAAACAAGCATATACAAAATGACATAAAATAATTCACTAAATATATATATAAAACAAAAAGAAAAAGAAAATGAGAGTTCAGTAATTCTAACTCTACCCCACTAATATGATTATTAAAATAATATTTCTAGGTTGGGGTAAATATATTTATAACTATTTTTTTTTAAAAATTCTATATAGTCCACTCCCATATATATGTGTATGTAAGTCATAGTAAGATTAATAAAACATAAGAAAAAGACCATTTATTCAAATTGATTAATTATGCACTCAGAAATAAAATAATTATAATTATAATTAGATATTATTAAAAACTTATTAGTAATTAATACAGTTTTGTTTGTTCTAAAGTTTGCCCTCAATGTTAAATATAGAAAAACTTTACTTGAGGTCACCTTGATGGATCAATGTTGAATTTCCAGAGAAATCTGTATAAATTTACTTTTATTAAAAATTATACAAATTAATTGACTATGATTCCTTTTTTTAAAATACATCAAAATATGATACAAATCCATTCACTGCTCCCACTTTTAAATTGCAGGTGATTGAATTTGACAATGAATCTTGAATACACAATAAAAAAAATTACAATACATGAACTTTCAAATAGAAATAATGAAAGCAAAAAAAAAAATAAAAATCACGTGAATCAATATATATATCATGAGGAAAGCAAGCATTTTGTCTACAGTTAAGTGTTTATAAACCTGAATATCAATCTCCATGCATAATGTTCTTGTTCTCCAACTCTGTTGCTATTTATATATTTTGTGCTGCTTGGTTCAAACAAATACAAATTCTCTCTTCTAAATGTATATAAATCCAATGAAGATTGATGTTCACCAGAGTTTTGTAAAATAGACATTTTGATGGATGACTTTATAATGACATCAAAGCTAGCTTTGGAATGCCGCAGGTATTGTTTTTTTTTTTACCCCACACACATTGTAATGACCATTTTATCAATCACTATTAATTGTAATGTGGATTTAATAAATATAAAAATATGGCTTAAAGAAACAGTTAATTTCTATTATTTTCACGTTTCTTTTTTCTTATTTCCAAAACAACGAATTCAAACTTATAGAATAAATTAAGTCACTAATTCATTCCTGCTAATTGTAAATTAAAGTGTAAATTTCCAATTTCCTTCTAGCTAAATTATAAAGATTTTGTATTAATTTTAAGCTATCGACATTAAATTTAAAAATTCATATTCTTACTATTTTCTTTCCTTTTTGAACGCTGAACTTTTTTTTTAAAAAATAAAAAACTTTTTTTTTTATGTGCTGTCAATTTAGTTATTAGTCCATAAGTGAAGAAAACGCTAGATTGTTTCTCATGCTAGCTAAAACCTATTGTTCAACTTAATAAATATATACATATATAACATTATTATTTTTATTTAGTCTTCATTATTGAAATTCGATCACCTAGCAACTATCTTGTTCTCATATATATTTTGACCTTTGTCATGTATGTCTTGTAAGTCAATTAATTATTACTTTAGTTAATGAGATTAAATGAAAAAAAAAATTAATTTCTACAAATAGACAAATTAGTTTATATGTATGTTTATATACATGTATACTTCATGTATATAAGCAGGTATGTAGGATAAATTATTTGCCTACCACTGATCTGAATTCAAACATTGTGGAAAATAATTGGGATTGGCGTGAGAGTTGGTTATTAGCCATCTCTTACAATATATATATATATATGTTTTTGCATGGGAGTGAAAGGGAAAATAAAAAAACAGTAGAAAAATGAATTAGTGCATTAATAGTTAAGAGAGTAGATAGATAAATAAATGTATACAAGTGAATATATAATAGTCATAAAGTATCTTACTTAATAAAAGGTTATGCAACATTTAGAAAACTAAATTGACCAAAAAAAATATAAGTATTAAAAATATATATAACTAATTAATTAATTATAAATTCAATATCTATTTTTTAGCAAAGCAAAGATGAAGCAGGATAAAGCAATCTTCAATGGTAGAATTAAGTAAATGTTCGCATAATTTATATGTATTTAAAATTAAGCTAAATCAAGAGGATGATAATACCCATGCTTTCTAAATTTTAAAAAACTGGAAATTAATTTGTAACATATAAGACTCCACAAAACAATTGAAGTCTTCTTTTTCAAATAGTTACTTTCCTAGTTTATCACAAAAAAAATATCAAATTTGAATTTAACTTTATCAAATTTGTTTCTTCCCTGCAAAAATAATTTCTATCGATCTATTAACTTTTAATCATATATAAAATAAATAACTTAAACTCTTGTAAAAATTGCATTTAAATTGCCTGATGTAAAAAAAAAAAAAATCTAGAGGCACTTAATAATATATTACAACATTATTATTTACCTCCAATTTCAGTTCACTTTCAGAAGAAGAAAAATTGCATGAACTGGAAAAAAATGTTCTAATATCAAATAAGACTTTATTAAATTCTGCAATGTTAGAAAAAAAAATGAAGAGGTAATTAATTTTAAAAATCATACAAATGCACAAAATATTTAAAGCTCAAATTTAATGTAAATAAAACATGAAAAATAACAGTGTGGGCATGAGTATTGTAAAAAACAAAATGACAAGATTAGTTTGTGATTCATCTTAATAGAAAATAATTCATGTTTATGCAGCAATATGTTATTCTTCTGATGAACAGATACTTTTTTTATATAAATTTATCAGATCAAACTACATTTTAAAATTGTCATAAGAAATTTAAATACTAGAAATGTAAAATAATGGAAAGATGAAAGAGTTATAAATTTTGTTATGAAGACAGAAATTAGAGAGAAAATAAATTTGTAAAATTTGCAGCAAAACTATTTTTTTTAAAAAAAGAAAAATCCTAAATAGAAATTGACATGAAAGAATCCACATGAATGTGCAACAGAATTGAACTATATTTTCATTGATCCAAATATATTTGTTTTAAGATTATAATGTGCTTACTAGATTCGGATAGATTCAATTAGTGAGTCATATGATAAAACATTTATGTGTATATATATTGTATCCTTTTCATTAGGGCAGAATGTACTAAAAAGGTAATTTTTAAAAAAAAAAATTAAATTAAGATAAATATAAGTACTATAATTGTCATAATAATGATTATAAAGACTTAAAATTTGTTGATATGAATTTATAAATAGTTAAAGAATATATAAAAGCTATTCAAAATTTTATAATTATAAAATATAAGCATAATAATTTAATATTGTATGGTAGGAATAAATGGTCATAGTTACAAGTTAAAAATGTATTGAATATCTTGTTAAATAAGCATTAAAAAACCTTTGAAACCATTAATTTTTAATATAATGTATAATATTCAAATAAGCTATTAATAATAGTTATAGTACAGCAGATTATATTCATGAATTAAAATAAGTTTAGAAAATATCTATAATTATGAAGTGTGATAGCACTTTAGATTTGTAAATTACAAAAAAATCACCACACTCAATAAACATTATCATTCGACCTGTCAAATTTTAAAGAATGTTTATAAAAATGCAACATTGGAGATTAGACTACATGGTAATACTAAGATATGATAAGAGAATAGAGTGGTGCAATTTGAATAGTGCAATTTCAGCAGCTTTATTGGAAATATTTCATAGACTAAAATGTGTGTGAAGTTAAAAACGAAGAAAAAAAAAAGCAATTTGAAACCCAAATTTTTCAAATGTTGTGGTTGTTTCAGAAAATAATAATGGTTCAGAACTTCAGGAAATGATACAGGAATTATTAAATGAAAGCAAATAAAATAGAATGAATTGCAAATGATTAAATAATGTTTCGTTTTTTATCAACAAAAGACAGTAATGAATTAAAAGCAATTAATATCCATAAATACCCTAATCCAGGGGTCCCCAACCCTATGCCCGTGGGCACCATGGCGCCCGCAGACCATTTTATGTGTGCCCGCCGCTATCCAAACACGATAAAAAATTATTTATCTGATACAAATAAATTTAATTTTTGAATTTTTTTTATGAATTATTGTATTATATTGTAATCAAATTGTAGGGCATACTATACTTTTACAGCGTAAAAATATAAACGTCAATTATATGTTAAAATTTAATTTTTGAAATAAATATTTTTTTGTACATTGTGTGT
Organism: Epiperipatus broadwayi; assembly: GCA_028023455.1. Classification (NCBI taxonomy): domain Eukaryota; kingdom Metazoa; phylum Onychophora; class Udeonychophora; order Euonychophora; family Peripatidae; genus Epiperipatus; species Epiperipatus broadwayi. The sequence continues at coordinate 905,841 of JAQFVV010006307.1, read as the reverse complement.
ATTATTAACAATATCCAACTATAAATTTACATGTGATGTGATGTGATGAACTGTGGCTTCTCCGTAAACGAAGTCAAGAATATCTCAGCAATTATGTCCAGATAAAAAATAAATGGTGCCCGCCACCTAACTGAAAAATTAAATGCCCGCCACCTGGCCGGTATTATGGAATGTGCTATTAAGTGCAAAAAGGTTGGGGACCCCTGCCCTAATCACATCGTTAATGCAGATGGAAATGTAATGATTAACATTAATTATAAAATTAAACTTGGACAGAGATGCTCTTAATAAAAATAATAACCCTAAAACTAAAAATGTTTAAGCATTTGAAAAATTTTTAATAAATATATTTCACCAGTACTTAATTTTAGATTTCCAAATTGAAGAACTTAATAGAAAAAAAATACAAAGACATCAAACCACAGATATGTGTTAGATACAACAAGACAGATCAAAAGTAAAATCTATGAGTGTGAAAGTAAACAGCTATTACAGGCAACATAGAAAAAATTTAAAGACTGAAATGGAAATAAAATGAACATATCAGTAGAACAGATATGATAAAATATGGACAACAGAACTCTTATATCATACCTCAAAATGATTGTAAAAGGTATAGAAAAATAGTACATAAAATAAATGAATGAGATAAGTAAGCCGCTAGAACTGATGTGAAAAGATAAAACTTTGAAATGAAGAAATATGATCAAACATGGAAAAATCTTCATTCTGAAATAGATTGATAATGAATGAAAATGATGATGAATCATTCTAAAAATTATTTTGATCCATCTTCATATTGTTTATCACATTATTCAAACTCAGTGGGATACACTATGCAAAATAAAATAAAAAATGTGTTCCAAAATTCTTGTACTGGCATTCTGAAATAAACAAATATATGTTTTAAAATTATTCCAATTTACATTTTTGGCTTTTACAATAATGTCAGCATATTTATATTGGGCATCTAATAATTCTTGCGTAATTTTAGCATATATCTAATTCTATCCACATTTATCATTTAATAACTTTCATAATTTGTTATTCCAGTATTACAGAGTTTGTAAATTTCTTAGATATTTAAAAAAATAATAATTCTATCATCATAAATAATCAGCAATTTCTTTATTTTCTGGATGGAATCTAATGATAAATTGATCACATACTTAATAAATCCTAATGTTTCTAGACTCAGTGACCCTGTACATATAAAAATTCTATATGTAACGGAATCTCCAAAGTCTATTTAAAATTTAGAATCAGTTTGCCAACTTTATATTCTTTCAAATATCAAAAATTATTTTCATGGTGTCAGATGACAGACTTATTTCAAGATAGCAGTATTTATTTATTATTATTACTAAAAACACATGTGCTAACTTACTCAAAAATAATATACTGTTGACAGAATAGTCATGATAAATAGATGTAATTACAATAAAATAATGCATATAATTAAACAAACTTAGGTTAAAAAAAATTATGGATTACTGGGTTGGTATACAGTGAATAAATATAAACTTATTTTCAATGCATATGCATGGAAAATATTCACTGAGTGTTGACTGAAAGACCATTTTAAGGGAGTACCAAGCCCCTGCCTTGCTTTTCAATTTTATCTAATTCAATCTGTGAGGACAATAATATGGAAGAAACTTAAAAACAAGAAAGTAACCATAGAGAATTAACTATCAAAAGTCTATCTATCACTATATTCAAAAGTCTTGTTATTCAATATCCCTATGTTTACAAGAGTTAAATATTTTTCACCTATAGTTAATGTTTTCAAAAGCATTCACCAGCTGCTTCTATAAAAAATTGCTGTGGGAAAAAGAATAGATAAAATATCTTCAATTTTCATTGCAACAAAATGATCTAGAACTTTGTGACATACAAATATTTAGAATTTAAAAGCCCCACAATGCAATTTCAGCATGTGCCAATGTTTTTTTTTTTTTTTTCAAATTAAAACTTGTTTCTAAAATCATTCCTACAGATAGACTTCCTCCTCTTACAGGATATTGGAAAACATTAGTAAATCCACCTTTATAAATTCAGAAAGTTAATTTTGACCCTCTTAAAAAATAAATATAACTATTGGGAGGTCTATACACTATTATATTCCAATGTTCAATATAATGATAACCTCAACATCAACATAAATTTTAAATTCTGATCACTTCTGTTAAAAATGAACCTAGAATCTTTACCCACTCTACACTTTTTTAGATGTAAAAGGCAATGCAAAAATTCTGGTGATCTATATTTGCTTTACCATAAAGATATAGAAACACAATTTCACATTCTTTTTACATGTCCAGTCCATGATTGCATTTGTGCAATGATTCCCATATTATTTATACATAAAAAATTGACATCAATTATCTTTTAGACATATTTGCCAAGATAGGTCCTCAATTATTAGAGTTAGAACTTTCATTCTTTATGTTCCATGATGTACACAGTGCATTTTTCATTATAATAATAAATCAAGAATTCACCCAAATACATTTACAAAATGATACAGTTGCAGACAATGTCTATATTGATACTTCATCATTAATGTGACAATATTTTAGCCTTTAACATGGCATACTACATTTCATGAGTTTGTTAAAAAAAATTATAGCAATAAAATGTATCTGACATCACAATATAGCAGTAATCATGAATTTAAATGAATATAAATTTACAGATCTTGTGAGCCATGTATAAAAACTTTATATTATTTATTTTTGTTATTGTTGCTGACTATATATGTACCAATTTACAAACGGATAAATTAACAATGTACAAGCCTAGTTTAATAAAATCCTTTGAAAGATTATGATGAGGTTGATGATGATAACAACAGCAGCAGCAGCAGCAGCAGCAACAACAACACCACCAACAACAACAATAATAACAACGACAACAACAACAACAACAACAACAACAATAATAATAATAATAATAATAATAATAATAATAATAATAATAATAATAATAATAATAATAATAATAATAATAATAATAATAATAATAATAATTATTATTATTATTATTATTATTATTATTATTATTATTATTATTTATTAAAACAAATAATCTTTTTGTGATAAAAAAAATCACACAAGTAATCTAACAAATATATACATGTGAAATTTTAAAACTTAAAATATTAATACAATATAAAATAATTAATTGCAAATAAAGTTTTTCATTATCATTAAATACAATCCAGTCCCTAATGACTTTTCTAAATCCTGTTCTTATTAAGTCATTAACATTAATTCCAATGTTCCTTATAAATATATTGTAGTAAAATTTTTGGCCAAGATAACATTTTTTCTTAATTACAATAAGTTCTAAAATATATTGGTTCAAATAATAAACCAAAATCACATGACCTGCTTAACATTATTGTTCAAGAATCATTTTTATTGTTTTCCATATTTTTATAATAATAACATACAATATTTAATATAAGTAATTGGTAGACAGTTAAAACACCAGCACATTTATATAATTCAAATATTTTCCAAATCCAAAGGTTTAAACAAAATGATTCTTAATGTAACATTTTGAAGTATTTGTAAAGATTTCAAATAATATTGCGGTAACACCCATAATGTTATACCATAACAGTCTTCTTAAATATATTTACTTGCACACATTTAACAAAACAGATTTATGCAAAAAATCTCTTATTCTATAAAAGAGAAAATTTAATTTTCTTAATTTCACTTGAAGAGAAAGAATATGTTTATTTCAATGTAGATGTTCAGTCAAAATTAAACTAAAGTAAGATATCGTTGTAGTTATGGTAATTTTTTTGATATTCAGGTTGATCCAAATAAGGTATTTCAATTAAAAGATCTTTTACTGGAATATTTTTCATCAGAGATATTATATATTTACATTATTATAATTTAAAAGTAATCTATTTTTATTCATTCATTGAGCAATTTTTAACAAATGTTCTCCATTAGTCTATAGGAAGTTGCTGAAGTAACCAAAGCAATAACATCTACAAAACAAAAAATGTTGGATTGAAGAGAAAGATTAAGTAAATCATTAATATAAACAATAAACAACAAAGGTCCGATGAATGAACCCTGATGAACTCCACATCTGATTATTGCATAAATAAGATGTAAACCACTCAGGCATAGTAATTTAATTTAATTAACAATAAACGAACACAATCAAACGCTTTTCATAAATCCAAATAAATATCTACAGTTTTCTAATCTTTTTTTCTAAAGAATCAGTAATAATGGAAACATGTTTACATAATCCCTATTCTGTAAACTTTCCTGAAGATAACCCAAATTGTTTAGTTGAAAATAAATTATATTAAAAAAAAAAACAATTCTATACTTTTTACGCATATTGCCAAAATTTTGGATAATGTTGGTAAAATAGAAATTGACCTATAGTTTTCCAAACATTTGTTTAAGCAGAAGATTTTAAGCAATCTGGAAATATACCTGAATGTACAGAAAAAGTAAATAAAATAATAATAATGATGATGATGATGATGATGATGATAAACACACTCAAAAATGTCTATGGCCATTACAACTAAAAAAAAAAAAGAGAAGCTACTCTAAAATGAGTATTAGGGTGACTATATAAACCAATCTGTGAACCACAAATACTATACAAAACTTGGTCCACTTTTCTTTTTAGCTGCTAATTTGTAATGTTGTGAAAAAAATTATTTCTGAAATACTTCAACACCATGTCTAAATGTATCTCTTCAATATATTGTATTTTCTGCCATATCTTCCCAATGAAAACAATTGATATTGCACTTCTTTAGAATGTCTTTGGCGTGATCATTACTATGTAGACAGGATCTATCTCTCCTATAAAATTCATGATAAAGTTCACCATAAAACATCCTTTTAGGAAGCCTTCCATTGTTCATTTGTTTTACATGTCCAATCCCATGAAGGTGCGATTTTACAATAATGGACTCAATACTAAGATAAATTAAATAGCGTTAATTAATATTAAATGTTGCTGGAGAAAAAGGCTTGCTTTACATGCATTAAGGTATTTCATATATCACTTTCAGTGTCAAAGGTGTGATACAAAAAACAAAAATGAAATCATTTCATTTCCAAATCCTATCTAGATGTGTAAACAATTATAACATTGGTAAGCATGATATCTAAATCAATGGATGTATTTATGTAAATATTAACTATCAAACAATGATATAATATAAAATGCATGAGAGGGATAATTTATAAGTTAAATATATCAAGATATTTAATACACCATTATAAATCTGAGATAGCATGAACAGAAATTAAATCTCTTTCATTTCATTTTAAACTTGTTAAATGGAGGTCTAAGTAACTATAACACTAATGAGCATGAAATTTAAATGAGCAGAGATGTTAACATTGATTAAAATATAAAATAACTGATATATATTTATGTGGATTGAACTAGGAGAGACCTTCCCTGCAGTGGATGGACTGATAATGCTTGACAATGATGATTATATATATATATATATATAGTTTATCTAGAGTTTATAATAGTATATATATATATATGATGATATATATACTAGAGATAAACTCTAACTTAATTGTGTCATGTTGATTTATCTGCTATCTCCAGTATTAAAGAACTGATGCAACAAACAAAAACAAAATCACTTTCAATCATTTCTCTAGCTCTTATACAGATGCATAAACAACTATCATCAAGTTATAACTTCATATTTTTTATTAGTCATTTATTAGAATAGAGATAGATTATCTATTTACTGAATAATATTTCTGTGGTGTAACTTTCACTACACCACTCTCCCACAAATTAGGGACTGATTTCTGTCCATTTTTAACTCCTTGTAGAGGGATATAATTATAAACATATGACTAAAGACATATGAAAGGAATATATGATTCCCAAAATGCATATTTCATGCTCAACTAAAACTCATCTATTGGCCTAAATCAAAATCTCTCACACATATCTTTAACATTATTCAGTACATATAGATAGCCAATTACTGGAGTTTAATGATATGTCAAACTTATTGTTCTCACAACTTTGACACAGCCCACTTAATGAAAGTATATTAATAATTGTTATTATTAAGTCATTAGATTAGACATTATCCACTTAATGAATAATATTTCAGTAGTGCAATTTTCACTATGCCATTCTCATGCAAGATAATATTATTCATTATCAAATTATAACTGTTTAGATATCAGTATATCAGATTAGAAATGAGTGAAAGTGTTTTGTTTCGTTTTGTTTTTTTCATTTCGTCAGAATTTTGACATTGAAGGGTTAATCAATTAAATATAACAGTACATTTAAGTTAGAAATTTATCTCTAGGATACATTTTATATCAATTGTTTTATAGTTTATATACAGATTAATTAAGAATAATACAGAATGATGTCTTCAATACATATCTTACTTGTTTATCTTCCTAGAGTGACAATATTATATATAAGATATAGACTTTTCTATGTTAACTAATACTTTCATTGTGTAATATTATTATTTTCTATATCTAATATCCATCTGCTGATTTATTTAATATTATTTTTTTAAGAATATTTTTGGAAAATAATGTGTGTGTACTTATTTAAAAGGAAAATTAAAAATATTTATATCCTAAGGTAAAAGACATTAATATATATAAAAATTGCATTGTAAAAACATTATAAAGTATTTTAAAATTGAAGTGAAATAGATTTTGTGTGTCATTAATATATTCACACCTTTAAAAAGTTATCTTATAACTTAACAAGTTCTTAATTATATAACTTGATAAATTTAACTCACTTCTGAAAATGATCTGCTAGCGTTCTCATTATATTCATTATGTGGCAATTAAAAAAAATAAAGTAATATTTTGTCAGTCAAGTCTGCTTAAGTTGTCAAATGCTGCCAGTTTTAAATTCATTACTTGGAAACATTCCTAAACATTCATTAGTTAAAATATGTCTCTTATCTGTGATATTTGAGCATAACTTTATTTTTTTTTCCTTTGTATAGATTAAGTTTATTTCTACATTTATATATATATGAAGATATTAACTTTTACTTGGAATTTTGAATAGATCCATAAATCTTAAAAGTTATTCCCATTTTTCCTTGTCACATATTTGATCATCAAATAGAGATTACAATCAGCATTTATCAGTTATCCATTAGACACTTATACAAACATTAGTATATATGCATGTGACACTGTATGAATTTATAGGCATATATGAGTATTAGATTTAAACAAAGTTATTACAAATGTGTTAACATAGTTGTGCTAATAGATTAATATTGGGTTTAACATTTAAAAAGTTTTTTTTTTAAAAAAAAACTTACTTTTTAGAGTTAAATCATTTATTGATTTTGAATTGTATCAAAGTTGAATTTTAGAAACTTTCCTAATAAGTCATTTTGACATAAGGAAATTCTAGAAATAAATTTATTTGAAATAAAAAAATAAAATTGAATTATATAAAATAATAAATTTCATGAGGTATAAAAATATTTCTATCTCTATTTAAATGTATTTAATACATTCAAATATCAGCCTTTTAACCTAATTGTACATAGCTTTGTGAGTGTTAATAATAAATGAATACTTTCTCACCAATACAAGATATAGTATTTATGCAGGAATAAAAGGAATCCTCTTATTCCTACGACTCAAATGCTTATATATGAGCAAATCTGTATTTAATTAAATTTTGAATTATAAATTGTAGTTTTCATATGTTTGTTTGCTCATTATCACTTTCCTGTATTTTTGTGATGATTTGCATTAATAGTTATTCTTAAACAAAAATATTAAGGACGATTAAATTTTTAGTTTTTTGGTCATAATTAATTTTAAAGACTTAGTATTTTATTTATTTTCAATTTCTAAACAGTTCCCAATGCATGTCTTCACTGAAACAAATATAATAGTATAATACCTATGCTCATATAATGGCATAATTATATTGTATCATGAGAAATTACATTTATCAAGTTTACATTTACTGGTTACAATCACAAGTAAATATGTAATTAGATTCTGCATATACATATATCACTAACTATTCTGGGATTATTAGACATTTCTAAAAATTATATATATATATATATATAAAACAAAAATAATAAATATTAGAAATGTATTATAAAAATTATATATATATATATATATAAAACAAAAATAATAAATATAACGGTAATTAACTATTATATACAGTCTTAACTTTGGTCATTTATGGTTTTAATAAATTTAAAAAGTCGTTCATATTTTTAAAGCACAAGGAATATTTCTTTTCTTTGAGATTTATTTCACTGAATTGAAAAGCAATTAGTAAAGAGAAGTCAATGTCTATTAAACATTGAACATTTATAAGCAATTCAGTTTATGGGATTGATTAAGTTTCATCAGTTCAAAGAAATAGGAAGTTAGATATTAGCTAATTATGTAATATGATTTCCATTTTCTTCTACTAGATTGCTTGACTGTTTATACCTTCAAAGGGCTAAATTTTACTTTAAAATAAAATATAAAAAAAAATAGTTATTACCAAGTTAGATATTTTAAAAGCCAAATGAATTATGATCTTTTCACAAAGTTATATAAATCTTGATATAGTATTAATTTTCAAAGCAATTTTTTTATATAAATATTTATAAAATAATATAAAATTAAATCTTAAAGTGTGTGTGTGTTTTTTAAGTATTTTTCCATTAAATTTCAAATAAATAAAATCATGGTCTTAAAACTAAAAACATAATTATTAATTCTAGATGAACTTGATAAACCTGATGTTTTAAAACTGTAATGGTGCATTTATAATTTTACAATAATAAGAAGAGAATTTATAAATGAAAAGTTTTATGTAATAAGAACAGATTTCATTTATATTATGTGCTATGTCAAAGTTGGTTAACAAATATTATTAAAAATTCTATACACATATTCTAGAGATTACATAGTACACTGAGATCTTCTTTTGGAATGACAAAAAATGAACCAGAAATGAAATGGAATCATGATAACTTGAAAAAAAATGTAGATAATTAAAAAAAATAACTTATTCTAATATGAGATAAAAGTTATTCAATAAAAGTTCAATGAATCTAGATGTGCATAGTAGATTGTGACAGAAATAAAGTAAAGCATTAAAATTATAACATAATTAATAAAATGTTTAAAAAAAAATTGAGTACTGAAAAAAATATGCTTAGAAAGATTAACATTGAATTGAAATATAAAAAAGATAAAACTCAATGAAATGGAAAAAAAAAAGAATTAGAAATATTATGTTATATTAAGCAAAAGTGTAAAAAGGGATTTATATAAGTTATAATAAAGACAGACATAAGACACATTCTTGCATAAGAAATAAAGAATACAATAATGAAAAAAAGAGTCATAAGATATAATTAAAATGAAGTCTACTAAGTTATTTGTAGATTGCCTTGTATCAGTTATGATTCCATAAGAAGACTTCTTCCAATAATAATAGCAGAATTTTAGCCTGCTTAGTAATACAATTTTATTTAAATTAGATATTTTTTACCTGTAAAATAGTTTGATAATGGATAAGGTAGAGGAAAAGAAATTGGAAATGGGAAAATGTATTTTTTTATTGACATATATATAAAGAAAGATATATATATTTATATATTGTACTGATTTCCAGTAGATTAGGTCTTACTTTACACACTATAATGTATTAGTAAATCAAACTATTAAAAGAAAAAATTATTCCATTGAGGTATGAATTCGGATATTTTGAGAGCATAGTTATATTTCCTGATTAACTGACCTAATATTTTATTATGATTTGAATTGCCAATGTATGTTTTTAATTTATTTAATAGGGTAGGAGAGTCTATAGACTCAGTGACCTCATCGCATTGCATCATCAATTCAAAACAAATAACTAAAATGTAATATTTTAGAAAATTTGCTGTGGTCGGAAATATTTTATATTACTTTCATTGAGCTTTGATTATTAAACAATTATATTGGCATAGGTAATTTATACATTTCTCAAATAATTATTTAATGGCAAAATCAGATAAACTAAAATTAAGAATGGACAATGAAAAATTTATATTAATGATAAAAGTTTTATTAGGCCATTTTAAATATTTAAGCGATTATTACAAATTATTTATAAAACTGGAAAGAACACACACATATAATCAGATAACAATATTAATAAATTAATTCAATCAGTTCACTGTGAAGACAAAAACAGCAAATGTCTCTTTTTTTATTAGAAGTTAATCATTTAAGTTTAGTTTGCAAACATATTGAGTCAGACATGAGTTATGATATGTCTAATAATTTACAGTTAAGTTTCTCAGGTTTATGTAGATTATTCTACTAAGCATGATCCTTTTGTAGGAATTAACTTTGACTTCATTCTGGCAACATTTTCACATTTCTGATCCATACTAAGGTAAGGCTAGACTTGAAGCTTTTGGTGACCTTTGTGAGAGGAGGTATCAGCAAACACTCTGGTTTCTACCCTCATGATGACTAGGTTCAGCATAATAGTTCTGGATGGAAGCATTTTATTATGGCTTTCAAAAAAAAAAAAAAACTGTAAGTAGCCCCTCTTGTTTTTTCACTCTATGCAGCACACAAGAAACAGCCAGAAAACAAAAAAATGACCTTTCTCTAAAGTTGTCTGCCTATTTTATACCTACAACTAGTTTGAAATCTCCACGCATATTATCTTCTCATCTTTTGTTTTTCTACAAATTTATAATCTTGTACATTCCTTTTTTTCTTTCTAGCTACAAAGTTCTTTTTCTATATATTCCTTTGGTGCCATCTTTAATTATCATTATAAGAAAATTACTTTGATTTTAATCACTTGCATTTGGAATTAATTTCTTTTGTTTATCTAGATTAGCAATCTGTATGTGTTTCTATTCTCACCAATTTTAATTTTACTTTAATTAAATAGATAATATCAAATGCAAATAACTTTCATTTTATGTATCCAAAAAATAATAATTTACACTAACTAAAAAAAGAAACCAAAATTGTGTCTATTGAGCAATTTTAAATTTTACTTCTAGCTTTTGAATATTACCAAACTCAAACACACTTGTACCATATATATATATGATACAGTATGTATGTATTAAATACTACCTACAACTATACTAATAATGATATATAAAATATAAAATCATATAACAATCAAAAACAGCCAAAAATAAAATTTTACTAAAATTCTTTCATAACCACAGTTTCATCTATTATCAAATAGATATTTTCAAGTGAAATTCAACAAGATGCAAAACAATATATATATAATAAATATAATGGCAATTAACTATTATATACATTCTTTCAATCTGCAGAACTATTTTCAGATTTATATATAATAGTTAATTACCGTTAATTTATTATTTTTATTGTTATTGCAATAGTTTCTAATTAACGAACATTTTATTTGTGTGTGTGTATATATATATATATTCTAATATTCTCCCGGATAAATGAATTCATATGATTATTTCTGGAAGCTTCCATGTAATAAAAATGCAATAGCTAAATTCTGAGGAAAGTACTTGTTATTATACTGAATCATCAGCTATTTAGCTATTATATTTTTATTATATAATATTTAATTCACTTCAAAAACCAACTGTGTTTAACATCAAAGGATATTATCTTGAGACTGATAGCATCAGATTCAAGAAAATTTATCATATTGTGAAAACATCCTTTGATGTTAAAAGAAGTTGGATTTTGAAATGAATTATGAAAAAACTACTATGTATGTTTGTGCATATAATATATATATATATATATATATATGTGTGTGTGTGTGTGTGTGTGTAATGTGAAATACAAATCTATCACATATCATGCATCAATAGTATCAAATCATAAATAAAGAAAACCATTAGATATATTTAAATAGTTAAGTTATATAAACAAAATACATTGAGTAAAAAAAATTCAAATTCAGAATGAATTAATGTGTATGTTATTTCAATTAAAATAAAATAATATATTAACTTTATTGTATCAAATAATAATAAAAATTGTTATAATTATAAAGAAAGAAATTCACAATTCATGTATCAATTTTAAAAAGAATATGCTGTTGCTTGGTAACAAAAAAATAAGGAGTACACTTAGAATATATATATATTATTTTTAATATTTTATGGATTTGATGTATAAACCATAATGTATTTTGAGTAGATATTACAAAAGATAGGGCATGAGTCTTTTTTAATTAATATCAATAAAAATAAATGAAATAAGCAATAATAATAATTCATTTCAATTCAATTAATTTATTAATATTTCAACAGTTAATAAAATCATTTAAAGAAAAACATTACAACTTAAATATTTGATAAAATAATTGTTGTTTCCTCAACAAATGTCTTTAGATCTGCTAAAAATATATCAATGTCATTAAAAAATACATTATAAAAATTTGGTAGTCTCCATAATGCTGCCAAATATAAAGTTTCACATTTATATTTATCAATACTAAATAAATTCTTATTCCTTATATATACATAAAGAACTCATTAATATTTTTTGAAATACAACCATGTAAAAAAAAAATTGCATGAATAATTAAATAAAAAAAATTCATATCATGAATCACTCTTCTATAAAACAAATTTATGCAAATATCTTTTGCATTAATTATATTAGTGAATTTACTATATATTGACAGTAATTTATCTATATGAGGTAACTTATCTGAATTACATATTATTAAACCATATTCCATTATAGGAAATACAAGTGCTTTAAACAAATGTATTTTAACAAAAAATGTTAAAGTAATGTCCATTACAACGAATAAGACCCATTATTTTATTGGCTTTACATAAAACATTATCCACATGAGTCACAAAAGATACATTTTGATTAAACCATATTCCAAGATCTTTATAATACTTTTTATATTCAATAGTTTCATTATTTATATGAGTCCAGCTAGTATTGAACTATACTTGTATATGTAACTGCACAACATTTATCTATATTTAGGTGCATGTTATTCTTTAAATACCATTCACAAAAGCTATCTATATAAACCTGAAGATTTAAATGATCCTTATAACAAGTAATTAATTTAAGTATTTTACAATCATCAGCATATGATAATAGACTATCCTTCACAATATATCTATCCAAATCATATATATATATATATATCAAATGATAATGGTGTCAATATAGGCTTATATATATATATATCAAATGATAATGGTGTCAATATAGGCTTATGAAAATTATCACTACTTTTACCTTACTTTCAATATATAAAAATAATATTATTATATTAAAGATATCTGTTTAAAATTACTTTTAATAATTTAAAACAACAATGTAGTTTATATTATTCAATACAATATTAATAATTTTTTTAAAACAGTTTAAAGAATATATATATTTTGAATATATGTAATTAATTATATAGAAAGAAAGTTTTACTTGATCTAAGAGATATTTTTTTTAAAAAAAATGTCTTACTGTGCAAAAGATAGTATGTACTAACTCTTTTGTTGTGATAGTGAAATATACATATTAAAATATTTAGTGTAGATGGCAATTTAGTAATTGCAATATATCAAAAATAGATCATAATATTATACAATAAATATTTACATTTATAATTGTTAAATTTAATTTTTGTATCATTATCTTAATAAACTTGCCTATTATTATTAAACAATGCATCATTTTATTTACCTATTCTATAAATTACATTACTTATGAGATATTGATTCACAAATTCCAAACTATAGTAGATCATCGATTTGCTGAATTATTTATTTACTAAATAAAATATTTATCAACTTATAGGCTCATTGGTGCCTTATAAATATATGAGTCTATAATGATCTGGATTATTGTTATTAAAAACACATTGTGGCCAAAATTAAAGTTATAGCATTATCTATTGAATTTACATTTAAAACAGTTATGAAAGGTAAACTAGAAATTTAAATAAAATCACATATAATTACTTTTGACCTTCTTGATTTAAATTATTGTTCATTATATTTTGTCCACCAATATGTTAGCTAATTTTAATAATAATTTATGATGATAATATTTATTGTTATTGAGATGGTATTTTCGGCCATCTCATGTATAAATATATATTTTAACAGTCTAGCTGTGATCCTATTCTAAGAATTTAAGTGAGAACAGGTTATTACTCATGCTTCGAATAGGTATATCTATGAGCATCGAAAAAGTCTGATCTCAAGCGCCAATCTTATCAATTAATAAGAATTATATCTCTCAAAAACAAAAGAAAATGTATAGTGGGCGCTTTTTGGGGTGCCTTATCCAGACTAGCTCAGTCTCAAGATCTGAGAGACGATGTCTATCGGGAGAACAAAGCCAATGTTATCTTTCAAAGAAACACCATTTATAAATTTTTATAATTTTCCCATCTCCCTACAAATCTTATTATTTTATTTCTTTTAGAAATATACGGTCATGAATATCGTTAAGCTTTTAAAAATAATAACCCAGAAGTTATAAGAATCTCGTAAGTCAAATAAATACACAAGTTATAGTTTAAATTCTAAGGTTTATTAATACACGTATATATTAATATCTCAAACATACCACTCATTCATTTTGATGCATATATATAATATCAATACACGCATTCATGAAAGAGTGCAACTATATATCAGAATTGTATTTATTAAATGAATTAATCTATTTCTTTAATTACTTTATTTAAGTTAGGACAAAGTGCATATTTCTTAATTTATCATTACATGTTCATTTAATATATAGAGGGAAAGTCAAAGTTACCTGATTTGAGAGTGAGCATTCGTGTGTTTAAGGCTGATGATCTGTAAGCTTACAGTATTACAATGGTGATTGTCCCAGCAAGAATTGTGGGTCTGGAAGATGATGAAAGATTCCACAACATTTTCACATATGATAATCCATCCTAGAGGTTAGGTAGGTGATTCTAAAACTGATTGCACGAAAGTTCTTGCTGTCTGGAGTTCTGTGATCACTTCACTTACTTGAAATAGATGGCTAAAATCTCCATAGATAAAGGTCAGGCAGGTCACAAAATAGCTGTACACTGGGCCTGTTTAACGAATCAACATGAATCTTTTACCCCAGAATTTCGATGGAATCCATTCTTATTAATTTTTATTAATTAATAAAATCACTTTTTTTTTAATTTACTTTCCACACTTCTTTCTCTATAACAGTCTTTTTCAAATCACGACAAAATCAAAAAACAATACTATAGTTATTTTCTTTTAACTCTCTTTAACCTCACTTTTTTTTTTCTATCCATAGTTCTTTGCTTTTAACTCTCTTTAACCTCACTTTTTTTTTTCTATCCATACGCTGATGAACATTAGCTCAGGAATGCTTTTAGCCTGATCAGGTTTCCATTGCTCCAAAATACGTAGTGGCCAATTCTTGATATTCCGACAAATGTCATTAACAGAAATTGCCAATGGCACAACTTGCAATCCTTTTATTACTCTCCAGCCTTATATTTTAATTTGCTTTCATTAAGAAACATGCACTACTAATGACATTATTTAAATAATTATAACTTATGATAATAAACAACAAAAATATATAAACTGAAAAACAATATAAAAATACAACTCCGCACATAACCACTCCTCTTCATCTTCACATACAAATCTGTCTGTTAGTAATTAATTCTATGCAACATCACAACAACACATGTAATAATATATATGTATACGTTCACGCCTTTAAACGGTTAATATATTCCACTCACACTCTTTTGTAACAGGGTTTGAATGTATATCTATAAATTTACAAGTATCTATTAATTTAATCCATAATAACAACTGCAATAAACACTCTTTTGTAATCATTATTGCCTTTTACTTCCTTTAGTACCCATTTTTGAACCCAGCTATTGTTACAATATATATATATATTTAATTTTGTAGATAGTTTAGTTGTTTCAGTAGTTTATAAATAGAATCAACTGTATTAGATAGCATGAGTGGTTGAGGCTGTGTGAAAGTCGGAGTTAAAACCGCTATATATTACATATTTAAGTCCAGGTATGAAAAAGCCTGTACTGTAGAAAAAATTCATATTTCAAAACATATTATCTTATATATAATCCTTTAACAGTGTTTTTATCTCACTGAGAAATCAGACTTTAAAGTTTGATTTATTTTTTTTTAATTTATTTCAATTGATTATAGTTCAAGATAAAAATAGTTGTCTTGAATCATATTTCTTTTATTAAAAGTTTTTATTATTATTATTGTAATTCTTGGAAACGCATGGGTTGGGTGGGGGGGGGGGAGATTAGAAATGATCACAATTAAACTCCATTGTTGAAACTCAATCTAAATTCCAATTTGTAATTAAAAGTATTATAAGAGTCTATCTGTTATATATTTTCTTAATTAATTAAAAATTCTGAAAGAAAAAAGTGACATTTTTTGCTAAAAATAACCCAAAAGACATTTTTTTTCTAAAAATAACTCAAAAGATGAGAATCCTATTAGTAAAATAAGATTAATTAAAAGTGCGGAGATTGGGGGGGGGGGGGCTGAAAAAATTGTAAATTACCAGGGTCTTCTTTTGACTGGATTATTCAGAAAAAAAAAATATTATTAAAACTTCTTTATTGAAAGTTATTGCTGGAAGTTGCTATAAAATTGTTCTCCAGCTAGAGAAAATCAAGGACTGCTCTCCTGGGGGACATCTGCCTTCTGAGTTGCACCTGATACATGGTGAGGAATTTCAATTTCCAGAAAAGTATGAAATCAACCAACTAGCAAAGGATATTTCAAAAAGAAAAAAGACAGGTGCTTCGACCAAGAAGTGACTAGAAAATGTCAACCCATGGATTTTACCTTTCTGATTAAATTTGACAGACTGATAGCCACCCAATCTTTGGAGAATGGATGGTCAATGCCAATTTAATTCATTTTAACACAGATTAATGAATGGGTAATTATAAACTATTTATAAAATGAACTACTGCAATATAGCGAAATACAATTATAGATCAATCAGTTGTGTTTTATGTGTATTGTACCGGTCAGAATTGTATGTTCATCTAAATAAGAGCTGCCATCTAGGCAAAAGTACCTCAAGTCCAATCATGTGCAAGATACATAAGTCAGGAACAATCATGAACTCTGCCCTTGTACCTATTTCACGGAACTATAACATTACGAACAACATTTCTGATGATAACAATTGAAATTTTATTCATTCCTGTCCCAGAGCAACAGCGGAGAAACAAGAGATCTACAGGGAATAATAACACTACAAGGCTTTGAACCCCCACCGCCAACAGAATGAAATAGCTTAAGATTATAATTAGACTTTTCATCAAAATTTATCAATAAATTTAGAAGTTGGCCTAAGGTCAATGGAAATGAGCTATATATAACGCAATCCAATTAACGAAAATGTCTGCATAAATGAAGAGGCAAAGCAGAATTAAATACTAATTATATGATTAATAATTTATTAACATTAATTAGAAAAATGAATAAACAAATAATATACAATTTAATAAACAGTCGTGAATCTATTTACCTATAATACTAATAAAATTATGGGTTTGCAATTGAATACGATGATAAAAAAAAATGTACAGATAGTCAAAAGATGCGGCCTAATATGCTAACAGTAAATACCAATTTTACCAGATTATATAACTTGGATGCTATGATTTTTTATGAAAAGTGAGTGACCTTAAAAGCAGATAAATGGGATATAAGTTACATCAATTTACGATGGTTCACTTGAAACAAGAAAATATTTTATAATTTACATTATTCACTTAAATAGTCATTAGAACTTAAAATGTTCAAACAGAAAGTTATTTGTATTTTATTCTATTCTTTTCTGACTGGAAAAAATTTATTTAACATTGTTTGTTAGCGCACTCAAACATTGTTTTAATGAGAAGGCCGGATAGCTTAAATAAGCTTTAAAATGACATTCCCTAACTTATAATATAAACGAAAATATGAGATGGATTTAGAAATCATGGCATTACATCTTACAGATTTAAAATAAACAAATATAAGAATATTAAACAAGAATCGTGGTGCTGACTAAATCATAATGCTAGAAAAGATTGAGTCCACTTTAGGACCAACGCTTCATCAATTATATAAGAATATGGAATGTGCCTGTACAAGTGACAGGACAGCATTTGAAAAGAAGATGGCATAGAAATATCATGGTCTGTTTTTCCAGTGTTAACCCATGCAGAGCCTAAATGACCATCTGACAATATCCTGGAGTCAGTGCTTCAAAACCCCATTCAAGGATATGCCATAAGTAAAATAATCCCATTCCTCCGGGTTTTAAGTTTGACAAAGCAAAATGAGAAAATTTTGTAACGTTATCTAAGCCAAGCAACGTTAATAATAAAAAAAATTCAGGTTCTTAATGACGCTGATATGTGGATTAAGGCCCTCGTAATTTAATAGAGTCTAGCATAATGATATGTAAATTTTATCCCTCTTGAAAGGTACACAAATGACCTTTAATATTAGTTAGGATGTCACAACATAAAAAAGGAAATATTGTTCCCTTCATTAAACAAATATTAATACGCTAACTAGTAATTAATTACCATGCTAGATGGCATGATGGGCAAATGATTGACCATATAATAAAATAAAAAAACCAGCAAAGGTAAGGTCATTAAGTTTATTTTAAAATATAATATGAAAATAAATCAATAGTGTGAACATGGTAATAAAGTGATAGATTAAATGTAGCAGCAAATAATCTGCCACTAAGCAAATAGAATAACTTAAAAATATTATTCATTCGAGCGAACTTTTAGCTAGGTAAGAAAGCTTATATTTACGATTTAAAATCCCATAATATCGAGGATATTTAATAACAAAATTTAGGGTCGGTTCGCCAGATTGAACTATTAGCATATTAAATTAAATCATACAAAATTTATAATATTGAAATTAAAAGTTTGCCGCATTTAAAATATTAAAAATAGAAATTGTGAAACCCAGTAAAGAAATGCAAAAAAATAAATAAAGTTATAGATTCATGCATTAGATTTTTTTATAACAGAAAGTCATTACTTTATAGAATTGTTACAATTAGCATTACAATGCCATGTTTAAATAGAAACAGAATTACATTATAAATGATTTAGGTTTTAAAATGAAAGTTTTGAAAGAGTTCATATTAGTGGCATGATTAGGATTTACCTTCCATTACCTGATGTCTTGACATCCGTACAGATTGGTAGGTGTAAAATTACAAAATGAAGAAAATACAGTTAGCAAGGCAAAGTTTGGAAAAATAATGGCTGGCATATTGAGATAGTTAGTTCAGCATTTAATTTAAGCAGTCCATAAGTGGAGATGGCAGGTTAGCATCGCAGTATGAAAATGATTTTTGGAGAAGAAAGGGGAAGCAAATTTAGTCCCTCTACTCCTGATTCATATTTCAAAATTTAAATTGACGTGGTCCGTTCTGCAACACTGAATATAATGGCGCACTAAGAGACAGCCTAAAATTTTGGCTCTATTTATATGTTAGCAAGACCTTCTCAAATAGTCTCTTTCCACTTGATAAGGCCCTGATGTCCATTAACTGGCCTGAATGCACTTATTCTTTATTTTCAATGATAATGCAACAAGTTCCAGAGAGTATTGTTTTAATCTATTTCGAGAATGGAAATAGATTCAAAAGATGTAATTTCCATTAATATTATGTTTGCTAAGGGATTTTAATTTATTAATTACCCTTTTTAAATTAAATCTAGAATATTATTTTATTTATAAGTTTCAGAGTTATTTTAATTACTCTCTAGAACTTTCTTTGGTATTGCATCATAAAATAAAATACGCAAACTATAAAATAAATATACATAATATTTAATATTTAATAACGAAAAATATTTTTTTAGTAATATCGAACACACATACATGATAATTTAAAGGGAATGGAAATTTAAATATTTCCAACTTAAAATTAAATATTATTACAATAATAAAACGTTTAAGTTATGAAAGTACAAAAACAAAGGAGGGTTTTAAAACTTGTAGGTGTGTCATTTCACTCTCTAGTAACTTAACACATATATAGCTGGGTTTAAACCTCTGATTCAAGGTGTTGAATCACCAGACAGTGAAGCAACAATGTGTGTAACATATTTTCCACTTCAGTATAAGCTCTTTTAGATGTTAAATGTTTCACAATAGAGCATGGGGTTACTTTGAATAATCTATTCAGTAAAATAGAAAGATTATTTTATTAATTTTGACATAAATTTGGAAGGGGGTAGATTTTAATATTTATTTCCATTTTTTTTATGCTTTTTTTTTATCTTTATTATACTTATGCAGTATGTAGATTTTGGTTTCACAAATGTGAAATGCTCACTCATGGAGAAATAAAAAAGTGGGTTAAAGTCAGTTTAAATTACAACCATAAAACACAAAGACACTTATGCCATAATTAGCATACAGAAAAGCAAAATAGTCAGACATAAGAAGCAAAGACATTTATGCCATCATTTAGTGGTTAAGATTAATTTATTTAATATTAATAGTGTAGATGTTTTGGGTTAAGCTATATTACAGTTAACTCATTATTATAATATACTTAGTCTTTCACTCCTATTTGGACAGAAGGCCATCTAAAATGTTGGATACTTTCCTCATAAAAGATAATTATAATGTTAGAAGAATATTATTAAACAATTGGTAAGTGACTATGCTAATCAGAATGTATTTTATTTTAAAATAGTCATTTCAGATAGATGTGATAGGGAAAGAAAATAAAGTATAATAGATTATTGTATATTCAAACTTGTGTCTCTCTTTGGTTATTTTAGTATACAACTCTGGATAAAGAATTTACCAAACAAAAAGATTATGATAGAAAAAGATTATGTGGCTGTGTTACATCTATAAATAAACACAGCGATCATGGTCTAGTGCTTGGCTATCCGCCTAGTGGTACCCGTGTACTGGCTACTACAATCTTAGTAATCTTGGTAGCTTGGCAGCTCTAAAGCTTTTTTGTACCATCATATAAATAAAACACAAAAACATGGGACTAGTGAAGCAATGCTAAATGAACTATACATGCTGATATATACATTTTTATTCTTATTTTTGTTGTGCAAATTTAATAGGATACATTTTAGCATGCTCTCTGCACTAGGTCTTGATTTGCATAAATCATGTGACAATGAAGCTAAACCATTATCTGTTACAATATATATATATAATAACAATCCGGGATAAGTGGGAGACTTAACGTATCTGCATTGAGAGCGCCACTAGGTTACTTAGAATCTGGAAAATTTATAAAGTAGGCAGATACGTAAGTTTAAAAAAAAAAAAAAAAATTTTTATTTTATATATTTTGATTCCGGTCTTTAGCCCATTGTCACTAGCTCAGTGGAATAACAGAGATTTATATTTTATAAATTCTTATCTAAGAATATTTTTTTAAAAAAATAATAAAATAAGCCACTGCCAGTAATTAACACACAAACATTTATTTACGCACATATATATAAAATTTAGCGTTATTATTTTAGTATGATTTACATTTTAAAATTTAACACACATTTTTAACTTTGATTTTAGGTTTTAATTTACATTTTAATTTTTATAAGTTCGCACAGATGGATTTATAAAAGTTTGTTTTATAATGTTGAGTATAGATCGGTTACATAGATTACACGGTTAAAAACATTTCAAAATAAACATAAACGACCAAAATATAAAGTCATTGATGGAAATGCAGAGAGAAATTTATAAGAAACCCAATGGCATTCATCATAAGATGCCACATTGACACCAATAACTTAAAAGACATCCGAATAAATACATTTTAGATACTCACTGTAAGGTATCATTATTTACTGAATGTCTATATATTTTGATCAAATATGAAAACCAAAAACATAATTAACCGATAACGAATCCATGCAAGGGTCTACACCCAACTTAAATTTAATGCATTTAGAGTGTCGAGTATTAATAGACTACATAGATTGCATTTGAAAAAAAAATATTTATCCCTTATTTAACCTTAAGCCAAAAGTTCACAGTCCAACCAATGTCAATTCATCTGATATATCGATGTATTCAATGTAATATGAATATGACAGCACAAATATAGGTTAAGAAAAGAAATTGACTCTCATCCAGATAGGAATACTACCATCTATCTGACGAGAAGAGCAATAAAAAAACTCCATAGGAAGGAACAGCATTCTCTGTCTTATAATCCCTTCCAAAGGCAAAACAGGAGTATGCAGCGTATACTAGCGATTCTGCCCATAGCAAACCTCGTACTACATCTACTAATTACACCAATATATCCAATCCATTGACCCAATTCAACTACGAAACAAATAACCCAAGATTACCCTACTCTAATAAAACTAATATAACTTTACAAATCTATATAGGCATTCATGCCCGACTTAAGTTTAACATTTATATAATTTAGTTTAACGAAAAACAGAAATCATAATAAAAACTTAAAGAACAAAAAAAATAAATGGAAATGATTTGAAAAAAAAAATACATCACATAAAATTACTTATTAATAAATTAAGTTGTTCAGATAGGATTCTATTTCTATAAATTAAATACTGGGAAAGTTTATATTTTGGAGTTCTTAGTGTTTTCAAATTAATTAAAGTTCATTAGATTTCATAAATTTCTTATGGTTTTAACAAGTCTGTAGTTTCTAATTTCTTACAGTTGCTTGCCATTTCGATGCCAGCGTTAATTCCCTTGATGATCCTGTGGTCCTCAATATAAAAAACAATGTTTCATTTCTTTTTTTTTTTATAATTGAAGGAATTGAAAGTGCATCTTTCAATCCCTTCACCTCCAACTCTCCGACTTAACACATCTCCGTACTTTCTTAAATTTTCTTCACTCACTTTTTATAGTAGCTTTCAGATCCAGTGGACATTACGTCATGACGATGGTGATCGTCTTTTTGCTGAGGTCCAATTCCATGAGTGATTTCCCCTATTGGCTATTCTGATCCCATTGTTTTTCTCTCCTATCTGACCTTTGCTTATACATTTTAAATGCCCAAGGGCTAGTTTACATTTAACTAATTAAAATAATCATTTCCATTTTTCAATAACATTAATTAATTTGTTTTCCAAACTTAAAGATATATATTTATCTCTAAATCTTTTTAAGTTTTTGTTGAAGATTTAGTTTTTTCTATTTTTAATAAAGTTTTATTTTAATAATTTTTTCATCTGTGCGATTTTATATATATACGAGTTTAAGATGATTTTTTAATTTTCAATTTTTAATTCTTAAAAAAGAAGTTTTATTTGCGAACTTTTATTTTTTCATGTTTAATAATAAAAAAAATAATGTAACGTCGTATGTGCCCGTTACAATATATATATATTGAAACAGTAAAGTCTGCTTTGCAGATCTTCGTTTCACCTTTTCTCACCTACTTCCTACCCTCATACCTTAGTTTGAACCCCAATCTATCGTAGTGTGTCTGCAATACACTTATATACCGAAAATCCCGCCTAATTTTAAACCACGAGCACAATGCTCATATGATATATATAACTTATTCCCAAATAAAATAAAATATTATGAATTATGTATTTGTTCACATAATTTACATTTATTAAAAAGTAAGTTATATAAGTCATAATTGCGCACACACTATGATATCCATTTTAAAACATATCAAAATTATAAATTGTTAAAGTTATTTTGTTTGAATCTATTTACAAATATATTACCGTCGTAATATATTTTGATTTAAAATAAAATTCATTTAGTAAATATTCCTTTAGTAAATAGATTCAAATATTGCAATTTAAAAAGTAAAATCATTTTCTTTAATTTAATAAAAGTTATTCCAAATATTTCTGTTAAAATAAATGAGGGACAATAGTTTAATTAGTAAATATTGTATAAGTTTATCTAAAAACAGCAGATGTCCACTTAAGGTTTTCTTTAATTAATAAAAGTAATTTTAATTAAATCCTGTTTGTAATTCGAATGTCGACAGGAAAAGTAACAAAAAAAATTAATTTATGTTGAATTCTTTTAGACATTCCGATGATTTAATTACAGCTGATAAGTCCGATATTTTTGTAATGCTCCAGGGCAGTTCTATTGTTAAATTCCACTATAAAAAGGAGGTTTTTCTTTTGTTCTCCGGTTAGTTAGTTGTTTTTTATTCTAATGTGTCTAAGAGAAATCATTCTGTGTTCTATTCTAATAATTTGCTAACCTTGACATGTCAGAGTAGAGACATTACGATGGCTATGTCCCCTCGGAATAGCCAGCCGCTGCTCCATACCATCAAAAGCTATCACATAGAAAACCCCGGAACTGCTGCTGCTGCAAAAATATGAACATTCCAGATTTTGCTGCTGAATTATAAAACCTGCTGAACATCTACCTGCAAATGCGTCTCCAGAGGTAACCTAAATTAACCCAAGAGCTCTTGTGATTCCTAACTAACATGCTATAGCTATTTAAAATTGTTTTCCTTATATTTCACATAACTTCATTATGTATTTCTTTAAAGTGTTTAAATATACTCAACATTTTGCTCTATCCTTGGATTAATATTTTCTATTTATAAAGCTTTCTTTTATTTTATTATGATAATGTGTCAGAATCGTCTTTTACCGAGTGAACTATTCCCTCTATTGAAAGTAAGATGCCGCTATTAAGGCATATTTTAAATTTATAATTTTCCAATTTATTATCTTGCAAATCACTCGTTCGAGAGCGATTCTTTTCTTTAATATAATATAATCACATAGTTTAAAATCTACATGTTATTGACTTTAATCTAATATAAGAGTATGTGCGAGGTCAACGATTAAATGTGTCCCTTAATGCATGATTGCGTAGATCAATCTATACTTACTTTTCAAACCCGCAAGCATGCATTTTCCTATTTTAATTACCATGTTCTACTTTAATTACAAAGTTCATCATTGATGTCGAGAATGTGCAGACCCTTTTAAATGAATTTCAGGGAATTTGATTGGTCATTTCTCTTAATCCAAGTAAAACTCATTCAGTATGTTTTATATACACTCGTCTCGTATTGCTGGTAAATGAATTGATTGTTGAGGCCGCTTTGTTTTATTTTTCCAAGGATTCTTTACACGGCTAAGGCCGTTCTCTCCACGCTTGCAGTTTCCAGGCAGAGGGTGTCCCAAATGACACCCCTGGGAATTAAACGCAATCGTCACACAGTCGTTAGTTTCAGCTGTTTGTCAAAATACTTTCCTACGGGTTAGCGGCGAGATGCCCTCCGTAATTATTCCGGATCTTCAATATTGTTTTATTTATATTTATTTTACAAAGCATCCGTGACTTAAACGTGTCACACCCTCCAACTTTAATAAATTCATTATCAGCAATACTGACCTCCCAATGCAACTCTATTATTATTATTATTCTCAAATAAATGCTTTGATCACATTCCCACTTTGTTGCTTAGTAAGCTTTTGTCCATGCTATTCTCGAAATCAATAAATATTTTAGAACACTTAATTTCAAATATTTTCTTAAACGTGTATAATTACTCAAAGCACCTCACACATGTTCCTATCTCGTCAAGCACATTATCGTAATGCTATTAGCCCGAGGAATAGAATATATCACTTTGTTTTAAAACCTTTTTTTTGTCATTTATTGAAATATAATGCCAACAATTATTTAATACACGTCCCTGTCTCATATAAGCAGACAGTGGCATTATATATATATTTATATAAATAAATTGTGTGAAATTATTTAAAACTAAATTTGATCTCTTATTTTATTTGATTCCTATCACTGTCTCGGTCTATACATATATATATTTTCTGCATTTCTTTTGTAAATCCATAGACGTTAATTAGCCACCCAAACTTCTTTTAGTATAGTCTTTTGTTTCTCCCTGACCACCAGGCACTGGTCAAAGGTTATACTAGTAGTGGCACCACATGCGTTATCACGTAGATGGCGCTGTGAAATTTGGGCTTTAGATTCAAACTTAGTATATCTAGAAGGCAACCCCTCCTAGAATGTTCAGTTTCGTGTCTGGGGTTTGAATTCTGCAGTGTGTTAGTGAGATAGACGATTCTGACCATTACCATATATTGTTAACGGATTATGACTTTTCTCATTACTACTGAACTACTTTAAACAAATGCTAGATTACGAATTACTTCTTTACCATATTAAAGAATATAATGGTTTTATTATTACTAAGAATGCTGACATAAATATTGATTATTATTTCACACAGCATATTTATGGATGTCAGCCTATTCTGATTCCAAGTGCCAAACCTATGTATTGATAAGAATAATGCCTGGTCACAGGCTATCTCAATCAGGGCAGATGGTATTGAGACTGAGGAAAATATATGTGTAGGTATGGAAATAAGAATCCGAATAAATCAACTAATAGAATAACTATTGTGTGCATATATCTTTAACGAAATACATAATACATGAACAAAATATTAAAAAAATATCTAAATATGCTTAAATATTCAATAAAACACACATAAAATAAAGGAAAGAGAATATTTCAATGTGCTCAGATAATTTTATAAATCTCTCACATATATACATATATTTGTACAGACAAGCAATGAAATACTAATAATAAAATGCCTAATCTCTTCAAAAAAGATATAAATTATCTGAAGGTGGGAAAGCTGATTGAAATATAGTAATGTAAAGTCTTTAAACATCAATGGAAAAAGGCTCATTTAATATATTTGGGAATAAGTATTAACTTGAGTTCCTCGGAGAATATAGCTTATATAGATTCATGGCGAAAAGAAATTTAGCACGAATATCTTATCATAATTGGTTTCTTGTATCTCCACTGGTTTGATTACTACTTAGGATACCGCCAGGGACATACAAGTGGCTGGAAGAGGCTTTTTTTAGGTTCTGGTGATGGCTCGCTCATGTAGCAGCTTCATCTTCTTCATGGGACTGGGGGTATAAAGTCCAGCATGTTTAAAGCTTTACCCCCAGCTTATTCATCTCTAGCTGGCAAATATATTTTCTTTGATTAAAACAAGTCTTCAAAATTTCCGAGGCAAGTAATCTATAATACAAACATATAAAAGTATAGCAATTTGACACTTTAAAACTTACAATCAAAAACTAAAAATGTCTCCTGATATTATTTTTATTTATATCAATCTTTTTTTTCTTTTCTAGAAAGCTCTAATTTTAATAATCTTTGCTATATTCCTCTATCCTAGCACGTGATATCCAAGGTCCAGCTTCTCTTCAAAATAAAACAAACAAAAAACCTTTCAGCACCTTTTCCCTTTTGTCTAAGCAAAAATTTGACCCAACACTTTTTTGAAAATAACTTAGAACAATGCCGTTGTAAAAAGCATTCGCAGGTAACAATCAATTTAGTTTCTCTTTTATTTTTATTTTCAAGAACATATTTTTTCATTTTCTTAAATTTTTATTTTTATCAAAATTAAAATATGGCATTTAGACATTAAAATAACACATATATAATAAATATATGCTTTCAAAATGATTTCTCTTGTTCGCCTGCCTATACAACAACATATACACACATGTTTCACTAATATAAATGCGCTCAACCCTTTCCCACTTTATGCCCATTTTAAATCTTTATTTAATTATTTTAAGAAGAATCATAAAAAAAAGAATCAAATATATACAACATACCGTTTTTACTAATATCTATACATAGGCTTGAATATCAAATCCCTTTCTTAGGAACAGGGTTTAATCCCAGTCCTGTTACAATATATACATATATGAGTGTGTGTGTTGTTTGTATCTTATAGAATTTCACTTGAAAAGTACTTGTGAATAATTTTAGAAGAATTTTGTTGTTTTGTTTTGGCTAAAATTGTAATGTTGTATGATTTTCTATTTCATATATATTCCATTGGCAAACAAATTTGGGGAAAATGAAATAAATTACTTTGTTGAATAGTATGAAAAGCTTAAATATTAATTTTAGATTACATATAAAAAGAAAATATATTCATAAGATTAATATATATATATATATATATACACATTTTTGGTGTGATGAAATGTTCAATGTGGATATTAATTTTTATGCCATTTACTAATTAATTACATGATCTTCTAAATGAATATTATTTTGATGAGAATGAAATAATTATTGAAGATAAATTTACTGTCAACATTTGCTAAAGATATGGTAATTTTTACATATATTGCAGTTGAGGTTAATAAAATTTAAAGTAAAATTTGTAAAAAGTATGAGAAAAATAATAGAATTTAATAATAAAGTAATGAAAATCGATAATGAAAAATAAAAAATAACTTAGGAAACTGCTTTATTAAAACTAGCAAAAAAGAGGAGAAGGAGAAGAAGGAGGAAGAGGAGACTAATAATAGTAATTGTCAGTGGGATCATGTGGCATCCCAAGGCTCAATGCACTGGTACCATCAATTACCAGCCACCTTCCAGACAGATCTTCAAACAACCAGACAACAAGCAATATATCACTCCTTGATAATCCCAACAGCGATGCACAATCTGACTCCCCAATAGGCTCCCAAACCTCCGCAAACCCCCAAATCCAGAAGACATGCCAATGGATCCTATCCTCGAATCCAACCAAAAACAGACTATCTCCTTTTCATATGCACAGTCAGTATCACACTCTTAGGAACTTTACATATCTTTTAATTCACCAATAATACCAAATTCGGACACAACCACCCAACTTTTCCCGGAAATGCTTCTACATCTAAAAATGATGCAAGAACAAAATATCTAAAAAAACAAAATCTCTATAAAATCTCCAAACAACTACTTGATGCACACCACCCATATCACTTGCGCCCCCGACCTCTATCTCCAATGAAACCATTAGAAAACCCAAACAACCCAAGAAAAATCATCAGCTAAAAAAATCAAGTCACTGATATAGACACATTCCACTGGTTACTGAACTAGCTAACAAGCTTAACATGGCTCATGGAAAGTACAACCTCAGTGTACCAACCCACTGATCCAATAAATTCACTTACTATACCTCCATATCATAACATTCCTCCCTCCGATTCAACTAACTTGTTACTTCAGTTCATAATTTATTGCCAAACAATCATTCTCAATGATAGTCCACATTAGAAACCTCTAATATCACTCCGCACCTCCCGCTTCATTCACCCCCTTCTCTGAACTTCCTTATATTCTATGAAGATGAAAATATTATCACAGTATATCCATGGACTCAATTCACCAATAAAATCGTAACAATAAAAGTGAATTGCCATCATCCAATGACATATCCTAGGAATTGATAAAAACAAAACAAAGGATATCAAGTTGACCTCATTACCCACATTCACAGACATGGTTTCTATGCTTGCTCCCAGGATACTGCATCAGCAGCAGCAAGCATCAGTCCATTCACATCATTTTTAAAATATATAGCAATGCTCACCTTCTAATTACCACCTATCACTTCCATAAAGCAACATTAAATATAATTTCTGGCTATGTCCCCCCCCCCTCATCAGTTCTTCATTCATTACATACATCATCCAGGTCATCAATGTCCTACTTACATCCAGCCCCACCCTACTACATTAATGTGAGACTTCAACTTAGATTACTCAACCTTTACTAATAAATAGTTTCATCTCCTAAACTTCCCACTCATGAGCACCCACCCAGGGCTTCCTAACATATTTAGTCACCTTTCATACCAACCAACATACAACCCTTACTGACTTATGCTTCTACTCCCCCATGTTACACCATTTAATAGAATTTAGCTTTAATCCTACACCATTCTCCGATTGTTCAGCTTACATGGTCACATGTAATCTCTCCTTTCAGTCACTATTGAGTTCATTTCTTCCAAAACATATATCATGTTAAACAAGTTACAGAAAATGGCTATATACTCCAATTCAAAAGCACCTTATTTACATCCACCCATTAACATGTTATATACAACCCTTGACATATCACTCCCTCCTCCTTCTCAGCTTCTAGAATGGGTTAATGATTTACACAAGAGAATTGTCACTATCAAATGTACTCACCAAATTCACCAGCAGTTATACAGGCTCACTCAAACCTATCTCCATATTTGAAACGAGATGAAAGACTACCTTACCATCAAAATATGAAGAATCTGCCTAACCCAACAGCATATATATGCTGGACATTGGGCAACCCAACTACATCAATTATCCCCAGGAACTTCAAACTGATAGGGATATATGTACCAAAGAAAACATGACTCACCTTGTATACCTATACCTCAAAAATAAACTACAAACAACAATACATTCAAACCATTCACACACCGCTTTGGAGTCATCCAGGGTATCACGGAATTTCTGCATTTATCTTTAGCCATATTGTGTCAACTTGCCAATTTCCTATCCCAAAGAATATGATGTCAAAGATCTGCACCTCATCACAATAGTGCATTTTATTAATAAACCCAACTCCATATCCAGTCTATTCAACCTTTGGCTCATTTCCATAGGTCTACTGGCCAGTGTGTATATCTTTCCACTAATAACACTATTACCCAGGCAGCACTTGCTTTTACGACAATCCTCAATCTAGTTCAAGAGAAAAAAATGGTCCCATTGTAATGCTGCTGGAAATGCATGAACATTTAATTCTACCACCAATATACCATTCAGATGCTCACTAATACCAAACTCCAAAACCACTCTGCTATGCACATAGTTATCAATCTGCTGCTGAGCCATGAGGGCTTCATCACCCTCAATGGCAGAATTTCTCCATCCTTCATTCCCACCCAGCTCATTCCACAGGGGTCGCCACTGAGCTTATTACTTTTTAGACTGTACATAAACCTGCATTTACAACAAATGCAAGACAAAAATCACTGGTATCCAAATACCATGCATATAGCAGTACATTCATTGCATAGTCTATAGAGATGACATCACCATTTTCCTATCCTCTCAAAACAATTACTCATATTGCAGAGCATTCTGTCACTACATGCCTTCCTACAAGCTCCAATTCAATTTCAATAAAATGTCTGCATGGTTTCCATTTATAAAAAAAATCATGCCCTCAAATGTTCCAAGAAAAACCTACTTCATTCCTAGACTTCCCATTTCCACAAAGGCTCACTTAGTATGAGGCAGGCAATACAAACCAGGCTCCAAGATAGTGCAAACAACAATAGTAGTAGTGATGGTGGTGTCAGCCTCCAAGATAGTGCAAACAACAATAGTGGTAGTGATGGTGGTGTCAGCTGCAGCAGCAGTAGTAGTAACAGTAGCAGGAGGAGAAAGATACTATTTTTCAAGTCATAAGTATCAGAACTATGATGGTTGGTAAATATTTCGTCATGAGCATAAGTTTATATGAAATAAAGACATAGATGATTTAATAAAAAACAAATGATTGGAGAATTTAATAAAAATTGAAAAAAAAACTAAAATAATGGTTAAATTTACAATATTGAAAAGTGTAAACAAAAATGACTATGAGTGAAAGTATCAAATTGAAAAGGAATTAAATTTTTACACACACTTAGATTAATAAGTTCTACAGAGAATAGTTTGTATGAAATAAAGACATATATGATTTAATAAAAGACAAATGATTGGAGAATTTGATAAAAATTGAAAAAAAAACTAAGATAATGGTTAAATTTGCAATATTGAAAAGTGTAAACAAAAATGACTATGGGTGAAAATATCAAATTGAAAAGTAATTAAATTTTTACACACACTTAGATTAATAAGGTCTACAGAGAATAATGTTTACCTTAACATATATAAAGAAAATAATTTAGATTATATGTGAGAAGTGTCTATAGATAAACAATCCATGATTAATATGATAGCACATAGTAATGTTAAATAAATGCTCTCTCTTATGTAATATGTTCAATAACTTAAATAATAATGTGATTGTAATAAGCTGACTAAAATGTGTATACATTTTCAACAATTATCTACCTTTGCAGAGCTCCTGATCTATAAACTTGTTTAATTTATCCACCTCACATGTGATCTTTTCTTAAGTCTTACCTACAACTAACAGACTAGTTTAAATTCCATTTTATCATGATCAGATTGAGCATTCATTGTCACAGTCCAAAAGATATGTGAGTAGATAAGATGTAACCAATAGCAGAAACAATCCAATTGGTTATGATAATGAATCTGGTTGCTCTCATTATGGATGAGGGATCTGACTAAACAGGCAATCCAGTTGGAGATAAAGAAGACAATAACAAATTACTATCAGTCTGAACAGCTATGCATTGGCTATCCAGCTGGAGGTAAAGAAGACGATAAATTACTGTCAGGATGAACAGCTATGGATTATGTCCTGTATGGCTAAACAACAAGGCAAGTTCATGCTAGAAGTGGAAATTACTAGATATTAAAAGACAAGCTCTTTCACAGTATCTACACATAAACAAGCTGTCATTAGACAACTGGAATTGTTAGCAGAAGGGCATCTGAAGTCCTTCATGTTAATAGTTCTATAGCAACTAAATGCTATACTGAGTCAACATATCAGGCATATGGTTAGCAAATATTGTTGAATATATTTGTAAATATATTGCATATTTGTATAAAAACCTCTACTCAATCATACTTATATGAGTTTGTTTGTTATATTCATACATAAGTGCAACAGCTTTGGTATAGTCAGACAGTTTTGCTCTAGAGAGTTCAATACATTCCCACCCCCAAGGTTAGAAATACTTTAAAACAACAAGATCGTACTTCCATGAGCTGTTTAGATTTTAATCATTAATTATAAAAAATTAACAGCTAACATTATTAGAACATCTAAAAATCAAATGCAAATAATTACTTGTTTAATATAAAAATCAAAAGCTTATTAAAAAAGTTTAGTATGGTCTAACCTGAAAATTGGCCAACTTACATGCTTTAAGTGCTTATCTACATGCAGGATAATCAAATTAAAAAGCCTGAATTAAAATTATTTGTGTTGGTCTGCAGATGTCAAATGTATATCTTATGAGTACTAGCAGCTCCAATACTTCCAGTTGAGTTTGATTTTAGTAACGCATTACAGCTACTGTCAAACTTTTTCTGCACAAAATCCTTAATGATAATGCAGATATCACTTCAATTACTGAACACAATTTTTGCTGCTAAGAGTGTTTGCATTTAGCTGCAAATTTGGGAATTTTTTAAATGAAGCTGAGAGGTTTATACATGGATTGAAAGACCACAATTTTAGGGTCAAGTTTTTGAAAGATCTTGATGTCATATTTATTTCAGCTATCTCGCAAGAAATTCTGGGCAAAATCTACAATTAAGAATGCTCCATTAACTATTTTGCAAAAGTTAGTCTAGCTGCTACCCATTCATTTGAAATTAAAATTTATTTCTTTTCATTTTAAAATTGAAAAAAAAAAACAAATAAACTACACATATGCCAATACCATCATTCTATGTGGTTTGATTTCCTTTTTACTAATATATGGCACACTAAAATCAGACAAAAATCAATTTTTTTATAATTTTTTCTAGTAAGAAATCCTTTTTTTTTTTCTGCTCAATATTGTATGGCAAAAATGAAGACATACATGTTTTAAAGGCAAAATATAATTAGTAAATGGATTCAACATGCATAGAAGATTTTGAAATTTCAAGGCCTTCAATCTGAAAATAAATGTAAAGCCATTTATTTAATGTGTTTGTCTTTATACAAATGTGTCTGTGTAGTACATAAATTATATATGTAAATTGAGTGATTATGTACAATGTAATTTTGGGGCTCTGATCTAAGTATGAAGCAACTTATTTTATAGACATAGATTACCATGTATGTATTTTATAAGTGTATACTAACATGTCTGTTTTTATAACAAGTAATGATTTAATTGCAACTGTAAAATTTAACCTATTATAGAGCAGTGCAATGTAAATTTTATGACTGATTATCTGATGCACAGAAAGGCTGTGGTTGATGAAGCAATTACAAAATATACTGGGCACAGTACCAAATGACAATATAATTCTTATTAAAGCCAATAAACAAAGGTTGGTTAAGTATAACACATTGAATTGTACACAGGACAAAGAATCAAATCCAAATTTTTGCTTATGCCTTGGTATCCATATTATGAAATCAGTAGTTTTGCCACATCTTGCATCACACTATTTTCAAGTTTACAGCTAGCAAATGAGCTGTATGCAAATAAATTATATCTCTGTGGAACAATAAATATAACAAGATAGCATCACCGATGTGCACAAAAAATATAAAATGAAGAGGGGAGACATTCTATCATTGATAAAGATATGGGATTTCAATTTCTAGTTTTGGATAGACAATAAGACAATTGCTATGATTACAAATGCATATCCATCTTCTGGAAATGATTTCTTTTGTATCTTTTATTAGGAAGAATCTTTTTTCATATAGATGCTTTGAGATTTTTTTACTTCTGTGATACAAGAAAATATGATGAATTCTTATGGTTCTTTTTTTGCAAGTTCTGAAGCTAAAGATTATCTCCAGTAAGAAATATTATACATGGTCTGAATGGGAATTTTATGAGGAATACAAATAAATTATCAAGAAAAATATTTTTTTTAAAATTAGTTAATGATAAATTAGAAATTATGAATAAACAATAAAATAATTTTTGGGGGTGCTGATTTTTTTCCCCCTTGCTTTTCGATGGTAATCATTACTTTTTTTAGCACTTTTTTTTTCCTTAGTATTTTATTTTCTGTCAATATATAGCATTTAGCTCTTACATTATTGAAACTGAAGTTATTGTCAAAATTGGTCTCAAATCAATTTTTTAAAAATTCAATATGGTGCTAAACATTGTAAAATAGTTAAAGACAAGTAATCCCAACCTTAAGGCTGTGGATCGCAAAGTCAGATCATTTAAATATGTTTCTAGTCAGAACGAGATGTGCCAAACCAAAATACACACACTGGGGATACATTATGTAGATATTGTAAGCATGTCAGTAAAATACAAGCTGCTTGTTTAAAAAAAAAAATCCCTTAAAAAAAAAAAGAAAGAATCTATTCCTATCAGCTGTGAGTAGCATTGATTCTGTCTTCAAAATCAGAAGAATTATTAATGATATGTCAACAACAGTGAAATGGATATTAGGTCTGCAGTGTTCAATGTATCAAAAAATGTGAGCTACCATTAATAGAAAAAATAACTATCGCTTGCATCCTAGCAAGAGGATGATTATTGACTATCGTGGTAATCAAATATCATTTTTGAGTCAAACAAGAATTAAAGTTGCTATGCATAGTAAAACAATTTATCTGCTGGTAAGCAATACAATTTATTAGACCATGACTAGTTCCATTACTTGGCTTTACAGTAATTAAAGTGAACCAACTCACAAAAATAAAAAAAGATCTAACAAGAAGTGATTGATAATAAACTGAGTTTGAACTCTATGACAAACACATCAATATGTAGACATACAAAACAAAAAAAAATTAGATAGTCACCCAAGTTGTACATCACATGTATAGTGGAACCACCAAATAAGTTCTAACAGTTGTAATCAAATTAAGAGGATTGTAAACAGTGATTGTTCAAACAGCTGATGGACAGCAACACAATTCGAATAGAAAACATCTAAAGTTGAGCAACTAACAGTAAAAATTCACCAGCCAACAGTGAAGAGTCTATAAATTCAAAGTCACCCGATCTACAAATAAAAACCCCATATCTGCAGATAAAATCACTGAACCTGATGAAGCGAAAATGTGATGAAAGCATTTGCCAAAGACTCTGAATGACCATTCTTCAGGGCTAATTTTAGCTAGAAAAGTAAATGTTATATCTCAACTTATCTTCAAACTCCATCTCAACTTAATTGAAGTCAGTATTCATAGCCATAGACCAATAGATGAGATATATCCAATAGCAGAAACAAGCGAATATAGTACTGATATTCAGTGAATCCAATTGCTCTCCTTTATGAATGGGGGAGGGATTTGGCTATAAATAGACAGTTTGGAAATAAAGAGAAACAACACCAAATTAATATCAGATCTGATCACCAGTAAGCACATTGACTACTAAATGACTAAAGCAGTGAGGCAAGTTCACATTAGAACTGAAAGTAGTAGATATTAACCCAGACCCAAGGCAAGGAGCATGACCATACCTACACACAAGCCAAGCTGTCATGGTACAGCTGGAAGCATTAGAAAGGCATCTGAAGTCCTAAGATTAATAGATGCATGGCAACTAAATTTATTTATACTGAACCAACATATCAAATGTATAGTGTAGCAAATATTGATGTATATATTTTCAAATATATTGTATATTTGTATAATAAATACTATTTAATCGTATTGATATGTGCTTGTTTTTATTACATTCATACAAAAACACAATGCTAAGATTCAGTTCAGAACTTTAATTGGCTATTAGTTGTCATCTTATATATTGTCAAGTACATCCCAGTTTTCTAAGTTTTCACTAATATGAGAAATACCTATCTGTTCTCTTAGATAAGTATTTAACTTTTGATTCTTCTTCAGTAATCCAACATACATCTTTTCATATTCTGCTATACTACTCTATTATTAAGTGCACAAATTTGATCCATAGCTAGAATTCTTCATTTTTACTGGTGGACACGTAGTTAATTACCAGTTTGGCAGAATTATATATACATAATTTAAAGAGGTTTTAGGTTCATGTTCATTTTTTTTTCTCTTTAGTAAATATGTATTCCTGTTTTAATTATTTTTACTTTCATTTCATTTATTCCTGTTTTAATTATTTTAGTTTATTAATTTTATTTTAAAATTAGAAAACTACAATAACACTTTTATATTCATAAGCAACCCTCTTAATTTATATTTTAAAATGTTAAATAAAAATAGAATATTTTCCGAGAAATATATTGCTGATAATTTTCATCAAGAAATAATTTTACTTTACTTTCTTATTGATGTGTTTTCCTTCACATCAGAAGAAATAATTCACAATTTTGTTTATCTGTTGCAATCTTGAGTGCTCTTTTCACTTATAAATAGTTGACTACTTTATTAATGCCCTACAGGAGAAAATAATGGGAAAAGCATTTGCACAGATTTTACTTTTAATGTTTTACAAATGCTTCCTTGGATACTTTAAATATACGGCTGAAAACAATGAGGCAAAAAATCATTTAAAAGAGATTTTCAATATTTTTTTTTTTTTTTGTAGGAATATACCTAGTATTCATAAATACCTTTTTTGTTTGTTTGCTTGTAGTGGCAAATTTATCTGTTCGTATCACATCTGTTGCATTAAGAAGTATTATAATTGATGGATTTTAATAAATTATGTTTTACAGTTGCTGTTATTTTTAGTTATTCATTCAGAATCAAAAATGTATTTATTAAATCACTATTATTCCCCTCCTCCCCTTTTTTTTACCTTCTGACAGTGAAGTTTCTACGAAAGACATTCTATCTAAAGTCATTCTTTTGTAACACTAACTCCAGTTTCATTCATCGCAGGTTTAACATTTGTTTTCATCTTTTCGGCAGCTATTTATGGCGACCATTCTTCTTTTTTTTTCTTTTTTTTTCATATGTCATAGCATCGGTCGGGATGCGAACCCACAACCGTCTGCAAACAACTATTTGCTTGCAAGGCGGCTGCGATGACCTCTCGGCTAACAACGCTTGACCATTCTTCTGATATTAAAATTAGCATCATTTTTTAATTTTATTTTTTCAATGTCTGAACTGAATCCTCCCACACAGTTCAAATTGAAAAAGAGCATTTGGTAATCTCATTTCACTATATCTTCTGAGTTACTTTTAAAGATTAATTAATAAATTTGCATTTATCATTTTGATCTCTGTTTTGACTATTGAAAGATTTTTTTTTGTTTTGTTTGTTTGTTGTTTGTTTGGGTTAAGTTTCAATGGTGTTTTATCAGTGCTGTGTACCAATCATGCCTCTGAAGCAGATGTTATCTTGGTTCTAATCCTTTTATATTGGTTTTTAGTGAAATTAAAACAATCTTACCCCCCCCCTAATGAGATAAAGATTTTTCTGAAGTGCTGATTTTACATTTGCACATTAGGTTGAAGAACTCCAATTACGATAGTTATTAGGTATTTCAAATATTTTATTTGAAATAATCATAATTCACATCATTTTTATTTTTGACTGAGGATACAGCTTTCTAAACAATTGTACAAATTTGAATATAAAATAGTTCCAGTGGTGAAATTAATTTGGAACACCTGTTGGTCACTCTGTTATAATTTAATTGGATGTGTAATCCAAAATATATTTTATGATTCAAATAGTCAAATGTTTCCAAAAATCATAATGTTATCTCATTATTTCATGTTTTCTGCTTTGAGAAATAATAATAAGTAGTAGCTTCTAAACTAGTATGACCAATCCAACTCCAAAAAGAAAGTAAAAAAGCCCTCAACAAATGAGTTTGCAATGACAACATAAAGCAAACTGAGAACAAATATATGCATATATAGGACATACTGATTTATTATTCTAATTATGATATTTTACAATGCTGTCTTTTAATTTATTAACAGAAAACTTTTCTTTCTGAAACAATTCTCCACTATGTCTAATTGTAGCTTCCAACATATTCCATTCTCTGCCATATCTACCAATTAGAAGCAATTAACAATGCATCATAAAACATTCTTTTACAAAATCTTCTATTATTCTTTCATTTTACACATTCTCTCTAATGAAGATACAATTTAACAATCTGGCTCAAAAGTAAATAATATCACATCCATCAAGGTGAAAAACAAATTGAATGGAATTATGATCTTGACATTGTATTTTGTAGATTTAACAGAACATCCTGAAATGAACTTTTTTTAAATGCCTTTACATTGTTGTTTTTATCTCATACTTGGTAGCCTTTAAAATAGAAAAGTGTGGATTTAGATGTTGAAATACAACACAGACTTCAAAATGCTGGTAACTGCCTTTAACAACTTAAAAGAATTTAAAAGTAGCACCAGCATATTGGAATCTGTGATCTATCTCAACTAGTTCACATGTTTCTACTTAAAAAGCTATCAAGATATTCAAATGTTTGAGATAAAAACAGTAACAATTTTGCACAGATATGGTTTTGGGCATTATGATAGTGTTGCAATCACTACATTCTTCTCTATGTTGTTTTAAGCCTATTTATAACCTTGTAGTACAGAGTGTAGCTTCTCTTTTTCCATAGAAATCAAGCATAATTCATTTTACTTAAAATCTTTTAGACTCCCTTAATTTTTTTGATTTCCTGTCAATAGGGTTAATAATATGAGAATAATAAATATCAATAGAGTTAGTTTAACAGTACAAAAGCACTATCAAAATATCAGATTAAAATTGAAAAAAAATGTCACTTTTCACAAATTTAAATCAATTTTGCTGATTATTAGCAAAGTTAGTAATTATTCAATACAGTCAATTGAAATTATCTTACAAATTTTGTTGAGCTCAACATTTACAGACTTTTCTATCCAGCATTAGAATATTTGATATCTCAATTTACCTTAAAAATGTCTCTTTCTGATATAATTTAAATTTTCTTTTTCTGTCATGACTTTATATACTCTTCTAGCTGACTTAATAATGAAGGACATCAAATAAATTTTTAATATATATGTTATTTATCTTTGTTGATATATTTTTTCTTTCTGTCCATGGAATATTTCTTCTCTGATCAACAGATAATATAGGCAATTATAGCAACAACAGACAACCCTGGCAATGGTAGATATTAACAAAGTATTTATTTTACCAACTCTTTGGGCATCTCGTTGCATCACTTAGAGAAAGACATGGAAATAACATAAAGGGATATCTACTCAGCTGTAATAGATATAGGTGAAGATATCTGACTGGGAATCATCCTCAAGGCTGATAATAAAAATGCTTTTTCTTGTAGTCTACTAGAAACAGTCAAAATTTCAACAGCAATAATTAAAACAATAAAAAAACCTTTATACCTAACTCTCTCATTGACTGTCAAATTACTGACCACATTTTTTTATTATGTAACATTAAAATTTTCAAAAATTATTATTTCTATTTTTAAATCATAGCACAAAAGATTCACCCTAATCCTTTATATATTAGATAAGATATAAGATATTATTTTTTAATAAGAGAGCAAGGAAAAATATATTTTAAAATAGATACTGAGGACCAGAGATTTTAATCTATTTTAGTGTATTGCCCTAATCCCTTAATTCATTCTTAATTAAACTAAAAATTTTATTCAAATATATTGCTATTTTAAACAAACAAAAGACACAAAATGTTCATTTCTTTACATTTTACTTTTTTTTCTAATTAAATCTTTACTGTTACAGTTAAGTTAAATTTATTATTTCTTTCTGATATTTTTATTTTCGTTTTTAATTATTTTACACAATTAAACTTTTAAACTTTAAAATATACAGCAAACTCATTTTTGTTTTCTTTTTAGATTAAAATTAGCTAAGCTATTATTAAAACTTAATTCTTTTAGCTTTAATATTTATATTTATCAGATTGTATATGCCATCCATGATAGTAAGATTACAATATAAATATAAAATCAGGTAAACTCTACAATATACAAAATACCATTATATAAAAATAAATAATAGTTCTAGCTAGCATATGGCATGACTGACATCCTGACTAACAGTTTACAGTTAAAATTTAAAAATAATATATATAAAAAATTCTTCATGATAAACAGTTTTATTTGTTATGCTCTAAAAAGCCAAAAAATAATTTCTTTAACCTCAATTAAAGTTTTTTAATTAACTCAAAATTAAAGGGAGGCTTCCAGAAATTAATTCAATCAATCACTAGTTGCAAAACTCAGTTGATTCAATTAATTAATTTATGGATACTCCATTCCTTTATTTCAAGTTAAGTATAAAACCTCAATTGTGGTTAAAGAAAAAAAAATGTTTTCACTTTTTAATGAACAGTAAAATAAAAGTGTTTATTAAAAAGTATTATATATTAACTTTTTAATTTCTCACAGTAAATATAAGTGTTTATTATAAAATATTTTTGTATATATTATATGTAACTATTTAGTATTAGAATTTTTTTTTAATTATTCCAATTTTAAATTAAAATGAAGAATAAAAACAATATCACAGTCTTTGTAATATTTTTAAAAAAATTGTGCATTAAAAATTGAATATAAATTATAAGTTTAAAGCAACTTTTGCAATTAAAAGAAATGAAGATTTGTTATTATTTTCATTTGAAATTGCCATAAATGTATTTTATTTCTAGATTTTTTTAAAAAACAAAATATATACCACCTTCTCATGCACATCACTGAAAATGGTCTGAACTGATGTCAACACATGTGAAAGCAGGTTTCCCAACACTTCTACAGTAAACAAAAACAAGGGAATTAACCTGAAATATTTGTCATATTGCATGGTAATTGATTTGTAACATATGAACAAAATTTTAAGGAGATCCATTTGATAGAAATATGTTAAAATTTGACTGTAAAACATTTTCTAATCAAACAAACAAAGGGCTGGGGGGAAAAATCTCATTAAATAACACAATATTAA
Organism: Epiperipatus broadwayi; assembly: GCA_028023455.1. NCBI lineage: Eukaryota > Metazoa > Onychophora > Udeonychophora > Euonychophora > Peripatidae > Epiperipatus > Epiperipatus broadwayi. The sequence goes on along the minus strand of JAQFVV010006307.1, from coordinate 864,212 downwards.
TAGTCCCTTGTAATTAGCCAAATTTCTGTAATTTATGAATATTAATGCTCAAAGCTAGAATTAGTATGTGATACCATAAAAAATGTTTTACATGCTTTACTTTCATAGTATTTTTCCAGTTATGTCTGTATTTTGCAAAATCAAAATAGTTTCAATTTTACTCTGATAGCATAAGTTTTATGCTACTTTTTGAGGGTTTAGCAGGAAGTCATACCATTTGTAGTCTATATACACATAATTGATATAACTTTATCCCTCTATTTTTTGCAATCTATTGTTATTTTTTCCTACTTTTTTAAAACAAATATTATATATTTTTTATAAATAATGTTTTCAATAGAATAATTGATCATAAACTTTCTAAAAAAAATGCATTCAACTGAACTAAATTACAAAAAGTATATAAAAAATTTTATGCATGCTAATTCTCTAATCATGTTCTATGATCAGCAAAAACAATAATGCTTATGATAGGAATTTGCATCCCTCTACTGTACCCGATATTCTATACTGTTGCAATGTATAGGTAAGTCGTAGCAACTTTCCAAATACTGTTAATAGTGATGCATCATGTTCATTATCACACTGGTCAGCTGGTATAAATAGTCTTTACATACACAAATGATATTATTCAGACCAATGTTCAAATCAAATCGATATAAATAATTTATTTCAATATAGCCAATCACTAAATTTTATATGGTAAATATACTTTTATTTATTTTTAAATCATTCTGAATTAATTAGTCAAACATGAAATAACTAATAATATAAATCAGACTATATATAAGCACTAGTAAAGCATTCAGAAAGTTAATCATTCCAATGTTTATATATAGTTTGAAATACGGTATTGTTAAGTTATTTCACATTTAAATAATTAATTCACATCACAGTGGTTTAAAGTGAGTAGAAATCATCTTTATCTTCTAAAATTTAATGTTTGCCATATTAAAATAGGCTATGTTTAGATCTTAATTTTCTTAGAGGTTTAGCTTAAATAACATCCTTTATCATAGTAGAATATCCATGGTATCATAAATAAATAATCATTCTATACATACTAAGCAATGCAATGTGGAAACTGGCACACTGATATGTACAATGTTTGGAAAGATAATCAATTCTAATGTTTATATGTATAGATTGAAATGCTATACTGACTGCTTATTTTATATATGTGCATGTGTGTGTGTATATATATATATATACACACATAAATGTACCATACATCAATTATTATTAAAAATTTTAATCATAAATAACAAATTTATTCTAAGATTTAGATTTACTATTTAGATATACACCCGGGTCTCTTTTTACGCGGACTTATTTAATACGATTTTGAAGTTAGGTGATTCGTGTTTCACTGGAAGTCGAACTCCGATAATGCGCTATTACTTTAAATAATAAATTTTGCGTACTTATGTTATATTGAAAGTAATAGCACATTATTGAAATTCGACTTTCATCTTAGTATTTTCAGTGCTTTATAATAGTAAGATTTTATGCTGAAATTAAAATCATGATTTCCACATTTTATGTATACACACATTAAATTTTACAAGATTATAATGTAAATTTGTTCAAACATTGTGCGTGTTAATTTTGCATTTTAAATCACATTCTGTTTTTGCTTTTTAAAAAAGAATGTAATCAATTATTAATCATTTAGTGTCCACAAGTTTATTTTTAAAAGGTCAGTAATAGCAGTGGGCACAATTAAACTTGACAATTAAAAATTAAAATCTGATTTTTAATTATAATTAACAATTTAAAAATTACTTATGGCAACTTGAAATTAATGTGATATGAAATTCGATTTTTAATCAGAATTGAAAATTAAAGACAAAAATAAGAATTTAATTTTTAGTTGTTAGTTTCATAAACAATTAATAAAATCATCGTCTCAAAGATTAATTACTAATTACGTTGTCACCAGAAAACCATTGACACATGAGTGTGAAGTTGGCGCTAGTTGTTTGCAAATGAGCGTGTTTTTCGGCAAATATCTATAATAATTAAAATGTGTATAAAAAATGTAAATTACTGTACTGTAGATTATGCATAAAAATATATTATTTTGAATAAAATTAAATATTATAGTTTAAAAAAGTTTGTCTTGTATCAATTTTTTCCAAATTTGAAATTTTTTATTAGTCATATTTTATTTCCTTATTATTATTTTTTTTTTTGCACGAATTTTAAAGTAATTTTATGTTGGTGCTTTGCTTTTATGCGAATTTTGAAAAATCACAGACAGCATCCCCCCTTTTTCAATGTAAGTTACATCTATTTTTGCGTGATTTCGTTTGCACGTGTTTCCTGAGGAATCTATCTATTGTGTAAAATAGGACCCAGGTATATTTAATTGACAAGGATTAGTAGTCTCATACCAAATATTAAAATGACACTTTGATTACTGTCATGCATTGGACTCCATATCTACATAAATTCCTTCAATTACAGCTCCAGGTTATCAATGATAGTCACTGAAATATGTGTTAAATTTGTTTCAATAAATATTATGCTTTATTCATAAGATTAATAGTGATTAACTGAAAATATCAGATTGATATTCATAATGACATAATAGTTTAACCATAAGAAGAGGAATCCTAACCCAGCTCATTGAAAATACTTGCACATTAATAAATAGGTATTACTTAAAAAAGAAAGCAGAAATAATTTTATTTTTGAATAATCATTTAATCTTAATAGTAAAAATGAATTCAAAAATAGAATGAACAATTATGCATGAATATATTTATAATTAAAAAAGAGAGAGAGATCCCTTGCTTCTTTCACTGGAAGATTTCCAAATGTGTTTTTGTTTAATTGTCCATTATTTGAGCATTGAACTATGTATTTGGTGTTTTGTTTTTTGTTTTTGTTTTTTCAAAATTATTATCATACCTGTTACTTGTTAATTTTAAAAAAACATTAACATATTGAATATAAATTAATGTTAAGTCTAAATGATTAATAATATTTGTTTATAAATGCCATTCAGAACATTTAATTATTTTTTTTAGGTATACTATAATGTACAACCACTGACATGCTACCACCATTGTTGTGATTTTTTTGCATTTACTATTGCATTTTCATTCAAGTTGTTGTTTAATTATTTTTTCTAACATTTTTCAAAAATGATTAAAATTTTGAATTTACCAATGACAGAAGATGCAATGGAATATTTTCATGATTGCAGGATAGTGCATATGTTTGTCACAATGTTGCATATTTCATATAATTTTCTTTTTTTTTTTAAAGATGATTATATAAATACAAGAAATTACACAAAACTCCAAACAACTGTAATAAAATAAAATTTAATGTAATTGTAATAAAATAAAAAACATGGTTAAAAGTAAGTATAACCAATGCGAGTATTTATATCAGCCAGATAGCAATTGTTAATAGCCTGCAACATCCTCACAAATATATACACTATTCTGTAATTCTGAAAATACTTCACTGCATCTTCATTCCAAATTTTAATTATTTTTGCAAAATATTAGGAAAAACAATTAAGAAAATGCTATAGTAAATGTAAAAAAATCACAACATAACATTTGTACATTATACTACACCTTAAAAAAAATTATAAATTAAATGTTCTGAATGGCATTTATAAAAAAATTATTAATAATTCCACTTAAACTTAACATTAATTTATATTTGATATGTTAATTTTTTTTTTATTAACAAGTAACATATGTTCAATAAAATATTTTTGAAAAAAAAAAAATACTATGACCCCTCTAAAAATGGATAATTAATTAAAAATATCTGAAAAGTATCCAGAAAAGAGAGTGAAGGAATTATACGTAAGTAATATTTTCATTATTATAAAGATAATTTATATAATATGTGCACATACATAGAATTCTCTCAATATGTGTGTGTAAACTGGGAAATCTTTTGACTTTTATAACAATCCATATATTATAACTACAACAAATCCAAAAACAGCTCAAATTAGTTATATTGCAAAGCTGCATGAAAAAAAGTTGTTTAATAAAAAAAACTCATCCACCACAATTTGAGTAATAAATATATAAACTCCTTAAAAAGAATTAAAAGAGAAGTTACTTTAAGCATTTGATCATATTATTGAATATTATATAAAGTTATTTTGTAATGACTGAGTAACAATAAAATTGTAATGTAAAGGAAGAAAGAAAAATAATTTGGTGTGCATAGCATTTTGAACTCTTTTTAGTTTGCATTTTTTGAATTGAGTTTTAAATAAAATCTTCCACATTTTTATAATAAATTTGATAGCAAAACTAAACATGACATTAAAATTTTGGAATTAATGATATTTTGAAAGTTATCTTTAATATTAATAAGCCAATAAGCTAATGCATGTGCACTTTGTAGATTTAACTATATAAATGAATACTCCCACTTTCCAAACACAAGATAAAGTCTTTGTGAAAAGATAGAATGAATCCATCTATCTTTTCGACCCAAACATTTATGTATGGGCAAATCTTAAGTATTTGGAAAGTGGGAGTATTCATTTATATAGTTAAATCTACAAAGCATGTGTGCATTAGCTTATTGGTTTATTAATATTACAGTTTATAAAACATCATACTATATAAAATAAAAGTTATCTTTAACAATTTAAATGTTGGCAATCTTTTTTTTTTCTTTCTTCCTATCCTGGACTAGTATAAATTGAGAAAGAGGAAAAAAAACTTTTTTTTTCTTTCATTCATTTGTGTATCAAATTATGATATAATATTTGTTTAATAAAAAAAATGTTTTCCAAAAAACATGTTGTAAGAAAACAGGTCAAATCTAGTGAAGCTGGTGATGAATTCATCATTTGGAAAACATGTCAAACAAAATTGGTCTAAAACAAGTAACAAAGGTATTCCAATCCAGTCTGAACAATCTAGTCTACTTTACTTTATTTGAGGTTTCAACTTGAAAAGCAGTATTTCAGAGATTCTAATGCCAAGGAGAAAAATCTTGATTAAAATTGTTTTCCACTGTAACCTGAATAGCTGTATCTTGCTATTTTGCAGTAATTTTCAATACTTCACTTATAGCAGCAAGTATTATTATTTTACTTATCAGAAAACTACTTATCATGTGTGATTATCTAATCTAAAACCACATTAGCTAGAACATCGAGAATATGCAATTAGATCCAGGAAGTAACATTAAAATTTGTCAAAACCAGTCAAGTCTGCTTTAATAATATTAAGAAGGAATAAATGAGAAGAGCTATAAGAATTACCCAAGACCTACTGATATTATGACCTATGTAACATCACCAATATTTCTGGATTTCCTCTCTAACATCACCAGTTTGGAGGAATTAATGAAGACAACTATAAATATATTAAGAATGATATCTGCACAGAACCATGATTTGAAACAGTTTAAATATTTCATTTGGTAAGATCTTAGGCCTGAAACTTAAATTAAAAATGTCTTTCATTACCATTATATTTCATATTTAATCCTTGTGAGTATAAATGCGATAGTTTTCATTTATGCATTGTTAGTAAATTATTTTTTATATTAATCAATTTAGTTTGTGTTTGCTTCTCAAATTTATTCCAAGCACAACACTTTTAACATCCAATATGTTTGTTCTTACTTAATTACCTTGATTTGAGATTTATTGTCCTTACAGTGGGTAGTGATTAAGAGTAAATTTCAAAGTAATGTCAAAATGTTGTTGTTATTTTTAAAAAAGGTAAAAGTTATAAATAAATTCCTTATCTAGTTGTATAACATTATTTTAAAACTGTATAAAACAATGCCTAATCTATAAATAAAATTTAATCTGTTGTAATAAAAAAAAGTTTGGCATTATAATAAAAGTAATTAGTTAAAAATATTAAGGATTTAATTAATAGTTCAAAAATACTAGATTGTCTGGAGTTATTTTTAATAATGCCAATTCTAGATATCTCCAAGAAAACAAGTGGGTGAACAATAGAACTGAAGATATATAAAATCTACAAATTTTTAGCAGAACTCTCTTAGAGACATTCACTATTCATTCTTTTCTTTAATTCTTGCATGAATGTAGATTATTATTAATCTAAACTTTTCATGATTAAAAGTTCTAGTTGTTTCACCTCTCAACACTATAAAATTTTCCAAAGAAGAATCTATGGTGGTTATCTGCAAGCACCATGCAATACATGGTCTGTTTAAAAGCAAGCAAGCAGTATCCAAAAAATAAAAGGATCAACTAGTTCCAGCATTTGCATTGGTAATAGGCATTGCTAAAGGACTCCAAAGACAAACTCACCTCTTCTGGCATAACTCCAATTCCCACCATGGTATAAATTAGTGACCCGACTGACCTTCTGTTTTCACTGATCAACAACATGGACACTGAAGCTTCTCTCTCAACTATCTGCTAAATAAATGACACTGCTAATTTGGATTCTTAATTAAAGTACATACTCCAAAATCCAAAATCTGCAGTATAAAAGTCTTCCAGTAAAATGTTACAACTTTATCCAGTAACATAATATTTAATTATTCTACTTTGATAACCCATATGTTTAGTATAAAATCATTTCTGTTAGATTTAAAATAAATAATTTATAATTTATATATTTTATACATGCCATTATCTTCTTTCTATGGATGGAGTTATTATTTTCTTTCCTTTTAGTAATTAACTTGTAAACAAATTTTCTCTGGATGTATTTTATGTAAATATTCATTTAACAGTCATTATTTACAAATGTACTGTAAATTTAAAAAATGATAAAGATTATTATTGACGAAGATTTATTTATTTTCTGATCTTTTATTATTTAAATTTATACCCATTTATAAATTGTTATATTTAAGAAACAGTTTAGTGTTTTAAATATTTGATTTGTGCAATTGACCCCAACTTAATGAAAGTGTTTGTTGGATTATTTTGTTAGTAGATTATAAGAAAGTTGTGTATATATGATACATATTATCTAGCATTTATTGGAACCTATGTCCTATTGTAAGTTGTTGTTTTTTTTTTTTTTGAATAGCGGTCTGTCTTTATATCGTGCTGGTTAAGCTTTAGTACAGCTACCAGTGCATTCCGTTCATCACCGCTATATTTAGTGTTAATCTTTAGGGTCTCTGTCGACAAAGTCATGACAAACTACAATATCTTTTCTCAATATTTAGAATTACCCGTATTACTTAACGTAGTTAGGGCAGTCAACGTTATCATGGCAGAAGTTAGTGTAGGAATAGCCCCTCGTTTATTATTCTTATATTCTTTGTTTTACACACTGATTATTTTCGACAAAGTAGACCACACACAACTATAAGATAAAACAGTTGTAAATTAATTAAGACCAAAAATTTATGACTTTGATAATATAACATTAAAGTGGCTGCACTTCAGTTTAAAGAACTATTGAAGTAAAATGATAATTAAGATTCAGATATATTTATTATTAGACAATAATAAACTATGTTTAGATCATTTAGAAACAATACCATCTGTAAGTGAAATTAATCAATTTTAAATTTATTTATTGTGTGTGTGTGTTTATATTTCCATTTTATAATTAATAAATATTATTTTGATTATTTAAAATTTGACTGTTGTTTGTTTGCTGATATCTGTCTATCAATTGCTTAATAGTTATATACCTCATGCTATTAAGCTGACCTAGCATCTGGAGCAATTCTTATATCAATATATCTGGAATATAGTATATCATCTATTCACATAAAATAAATTTTCCAAACTAGTAGGCTAATTTGGTATTGCCTTAAAAGATTGGATGTATGTGTCTGGGACAATATATATAACATTCAAGATTAAAAGTCATAATACTCTACAACAAATATTTTAAAAGTATTTTCTAATCTAGCAAAAGGCAGTAATTAACAAAAATAAAGCAATCATTTATTCTTGTGCCTCATTTGTTAATACAGAAACTTGTCTTAAACACTTTGGTTAGAAAGAATGAATATTTAAATCATTCATGCAATGCATCTACATATGTTTCAAATTGATTTCTTACAATAGTTAATTATTGTCTTGTACTAGGTTAGAGAATATTGTAAAATATTTATTGTCCAATGTTATGAGTCTTAATCTCAAATGACATATTTTCATTTGTTTGAATCATTGTTAATGTTTAAATTGAGAAAACTCTCAGACTTGTCAACTAATATATGAAATCAATTCAAAATATATTTAAATGTATTGCATGATTAATTTAAATATTCATTCTTTCTAACTAAAGTGATTTAGGCAAGCTTCTATATTAACAAATGAGGCATGAGAACAAACAACTACTTTATTTTTGTTAACTATTGCCTATGCTAAGTTAGAAAGTATTTAAAAATATTTGTTTGTCAGTGTTATGAGTCTCAACCTCAAATGTTATATATTTATTAAAGCATTTGAAGTATTCTATTACATATTTTCATTTGTTTGAATTGTTGTTGGCAATGTTCAAACTGAGATATATCTCCTGCTTGTCAAACATTGTAAGAAATCAATTTGAAATATATTTGGATACATTGCATGATTGATTTAAATATTCATTTTTTCAAACCAGAATATATTATTAGGCAAGCCTCTGTATTAATAAATGAAGCATGAGAATAAACAGCTGCTTTATTCTTGTTAATTATTACTTGTGCAAGGTTAGACAATATTTTTAAAAAAATTTTTGTACAATGTTATGAATCTTAATATTGAATGTTATACATATATTAAAGTACTGGAGGTATTGCATAATATCCATATAAGTATATATATAGTAACTTTTTTAAAACTTGCCTAACCTCAAGCAATTGTTTAAAAAACTATATACAATATTTTCTGCCCTATAATGTATATGTAATTATTTACACAGTATAAGAGTCATGTGACTTGCAAACTAATCCATAATATCTGACTATAAGAAATATAATGAAATCAAAAAAATAACCAGGAATGGTTCAACTCATATCTATACTCTATCAAATTTTTATCCAGGAATATCATGACCAAAACTTTGCAATTTACAATGTACCTCAGTTGTCACTCACAAAGTCTAACCCTTTATTTTCATTAACATTTCTCATCAGATATTATTCTTGAAAACAAAATATATGAACTCTTCATCAGTTTAGTCATAATGATTATCCAATATTAGAGTATGACACTCTTAAAATTTGGATCATTCTTCATTGATGTTAGACAACTTTTTGTATTACTTGCATCATTATGATTTTAGTTTCATCATACATTTGCCTATATAACATAAATTTATTTTAGCACAAATATGTTAATATTTATATATAATTTGTTATTCAATAAAGATTTTTTAATAATAATAAAATGGAGTGATGTTCATTATCAATAAAAAGTGGAAGAACATCATTGTGAAGAATGAACATATTTCAGGTGGTCTGACAAGACTAGTTATTCAACTCAATGCACAATCCCAAATGCAGATAATTCAGATTTATGCTTCAACAATTTGTCATTGTAATAAAAAAGGTAAGATTTTTTTATATAAGAGTGTACAAAATACTTTTGGTCATATTAAACACTTCAATGCTAAAATTAAAAAAAGATTGAAAGATGAAAGTGCAGAGGACAAATTTAATGACAAATAGAGAGAACACAGACTAGCTAGGAACTGCAGAAAAAAAATTACATGTTATGAATTCTTTTTGCAAGAGTTTCATTACAAAAATGTACATAAAAATATCCAAATGACTGTACAACGAAATGATTATATTCTCTAACATCAAATATGAAATTTAAAAGTGTAATACAGTTAATAGATTCATAACAAGTGATCATCAATTAGTGGGATGTAAATGTTAACACAAACTAAAATAACTAAAACTATAAAAGCAGTAATAACAATTGATATTTCTATTCTTCAAAAATATTTTAATAAATTTAAATTAGAATTTGCTAATCATTTTAAAATATGAACTAACTTATAATATAGTCCCAACTAAAAAGAAGTAATAAGAAGCCAACTAATATTCTGTAAGAATTGCAATAATGATAGATATACTATTTAAAAAAACCAATAATTCATCAGAAAATTTCAATTAAGTCAATGATTGGAAAAAAAGAAAAGAATAATGAAAATATTGAGAAACACATCCATTAAGGAAAATGGAATATAACAGGCAAAACTCTCTATAGAATAGAGCCACTCAGTGCAAGCCAGAGTAATCAATGAATGTCAGAAAGCTGGTCCATAAAATCCCTATGAGTAGGCACTAGATAGGGATTTTGTGCACAAGCCTTCTGGCACCCATTGATTATTCTGGCTTGTACTGAGTAGCCCTGCTGTATGGAGAGTTTGCCTGTTTTAACAACTAGAGCAAGCATAAGAAATGGTGATTATCTGATGTTTAGTGGTTTAAAAAATGGAATATCTGGAGTTATGTAAAATAATAAAAATAAAAATTAATAATGATGTAAAAAAATATAATTGTAAATTGGAAGGAAAAACTATATAAAAGAATAAAACTTTCAAAGCTATAAACAATTTTTGATGTTGTTTCAGCAGTAAAAAAAAAATTTTCAACCAATAATTAAATAGAGATATAACATGTGGTGTGTGGAAAAATTCCACAAAGAACTGTAGAATAATAAAATAATAATAAGTAATCACTATAATTGCTAAAATTTATGAATTGCCAAGAATTTTGTATGAAGAGGTTACACATACAATTAAATATATGGAAAAACAAAAAGTATAAGATATGATTGTTATTGTTAATATTTTCAAGAAGTGGAAAAATAAAAAAAATATTGACAACGTAATATACCAAAGTATAACTGATAAAGATGTATGAAATGACTGGAAAAATGCACTAATAATAATATTTAAAAAAGCTATATTTCTAATTATTAAAAACCATTTGCTTATAAAAATTATAACATTGAGAAAGGTGAATGTTGGTGATTCTATATATATAAAACTTTTTATTGCAGTTCTTACAAGATGTATTTTGTGGAATAAAATATAAAGCTAAGAGAGAGAAAATAAATAGAAATTATTTAGGTCAACTAAATATGGCAGATGAAGTAGTTGTTTTTGCATATGTTGCAAGAGTTATCAGATGATAATAAAGAAAGTAGGATTAAAGATAAATGCTTAAATGGTTAAAGTAATGTTCAATAGATTTTCCCTTAAAAAACAGTGGATTTTTCTTGAAAAACAAAATAAACAGTAATAATCATAAATTGTAATAATAACTACAAATATCTTTTTTTATCAGTTTTTACTTATGGATTTTAGACTTGGATATATAACAGAAAAGCAATACAGAGACATTAGGCTAATCAATGAAGTATGAAGATATACATTGAAATAGAATATTTACTCTGTCATATCTGTTTCACCTAGTTACATCCTACAGCACACACTTTGCCAGGTTTAAATCCTACAAGTAGCTCAAGAGAGGTCCATATGGTTATATGAGTATGATCACTTATATATATATGCGTATGTCTACGGCAGTAATCTAACTTTCATATATAGATTACAGTGACAGCTTTATCAAAATTTATATACAATTTATAATTCAATTTGTAAATCAATTTATTAAAATCGTGCAAATATAGGTGAATTGCCCATGTGACCATGATAAATATATATTAGACACATTTTGTTTTCTTTGTCATTTGCTATATTTTAAAATTGATAATTTCTAAAAAAAAAAAAATATTTTTGAAATAAATTTGTAAAAATATCACACTATTCAAATCTATTTTGGGATGGTGTGATGATTAATATTAAAAGTTATTGGGACAATAGATATTTGTCAAAATTATTATCTCATAAATAAGCCCTTAACCAACCATGTTAATTGCTGAAATCGTGTAGGAAAACAAAAGGGAAATTTCTTGAAAACATCCTGTTCAAGAAATATACAAAAGACTAGAGTTATTATGATCCTTAAAAAATTATAACTTAAATGAGCTAATGGCTTGTTTTGCTGGAAGAAAAAGTTATTAAATTTATAAATTTAATGGACAGTGAGTATATAGACCACTTTTTTCCATGTGAAATATACTCTGCTAAATCTTGAAGCATTGCTAACCGAATCTACGCCAGTTTAAATTTTAATGTCTGAATAGGACAGAGAGGAGTTGCTGTTCTGGATGCCCAGAGAATGGTGATCTCCATCTATCTTATGGGCTGAACATATCCAGCCATTATAGTGATGAAAAAAGTTCTTGTAACAGACCTGCTCCCTTGATGTTTCAACTGGAGAGATGCTGCCTATTCTAAAAAAAATTATTGTTGCCATACCCTCCACCAAGAATGATGCCACCAACAGACACATTTCTACCATCGAATCTGAAGTAAAATTCCTAAGACAACCACAAGGAGCTTTCAAATGAACTTTAATTCTTAAATCTAAAGCTATAGCTATCGTAAAAATGTTACTGAATATTCAAAATTAATTTCAATCTCTAAAAACCTTTTGTCAAGTTAAATTATAGTCACCAATTAATACAGGCCTTATTCTCCGTAAATTTTAATATCTATAAAACCTTAATTTTATGTAAATTAAAAGATAAAATCAATGATCATATTAGTTATTGTAATCTGTCTTTTACTTTTGTGCTTGTGGTGATGCCTATACTGTTTTCTAAATTTTAGCCATTAAGATTTTATTTCCTTATATATGTAATAATAGGCCAAATATCACTCGAAACAGCAAGCATATTAAGTATAATAAGTTTGTATCAACGATATTATTTCTATCTTCAATCTAAAATATATAGAATAATGCTTTAGTGATACTAGCCCGACTTGCTGCTTCGAAATTAGATTAAATAGTAATAATATTTGATTGCCTAGTGATCATTGTCATAATCCAAATTAACTTAAAATTTGATCTTTAATAAAAAGTTATTCTGGTTGGCCGATATTATAATTATAAATATGATTTCTAAAGGTTAATGTACCTAATAAAAGGATTCTAGCCTTAGATAATATTATGCAAGTATATTTTGTAGTTCGTAATTAATTCCAACCCTTTAAAATATACTCCCCACTATTAAGATCTCGTTGATGATGCAGATCAATTATTTATGAAATGAGATTATTAGTTTATTAATTTAATTCCTTTTAATTATTGCATTAATTTTAAATGCCTAATTTATAAATTGATTTGTATTAGCAGCCAGAGATTCACTAACTATTTAAGGCACCCTTAATAATTATAGTATAATTGTTATATTGCTTTGTGTGTTGCAGATGTGAATTTACAATATATAGATATATCCCTACTTGGTTAATTTTCATGGGCCAACAACAGAGATCATTCCATTTATTAGCTGACTGCATAATGGTGGACACAGGTCACACCCAGGGACCAAATTGTTCAAGTAAGAATACCAAAGATGCAACTGGAATAAAGGCCCAGGGCCTTTGAGTAGTCTATCCAATCACCAACCTTCATGTATGTCAAAGTAATATATTTTTTAGCAAGCTCCTTAGTTCCCCAAACAGACCACATACCTTATATGTGGAAATAATTACTCCTCCGCATTGCCATTTTTAATAAAGTTAATAATTTGCCTATAGTGATCCATATGTAACACTATTTTACTCAATTCTCTCATGTAAAATATATGTTCATAACTTATCCAAAATCGTTAAAATCTCTAGTGTATTAGATCATGGTTTACATCATGTCAAGTGTTAAAACTATGCTCGAACTTTTAGTTAGCTTGAATAGCCACAATATTGATGCTGTCATAAATATATATATCTTTGGCTATCATCATCACTCCATCATTTGGCAAACCATGACAAAGAAATTAATATTATTTGGCATATTAAATTGTCATAGGCATTAGTTACTCACTAAGCATGAGAGTTATTGGATACACTTAAACTAGATAACTAACATTCTAATATTTTAAATTAACCTTGTTTCATTGTATAACCCCTGATAGCATTAAATTAGTTGTATTTTGATTTCTAATTAAGTGTAACTTACTTTATTTTCATTATTATTAACTATAATCAAATTATTTAAATTTACCTCATTTCCCTTAACATTTTAGCTATATTCTAATCCAATTAAACTAGTAATTAAATATCTTTAATATGCATCATAATTGGAATATTAATATTACCTTTTATTACTTAAGTTTATCTTATAGGTAGTTTACTAACCCATTTATGTGTTGCATTTGTAGAAGAATCTTGAGTCTTATTCCTCTCCCTGTTTGGAGAAGGGTCACAGATTAAAATAGAACCTATATGTATCCTCAGGAATGGTATTCATAGGGTGTTAAATCATGGAGCACTAGTAAATAGGTTGGAGCTTGATTGGACCTGAGACCCTCCTACACCATTTTGATCAGATTTAGTATATTTCCCCTGGACTCTATGTTTTGATACATGAATGTACAATTCTGACCATTACAATATGTTAGAAATAATATTGTTGCTAGTAGCTTGGTTTGTTTTATTTGCAATAACAACTCCAGTGATTGCATTGTGAATCAAGGCCAAAATTGCTTTAGCCTAACCTAATTATATATCATATAAGCTAGAAAAAATATAGTGAAAATCAACTAAGATTCTCCCAAAGATACTTTCCCTTTGAATAAACAGAATAAAAATCACATAGATACACATAATCAAGTGATGAGCACACCATTTCTTATTTATAAAGTAATTATATTTAAATATTAAAAAAACTGAAAAAATGATATATTTAAAAATACTGCACCAAAAATATCTTCAGTCAGTTACAAAATCAAAGCTAATGAGAAATTCTACAAGTTTACAAATGTACTCTATTAAATTGAATAGTTGAGGAAATTCTTAAAGATAAAATTGGATATACTGAAAAAATGATATATTTAAAAATACTGCACCAAAAATATCTTCAGTCAGTTACAAAATCAAAGCTAATGAGCAATTCTACGAGTTTACAAATGTACTCTATTAAATTGAATAGTTGAGGAAATTCTTAAAGATAAAATTGGATATACTGAAAAAAGTAAATGCTTTAACAAGATGAGAAAAAAAATCAAAAATTTGAACACATTTTTCAGTTAATAAGTCAATTCCAAAACAGAAAAAGAAGATATGATTTTTACATTTCTTAAGAGAAAAATATCACTTTGTTAAATGCTTTTATTGAAATTGGAAAATAGATTTGTTTGTTTGTTAACTTTTGATCTTTTTCAGGTTAGAATGAAATTTTAACATAGAGATTTAATATATTTAACTTCAAAATCACACCAGCCTAAACCATTTAAAATACTTATCTTTTTAGTATAACAACTAGTTTGATAGATATGGAACAGAGCACATGTAAACATGAATAATATTCAATATCTTCATATATTGCAGTTAACAATTATTCTTAAAACTTTCCTTTGTTTTAAATACATATTACAAAAGGGTAATATTTTTTTCTTTCAAGTTAATAACATTTTTTAACCATTTTAAACTCTTAATGTACATATTGTGTATAATAATATCAGTAACTAAGTTTTCTATTTAAAATTGTTTGACAATTTCTATTTTTGTTTTAAAACAATTGTTTTTAAAAAACAGCTAAACTAGAAAACTCACATTATTGAAAATGATCACAGAAAGTTAAAAAAAAAAAACTCATGATAATTTTTTAGAACAATGATCACAAATATTCTTTAGCATTATTTTTTAAAAAAACTATTTTAAAATAAAGCTATCAAGCAGTTTTAAATAGAAAATGTAGTTACTGGATTTAGCATACATATATAATTATGTACACATACTAAATATAATATATACATTAAAAGTATACATATATTAACTTAGAGCAGAAATATTTAATGATATTGATTTAAACTAAAATTATACTTATTAAGTGAAATTCATTTACAATATATTCACATGTACTATTATATACACAAACTAAATATGATATATAAGGAGTATGTATATATGTGTGTGTGCATGTGACCAGTCAATTTAAAGTACAATTATAGTTTTACATTTCATTTACTATGCCAGTACTAAAAATGTAAAAATAATAGATTAAAAAAAATTATATGAAATGCTTTTATTGATTGTGCACTAAAAAAAAAAAAAAATTGTTTCTTCAACCACAATTGGAGTTTTTAGATTTAATTTGAAATAAAAGTGTGTGAGAGGGCAGAAAGTAATTAAGTTAATCCCTAATTTTTATAACAAGAGATTAACATAATTAATTTGTGGGTCTCCATATTTTTATTTCAATTAACTTCAAAACCTCCAATTATGGTTGAAGAAACAATTATTTTATTTATTTTTAGTGCACAGTCAATAAAAGCATTTAATAAAAAATATCTCTAATATTTATATTTTGTTTTCCACTTTAAAATATATGTAAATATTATTATTTGAATCCCCATATTATTGTTATAGGTGTTTCCCTCATAATATTTTTGAACTCATAAACCTTGCACAAAGAGGTTTTATACATATCAGGAGTATCCAACCAGAAGCCCACAGGTAGCATGTGTTCCAGGATAGCTATGAATGTGGCCAACAATACTATAAATCTACTTAAAACAATATTTTGTATGTCACAATGTGACTCAAACTTATATATGCTCTTCCCATTTGCATACATGCGTCAATTCAGTTTTATAGTCATTAATGACTTAATGTACACTATCTGCAATGTGATAATAATAGAATTGACAACATTAGATATTACATGTATTATTCAATAATATTTCAGTTGCAATGTTGTAGAAAAAAGCTATTTTAGAATTCAGGTAAGCATTCTATGAATGGCAATTTATAAGATTGTCACTAATTGCAGGAATTCTTTTGAAAGCACTATGGTCAGCAAGATAAGAAAATTGACAACAAATGTTGTGATTTGTGACAAATTATTAAGTCGTTCATGGAATCAAAAAAACAAATTTGTATTAAAAGTTAGATAATGAAATGTGTCTTACAGATTTAGCATTTTTCTTGATTTTAACTGCTTATTTAAATGAGTTAAACGTGTGTCATCAGGGTAAAAACCAACTTAGCAATATAATGTTAATGAAACTGAAATTATCGCAAATTCAAATTAAGGCAAACAGTTTTATGCATTTTTAACAGATTGGCTAAACCTGTAAATAGCAAAAAATATACAGCCTTGCTTTTTCATATGATACAAGAATATGAAAACAGATTTCAAAATTTCCAGAAAAATAATCAATATTTTGATTCCATTTCCAGTCAACCCAGAGTCAAATATCTCTTGCTTCACTATCATGCCTTATTCATGTCATCACTTTATAACAGGAATTATATTTGCAAGCATCTATTTTCAACAATTAAACACATTAAAAGTAAAATTAGAATCAAAATATGTGAGGAACACCTTGACAATTCACTGAGAATTGCAAATACTTCTATCACATCAAATATTGATACATTAGTTTCTCAAATATAATATCAAATATCACATTAGTTTTATATTGCCCTATTTTACTTTTAAAATATATATCAAAAAACTTCAATGACATTTTATTAAATGTACATTTTCTACATTAATGACCACAAAATTGTGATCTACTTGATGATTTTAAAAGACTCTTCAAATAATCTGCTGCATATTTAGAATTATTAAGAGGTTTTTTTTTTTGCTTATGTGTAGTGAAAGATAAAATCATGCATAGACTTTTTCTTTTGCTTATCAGTTTTTGGTAGTATATTGTGTTTAATGTGTGGTCCAAAATAACTCTTCATCTTCCAATGTTGCTGAGATGCAAAAATTTGTACACCTCTGATATACAGGTAAGTTTAATAGTTTTTAATTTATTTGCCAAAATATATATAAATGATTATTTCTCCTCAATTTGTTATCACCATAGTTTCTGGTGCACTCAGAAATTCTACTTAAAAACATAAGCTATGAAATTTCCTATAATAAAATTTTAAGTTTTTCTTATATGATAAAAAAAAAAAAAAAACTGCATCATTTTTTTGTAGATCATACAACAAATTGGAATAAAAGCTTTTTTTTTTTTTTTTTAAGATAATTATGTTTATTTTCCCAACTGAGTGCTAATTAAGGAAATGAAAATAATTAAACTATACTATATATAAATATTTAACTGCATACCTTGAATATTCACTTCATTTTTACAGATATAAACAAATTATGGAAGATTAAATAAAATCATACATAAAGAATTTTAACTTTATTTTGAAGTAAACTATATGTGATACTGAGAAGAGCAGATATCTTGTACTGATTTGGTTTCAAACTTAGCAATGGGTTAATACTTATATAATTAGTATATTATTAATACAATACATTCTGTAAATTAAATCTATTTTTGTTTTATAATATATATGTGTATATCATTAAAATCAGTCAACACTTAGACAACCCCAATATCAATAACAATTAACAATCTCAACCTGTTGACAAGGCAACCTTCTTTTAATAAAAGAGGAATCCCACCTTTATTTATGGCTAAATGCTTATATAGACTCTAAAGAATGCAACTTGACCATAGAGACTGAAATTATTGATACCAAGAAGTTTAAATAAACCTTTTTAAACAGGTAAATATAATCTGCTCTGAATGCATACTAATAAATAGTCAATTATTACATTACAAACTGCAATTATAAGTTTTCAAATTGCACCCAAAGTATTAATTAAATAATAAGTGTAAATTGCTCCCAAAGTATTAGTTAAATAGTAAGTATAATAATGCTCAATCATTAAAATCGTCAACATTTAGACAATCCCAATATCAATAACAATCAATAATATATAGCTGTAACAATTTTGAAAAACAAATCAAAATTTTTAGCAATTAATACTTTTTTTTTTTGCTTACAATTTGTTAATTATATAATGAATTAATTGTGCGTTTCATGCAATTCTTTTGAATATGATATATGATTTTGTAGGTAACAATAATGTAAAATTATTCAAAAAAAAAAAAAATAATAATAACTCTAGCTAACTTTCTTTAAAACAACTTTTAAACTTTTTTTTTTTTAATCTGAGCAATTTTCTCTTTACTATAAAGTTGCCATGTTTAACAGATTAAAATAATCTCCAATAAATATATATATATATGAATCGTTTAAATTTTATAATTATTTTATATTGCTGTAAGGTAGTAAACCTAATTCATATTTAAAAATTAAATCAAATAATTGTTATTTATAGTTGAAGAATAAACTAATGTATTTTATTTTTTTAAAAATGAATATAAAAATAATAATAATTAATTACTTAGAAATCATCTAACAAACGAGCATTCAAGTTTCAGATTCAACCTAACTCTCTTCAAATGACTAAAACAAAACTTTCATTTTACTTTTACTCAGCTATAAATGAATTTATAAATATTTAGCTTTTGTTTGCCCATCTACTCTATTAATTGCACAAAATATTTATTCATAAAAATATTCATAGATAATTTATGTTTTTTTTTCTTTTTGCAAACTTATTCAAAGCCATATATATATAAATTGCTAGGATGTAGTCTAAAATTAAATATTTCATTGCACATTTATATAAAAAGAACTGAATAAATTTAAAATTTGTAAATTTGTTATGACAGAATAGTCATAAAAATCATGATTTTATTTTATTTGAACACATTATAATAATGTTTATTTATTTAAATAAAAGTAAAATCTAATATTTGTTTTATTAATTGTTTTAAAACATTTCAACATTTTAATTAATAGCAGCTTGCTGTCAACTAAAATTTATTATTTAAATAAACAAGAAAATAAAATTTGAATTGAAAAAAAAAAAGTTATGAACTTATTCTTCAAATAATTTAATAAAGTCAAAAGATGAATATTGTATATATTGCTGTGAGAATAAGTATGTGAATTTACATATAATATTGACTTACTCTATACACTTTAAATAATATTTAAACAGAGACCATTATAAAGATAAATTGCAGGGAAAAAAAACATAACAATACTTCAAGATAAATTACATCATTTCATAAATTAGCAAAGAAAATAGATTAATTAAAAAGTTTAGATATTAAACAATTTATTTTCTGATATTTTTTACATAATTGATTTTGAATTTCCTTGTTTTTTAATATGAGTGATTGCATTCAAGTGTATACTTTTAAATCTATATCATAACTGTTTTTGAATGATATCATAAAAATGTAAAAAAGAGGAGAGTACTGATTAAAAGATTATAGAGTTAGAACATTTTTTTAAAGAAGTATAGTTTTTACTAAAGCAAAATAAAATTTGATTTTGTAAATATATTTTAAATTAATTAAATTGTGCTTGCCCCATGTATTTAATTTATTATTTGAATAGTGACAATTTAAATCAGTTATAATAATGAACTTGATAACCTTTTAGAGTTTCAATTTAAATATATATTTAACATGTGTTAAAGGTAAAATTTAAAATGGCATGATTATAACAGTAAAAATACCACTGAATTTAGTAACCTTTTACTATGAAACAAATAACTTTTAGGAAATCAATTTAAAAATATTTAACACATGGAAAATTAAATTTTACAGTGCCACAGGAGAGAAATATTGAATTAGATAAACTTTTACCATTTCTCTTTAATTGTACTTTCACAAGATAAAATAAGAGGATTTTGGCCTGTGTATTGAAATATACATTACAGAAATGGACAGATATTAGTTTTTGATAATCCAAATAAAATTTTATTGCATAAATACATTTTAAATTATTTAAATTTTGTTTGGACTACATATTTAATTTCTCATCTACATATATTACAACATGAAAATATTACAGCCATTTTCAAGACTATCACATAAAAAATATATAATAATTTACTTTAAAATTATTGTTTATTGTATTTGATAAAAGTTATCTTTTTGGAATATTGCTGTTTATTGTAAATATTATTAGAAGGAATTTCAAATCCCTTCTAATTGCATTAAGTTCAGTATACACAATATACTTTTATTTAAATATTATGTAAATATATTTTACTTATAAAACTTTCTATGAACACAAGAGAATAACTAGAGAAATAGAAAGAATTAGTGAGGAAAACATTTCTTTGTCATTCAATACATCAAAAATCAAAAATGGTATACATAAATATATTTCAATTCAAACTTTGTACTAACAAGAGTATAGTTAGAGTTCAAAAGTGGAATATGTAAATTTTTTTTTTTTCTAATAATGTAAAAGGATGGTTAGAGAAATGGAAAAAATTAGCAAGGGAAATTTTTATTTGGTATTCAATATAACAAAAATCAAAAATGGAATTTAGATAATAAAACGTTAAAAAATTTCTACTTCTTAGAATATATTCTCTCTATATATGTAAATTAGAAATATATTTTAATTATTGCATTATATTCTTTCATACTTTTATTTTTATTATTATTCTACTAATGCAATAACCACTGATCGGCTATGCTCATGTTAATAAAATAAAATAATGTGATGTTTAAAGAATATTTACATAAAATAATAATACATGAATTATCAACTATAGTTAAAATGACTTACAACATTGTTTATAAAAATGTGTTATAATAATTATTTTTACCCACTGTTGATAGCTCATGTACTATTATTTCATGTAAATATTATTTAAATATATTTTAATTATTAAATGCATTAGTTTCTTTTAATCTAATAATACAAAGCTGCAGATACAACTATGTAAATATAATCTTGCAACAATCATGAAGTGGGTCACAATACCATGCAAATTTAAAATTAAAATAGTACCAAGAATATGAAGAGATAATTTACAAAACTAACTTAAAAATAAAGGCTTCAACATTATGGAATCAAGACTACAAATGATTAAATAAAATATACATTAAATAAATAGTTATCTATTTATGTGATGTAAAATATGTGTTCCTAAATTCATTTTGATTATGAAGAAATTTATAGTGTTGAATAAATTTCATTGCTCATTTATTTATTTTTTATATGGGGGATTTTATTCTGTAAAAAAAAAAAAAAAAATACAAAAGAGAACTGTGTAAATAATTTACAGAATTATTCAAAGTGTAGAAGTGAAAAGATTTTCATTCTTAATAATTTTTGCACAAGTAATTTAAGCTATATATATTTTGCAGTATGTGATCCCAAAACCATACTTCCACTTTTCATTACAATATGGGGTTGATCTTTCCAGATACACACTGCCTTGCCTTATAATGGTAAGTTCAATCAATTAAAAATATAGTTGTCAATTATATATGTTTAAAGACATTTAAATCACAATAGAATAATAATTTAAAATCAAAATTTGTTGTACAAAATTGAATTCAACAAGCTATAAGATATATTAAAAAATATCTTCAAATTATAATTTGTTAATTTGTGTAAAATTAAAAATACTGAAAGCTACAATTTGAAAAAAACAATCTATAGCCCAAGAAAGCCAAAAGTAATTGAGGATTTAAAAACCAAGATGAAAAAGTCAAATGTTTTTTTTTTTTAAAAAAAAAAAAAAAAACAACTTGTCCAGATTATCTTCTGGGGGAAAATATCATGGAAAGTTTATAAGCATATTAAAGAAAAAAATTTATTTATTATAAATTTAGAGTCCAAAAGGAATTTGAGATTTAAGCAAATATCATCACCTATTCTATTAGTAAACCATAAATTTGAAAAAACCTTACTCTTCCGTCTACAGAATCAAGGAAGTAAGTTTACCAGGGTAGAAAAATAATTTTCAATATATTCTCAATACAAAGGTGATGTATTATGTTTATATTTATAACTTTTTTCAAAATGATTGGTTAAGAGCAACTAGATCTATATAAGTCGATCACTTTCAAATCATATAGGGTCTAAGAGAAATTATCTTTATTCATCAGGTAGCATTGTTGAAAAAATGTAAGACTGAGTGGAGTGAATGACATTTTATATGTAAATTTTCAACTAGACATATGCATTTGCTCTATTTATTATATATTTATGTTTGGGTGGATGCAAGAGCAATTTAAGATTACTGCTCATTTAAAATTTCACACTCTTTATTTGAATCAATCTGTATTTCAATATCTTAACAACTTTGCAGCAAATGATTATGCTGTTTGAAATTCAGACTTTATCTTTATTCACAAAGTAGCATTTCTGGAAAAAAAATAACATTGTTGGAGTGAGGAAGAGGGTGATTGCATTTTATATTTGAATTTTCAGCTAGCAATATGCTCTGGGTCTACATCATATATATATAGGACAATTGAAATTTTAAACTGGATTCCAAGAGATTGTAAAAGACCCAGAAAGAGACCACATGTGAGATGGATGAATGAAATAAGAAAATGTGCAGGGATGTTGTGGAGAAGAGAAGCTAAAGATCGGAGAAGATGGATTAAACTTGGAGAGACCTTCATCCTGCAGTGTATTGATAATGGTTGATGATATATATATATATAAAGTATACTTAAAATTGTATAAATTCAAATTTTAACATGTATTATGTATGTCTTTAAAACTGGTGTGGATATTTCAAAATGCATCCATAGTGCTAATGGATGGTTGCACAGGTTGCGATGAAAGATGAAACTTGAATATATATATATAAAGTATTTTTTGATTTAAGAATATAACATCATATAACCTTGAAAACATTAAATATAATACATATAAAATACAGATTTTAATGAAGTTTATGATTCGATGAAAATTAAATTATTAATAATTGATTAATTTTTAAAAGTTTTTTTGATTTTTTTGAAACAAACAGTACAAAATAGGTTCATTATTTTATTAATAATCGTTTTTTTTTATATAAAATTGCATTCAATACTCTTTGCAGTATATTATTAGAATTTTTATATATTAAATTATTTTTGATAATTAAATACAAAATTAGTTTGTGAAATATTCATAAGACTTTTCACTATTTAATTTAAATTATTATTTTAAACACTTATCAAATGAGATGGAATCTGTCTTTATATATATTTAATTAAAACAATCTTAAAATTGTTATTTATCTCATAAAACGGTGCTTATTTTGAATAATGAGATTCAATATATATTTTCAGAATATTTATTTCGTGTTCAACATTTCACCTTGAAAAGTATACCTATAACAACTAAAAATATCTTTTTTTTAATTATTTTAATCTTTTTCTTTTACACAACTTTTAAAATATTCATTTTATAATAATTTTACAATTAAGAAAATTACTAATTCAGTATTTTTGTCCTTTTTTTTTTCACCTCAGCATATAATAAATAACCTTGAAGCTGTGTTTTATGATTGATCATATTTTATTATAAAAACTGATATATTCTAAATAAAACATTTAAAATAAAAGCTTGTAGACTTTATATTGCTTTATTTTATTTTACAAACTTTTATTATTTATTTTCTGCATATGTATTTTTTTGTATTTTCTTATTGCTATATAAATTATAGACTGTTAGAATTTTTTACATGTAATTTTATTTGCAACATTTCTCTCTATTGTTCATAATTTGAAAATGTTAAAACTTCTCTCTGAACTTTTTTTAACAACTTCTCTTAACATAAATTAAATGAAGCAAAAGTAAATTACAATTATAATATCATTTCATCCATCCATCTAATTCAGCCATTTCAAATTCATTTTTGTTCTTGTGCTAAACAAATCACAATAATTCAAACATTGAATGTTGCCAACATTTAATAAGAACCATACTTAAATGCATATCTATTAATTGATTACACCCACTAAATTCTATATTCTATCCATAGAGGAATATAATATATATATATATTTAAATTATTTATTACTGAAAAAGTGTTCATATTTTATTAGCATTTTATTTATTGTGATAAAATAATGTGTACATACAACAATTTATTTAATAATCATTTAACGTTTTAAATCTATCAGTTATCAAAGATAGTTTTCAAATATTGAGAAAATATTATTTGTAATCTTCAAATAAGCATTGGTGATTAACCTTTGTCCTGGGATTTTATTATTATTTGTTAGTGAAAAAATATCTATATATGGTTATTAGTTAAATAATCAAAAAAAAATATTAATAACTTCAAAGATTTAGAGAGCTGCTTATCTGATAACAAGTATAATAAACGATTTTTTTTACTAAAGAGAAATATTCATTTCATGAATTAATAAAGTAAGAGACAAAAAAAAAAGGATTAATTTTCTAAAATTATTTGAAAACAGAATAGAAAACAAATTTAATAAGATTAATAGAAAAGATCATTAAGAAGAAAATTGGAAAATAATTAAACTCCCCCTCCACTGAATTTAAAAAATAATGATAATACAAGATTTTAAGAAAAGAAATACACCTAGGTCTCTTTTTATGCGTAGATATGTTCCGCAGAAAACCTACATAAAAAAATCACACAAAAATAGACTTAAATTATCTTGAAAAATTTGAGATACATTCTGTAATTTTCCCAAATCACATAAAACCAAAGCAACAATGTAAAATTACTTTAAAATTTGCATTAAAAAAATAAGAAAATAAAGAAAGTATGACTAATAAAAAAAATTCAAATATTTGAAAAAAATTGATACAAGATGTTTTTTTTTTTTTAACTATTTAATTTTATTCAAAACAATATGTTTTTTATATAATTTACTTTACATTTTATCATACATATTGAAACGATAACTTTCCAAGCCCCTATCGTTTCACCATCAAACCTAATGACACTCTCATCTGTGCTAAGTTCGAACCTATTTAAATGTTAATAAATATAAAATTCGTTCATGTCTGTATAAACAGTATTATATATTTACGTGCGAACGAACGCTATAATTAGATAGGATTAGTAAAATTATAGCGTACTAAAGTTATTTAAGATTTCTAAAAATGGTTATTACATTATTTAAGTTAAGAGTAAATTATTAATTTTGTTGTTTAATATTGTAATTTTGTATGTGGATATATAATCTGTGCTATATAGAAGGACGTGATTTAAAATATGTAAAAGCCATTATCTAAAAATAATATTGAATATGTTTAAAAATTGTTAAAAGATTTCTTGTTTTAAATATATTTCAGGGAAAAGTTTCTCGAAAATATATTTAAAAGCTATATCAAAATATGTTTGTAAATTATTTTTAATAAATATGTTAAAAGTGTTTTCGTTTAAAAAAATGTTAAAAGGTTGTTTTTAAATAGAAAGAGTTTCTATTATATGTAAGATTAAAAATAAAAGCTAGTCAAGTAATTAAAAAGATTTTTGATTGTAAACAAGTGTCATTAACGACCACACCTGGAATTCGTAAAAAGTAAAACTAGTTCAAAATTTACTAATTAAAATCTCCTTAGATAAGATTTAAGTTATTTTAAAATCTAAATTGGACAATTGTTTGCAACGAAAAATCTTAATTATAATAATAGCTTATGGAATGTTTCTAACATAAGTTATCTAAGATCTGGATTATAAATTGAAAAATATTTAATTAAATTCCTGAGTTTAGTGAGTCTTGAGGTGGGAGATTCCGATAAGGAAAACAGATAAATACTCTGTATTTTTAACGAGACAGCCATATTGTTAGAGAGAGAGAGCCATATTGTTAGAGATAGACAGCCATATTGTTAGTGAGAATTGCAGCCAGTCTTCACAATTGTTAATGTTTAACATGTCCGGCTAAAAGCGGGCATCTTGTTGCTGTTACTCCGCGGGAGAACGGGGTTTCTCTCGTCGAAATGCCTAAACCACCATCATGCCGATAGAAGAGACGAGCCTAACATAATGGGAAAGATGATGCCGCCCAGTCAAACTAAACCAAACCAACAGCCAAGAACTTGCAGATAAATCATACAGGTACCGTTTTATTTTTCAAACCGCAGAGCTCTGTGTAATTCTGTGTAAATGTAAATAATATCTATATAAGTTAGCTAACTTTCTTTTAAAATAATGATAAAGCTAAATGTAACCAAAACTTAAATCCATTTAATTAATATTTTAAATATGTCAATTGCTATCCGAAATT
Organism: Epiperipatus broadwayi; assembly: GCA_028023455.1. Lineage (NCBI taxonomy): Eukaryota > Metazoa > Onychophora > Udeonychophora > Euonychophora > Peripatidae > Epiperipatus > Epiperipatus broadwayi. Next base: position 837,298 of record JAQFVV010006307.1, on the reverse strand, counting down.
TCATGTTGTTAAAGTTTAAATAATCTGAGTAATTTATATTTTCCTTTCATTTAAAGTAAATTATTTAGTTTAAAGTTATATCACTGCGGTTGTGTCTATATTTCTTTGCTTATTTTAAATGCTTATTATATTTTATATGCCAATATTTCGAAACAGTGGCACTTAATTTTATCTTTTTAAGAAGATATTATTTGAAAATCTTCGTGTAATTTATTTATAGCATCAACTTTCTACACTGTTTCGAAATCCTATTTTTTTTTATTATTTAAATGATTTAATATGTGAAATGTGGCTCTTTTATAATCAACCATTTTAAAAAAACTTAACTTGATAAGTTTATTTAGAATTAAATTTAGCCTTGATCATATAAGTATATTTGACATTTAAATTCTTAAGTCCATAGAAATATACTTTTCCTCCTTAAATATTTATTATCTATAAGTAACTTAATAGATCGAACATGTCAAAGTACAGATGTAATAATATTCCCTTTAGTAGCATAGACATTTATTATCAGGCTACGCGAGAGTTGGTCCCAATTTGATAAAGCTAATATGCTATTAACTCGTATTTCATAGTATGAAATATACTATTCTTTGCTTGGCGGATGTGATATATTATTTTATAAAAATATTCTCGTTTTGCTGCTATACGTAATATACGTATCTCAAGATGGAGCCACGGCATTGCCAGCACATCTTCTCTTATAGGGTAGAGCAGTAGCGAAGCCTGAGCCAAGGCCAGGTTAGCACGTAAGTCCCCCGCCATTCCTGAACACAATGTTCCTTTCCACGCAGCATTGCGATCGGTTACAGGGTACCGGCGTTTGTCGCAAGAACCCTGAAGTTATTTCATCCATCCGCAGAGCGACTTTTCCTATTATTGTTTACCTGTGCCATAGCGCATTGGTAAAATCTTATTTCAGCCAACTCTCCCACCTTAACATAACGCTTTCAGCATTCTGAAAATTTTCTCTCGAAAGCCATGTTCGATCGATCATTACTTGAGCTGGTTTATGCGCTCGTTATTAAATTATATATGGGTATTTTAGTAAATAAATTCATGATCAAAGTTCGATATAATTATGTATCTTCCAGCCACAAATGTAATAGGATTTGGCTTATCGAGATTTATAGACATAACGTAGTGATTAATTATGTATCAATTGTAAACAATTCCTAGGATGGGCACATGTTAAACTCATCTATGAAATTTAATGATTACTTATGTAAAGTGATTTTGAATTATCAAATGTTTGTACATTCGACGCTGAAATGTGTAAAACTGATCAATTTCATGCCAATTGTAAATAAATATATAATTAATTTAATGTATTTCGTTCTCTGTTTCGTTATTGATCTAATTCAATCCAATTCTAATTATTATTTATAGTCTATATATGTGAAAACTATGCATTAGGTTAAATTAAATTTAGTGATATTTTAGTCAATTAAGAACCTTTCTTTTATTCATCAGAGTCTTATTGCCTTTCCGTGACCTATGTCGGCCGTGTGGAAAGAGGTATACTATGTGTAATTTCAAGGTGGTCATTCGTAGGGTCTTGAGTCTTGGAATCCTGGCTTACGAGTTGAAGTGTGGTCGGACTCGGGATGTTACAGTCCTAGTCTGGTCAGCTTCGGTCTCTTTTGCTTGGATTCTGAATTCTGTTACGCGAATGTACAAACTTGACTGTTACAATATTTTAATCATTATCGCTATTTGACAATATGCGGGTTCGTTTGTGAACTGGTAAGAAATCAGATTCGTCACAAGAGGAAACACAAACAGTAGAATTAGCGCCAACATCAGTTTTGTGCTGTGATAATGATTTTCTGGCAACAATGTAATTAGTGATTAAACCGAGATGATGATTTTACTAATTGTTTATGAAACTTGCAATATCCAGACATACAACTATTTAGTTCTCATTGAAATTTAAGAGCTCGTTCATAATTCGTGTCATTAACAAGAAAATAATTTTCCAATTGATTAGAAAGTTTAAGACTACCTTGAATCATTTTTCCTGTAAAACAATCAGGTTCCACTTCTGTTTCATTATCTTTTTCTAAATCTTCTATGGTATCTAAATTTATTGCCAAATCTTTTTCCAACAGGCATTTAAAGTATGTAAAATGTAATGCATGTATATAAAATGGGCAAGTCCAGATTTTAAGTGAAATATGAACTTCTTTATCACATAGAAGAAAACCACATAAAAAGATATTAAGAAACATTAATCACATTAAAAAAATCCGCATAAAGAAACCCAGGAGTGTATTTCCTTTTCAAATTAGCTTTTATTAGGTCTTAAATTTAACATACTGATAAATTTAACATATATAAGTTTAACATTTTGATAGTTTGAGGAAAAAAAAATTAATTAACAATATAAGTAAATAATACAAGATTTATGTGATTTGCAATTCAATCATATTAAATAGTCAAATAGAAAGGGAAAAGGAATTGTACAGATGTTCATGGTAATTATAAATATAATATCAGAAAAGCACTCCAAATACAATCCTATACCATGTGTGTCTAATGATATTTTTAATATATGTCTATCAGACAATAGTCTAGTATTACAAAAGTGAAAAACGAGTAATGAGGTTCCATGTCACATGGTAAGATATCAGGAGGAACAAGTACTTTTATCTCTGTTTTTGTTTTTAGATATCTGATTGTAAAACAGGAATTACAATTTCACAGATGTACAGTTAAAACAAAAATGGCCTCAGGATCTAAAGGGTGCATATAATGAAAATTGTGACTTTGAGGACAAAAGACCACACTTCATGCTATCATTGATGCTAATGCTTGATAAAAAATATGATTTAGTGATTGATACAATATTTCTATATAAAAAAAGGGCTGGACATTGGGGAAAAAATGATGAATTGTTTTTTTCTCATTTATGATAAAAAGATCAGAGTGTCAGAGATAGCATATACCATTCTTTGAGAGAAATAGTGATTAGTGGGTAGATCATCTAGATTGATTTTAATAAAGAAGTCAAGATATTTTGTTTCTAGGTGCCAGAATTTGAATTTTAAAAGGATTTGGTTTATTAATGAGATTAAGCAGAGACCATAATAAATTATTTTCCCTGAAAAAATAAAAATACTAAATCAAATTAAAATGAGAAGCAACACATCTGATAAGAAATTGAAAGAACTTCCCAGTATGGGTAATCCTGACAAATTTCATAACATCAGATTACAATACAATTTTAAATATTAAGTTAAATGATACCTGAAAAAAAAGATAGTAATTGAGAAAAATGAGAGGTCATTGTCTTTGGCATTCTAACACTGATGACTAAAATTTTTTTTATTCTAAATTGATTTAGTACAAAGTGAATTTATCTTCCTCTTAAATGCATTGGTAAACCTAATCATTGGCATATATGTCATTATCAGAAGAATTAAATGTTTATTGGAGTTTTTTGCTTGAAGAGACAGATATGCCCTGGACAGGGAAATAGTAATTTTTTCATAGATGAAAGCAGGAAATTCTGAATTGACACTCTTATGGCATTTATTGATTTATAGACATAAAAGCCAAGAAGATCGTGTATGTGAACAGAAAAGGGAGAGAAGACACTCTTGCAAGAGAGTATATTCCATGTGGATAATTTAAGCATTGTTTCCTTCAAGAATTGAGATAAGTGAATGTAGATATTTTCTGGAAAGGAGAAAGATGACAAGGTTGTTCATAAAATTTATATGGTTGATAGCCCTACTAATCACTGGGATATGAATGCCAGGTAAGAAAGATGACATAGATGATAAAAATAAAGCACTGAATGATGATCCTTGCAGAGTAGGGTGAAAAGGCTTAAACTGTGGTAACAGTTTGCATTCAGTAAGAACACACACATTATAAGATTGTAACAATTCAATGATAGTTGATGGATATAAAATCAAAGACAGATTAAACTATCTGTACCACAATGGGGCCAGTTTTCTTTGATGTTCTGACATAATCAACTATAATTTTATATAGCATAATGGCAACAGAGGAAGAGGTGCTTTTTTTTTTTGCATATAGGTATTTTGACATGGAAGGGAGTAAAATAAGCAAAATCTCAAAAAAAGTAAAAGAGGTCCAGAAATAAGCCAAAGGTTATTTAGAGGGGAAGAAAGAAATCATCTTAAGAAAAGAAATTATACTGGGTAAAGTCCATCAATATAAAAAATGTTATTTAAACAAAAAGTTAATTCATAATAACAGATAGCATAAAGTTGCCAATATGCAAAATAAATATTTAGAAATGGCACATAGCCTAGAATGAATGTCATCAAGAAGAGATTTGAATCTTATCATATTATATCTTGTAATGCAATGATCAGCATGAAGGTTATCAAAGACACATATACTGGAAGTTCAGGACAGATGAGGGTTTGCACTTTCAACAAAATGATAAAGGATGAGAGGCATAACATTGAGCCCTGTGCAGAAATTGCCATTAATAATAATTGGAGGAAACAGATTTTTTATTTTTATAGAAAAAAGCTCAGTGAATATAGTCTTTTGACCAATTATGGGATTAAGTCAGAAATTTTTTTGCTTTTTTGGTAAATAGGTATTCATTTAGAAAAGATTGAATATGCTTGTATTGCTGTTTAAGAGACATAAATGATGGTATAGAAGCAGGATCACACAAAGAAGTTCATGTTAATAACCTCAAGTTTCTTCATTAAAACTGTAAGTGATATGTTCTACCAATATAGTATTTAATGATTGATTGGATGATGTTAATAAATAAGAACAAGCTACAAAAGATTGAAGGAAGATAAATGTAAAAATTTTTAAATTACTGCATCTGGTGATGAAGGCTTGAGCTAAACTCTTAATGTATCATTATAATGGAGAAAACATTGAGCGTGAACATTAATATTAACTTGAATGATGTGTCCTAAGTGATCTGAGAAACAAATTTGTTGCAAAAAAGATTTAACTATAAAAGATCTGCAAAATAGAATAAGAGGACTATGAGAGATGAATGTTTTCAAGTATAGTAGGAAAAAGCATTACAGGGAATAAAACCATCATCTCATCAATTTACAATTTATCCAGTGAATGTACTTCCAAACAAAATTAGCATAAAGCATATTAAACTCCCCAAAAAGAAGGGAACAAAAAAGATTTGATGAAAGAAAAAGGTTAATCTGACATAGAAATGATATATCACAATAGGTTTATTATATAGATATAAATAAACCATAGAAACTGCAAAGACATTATGATAAAAGGTAGTGACAATCATGTTTGATAGAGATAATGGAACTTAAAAGACTCAAAAGGTGCCCTATGATGGATTAACACACCTACCTAAGCAGTTGAAGTATTAGAGGTGGAGAATAATCATACTTCCTGAATATCTAACAAGATTAAAAATGTAGAGAAATTGGTGTCAGAGAAAAAGTAATATGAGAAGTAAATTGAAAGATTCAGTTACTGATTGTGACCATTCATTGGGTTGAGTTCAAACTCCTTATATTAATACCCATAATGTTGAGAAACATAATTACATAACATAAAAAGCAAAATAACAAGCATCTTATAGAACAGACAAATTGCAATTAACCTAAAAATGCTACTCAATTTACAAAGTGCATAGATCAGGACCCCAAATAACAGAGCCAGAACCACATGGAAATAAAGTAATGGAAAAATTTTAGATCTTGGAATTAAAGCCATCTTATATAGATCTAAAGGAATTTGAATTTGAAGCTTGGATACAATAAAGATTATGAACAATTTATCATTGTACATTAGTGGATACATTGGTATCTTGGACTGAGTTACAGTCCATATTTATATTATCTGGGATAGTCCATATTTATATTATCCGGCATCCCCCTGACAAGATAAGGATTACTGGGTGCACCCTTCTTAGTGTCTACATCAAAAATCATTTTTGTTATGGGGATAAAGATGCTACTTGAGACAGTGCTGGTACTTGCCTAGCTCAATGCTGTTCCAAAGATACAACATTTGGTTTCAGTGGAGGTTCAATACCAGGTAATACCTTCCATTCTTTTAGAGTAGCTGAAAAAAAGGATGTTCAGCCTTTGATTTTCCCAGACTTAACTACATGGGTATTTTTAGCATCAAGACTTGATTCATCTTTCAATATTTTTTCTTTTCTTCTTGTAGTTGATTGAACTTGACTAAATTCATCTGAGATGGAGGCATCATTCTGAAGAATGAAGGCTTGCATCATTTCAAACTCTATGTTAGCATCAGTGGCCATGGATACATGATTTATGAACTCATTAACAGTTTTTATTGGACGTGATGTACTAGAAAAGTGAAAAATTTAAGAGTAAAAAATAGCACAAATGAATGATTTGGAAGAGTGATCTCAAAGATAAACAGAAACTATAATAAAAATAGTACTGATCAAAATAAAATAAAAAAACAATTTATCAATTTCCATGCAAATCAGATAATGTATACTATCTTACACTAAATTAAAGTTCACATGTCAGTCTCTTCTTAAGATAATCATGACATAAAATATAATGACAAATGAGCTTTAACTAAAAAATGTTTATCTGGTGAATGAATAAACTGAGAGAATGAGAAAAAAAGATCAATTTTCTAAAATTATTTAAATATAAACAAAATTAAATTTGATAAATTAATGGAAAATATCATTATTGAGAAATTTAAAAAATAATAATTAACTTATTTTTTCCAAAAAAGTTAACTGTAAAAGATAACATTAAATTTAAAAACACAACTGAAATATACAAAATTTTAAGAATATTTATGAGCATACAAAGATAAGTATAATGTAGAGTGATATGGAAGAATGATCTGTGAGATTACATTGTTTAAATTGAGACAGCCATCCTGGTTTATTTATGCTGCATTGTGTACTATATTGGTTGGATTCTTCAGGTACAGATCACTATTCATTCCTTTTAATTCTTAAATGCCAATCAGATCTCTGGAATATGATTTGATATATGAATTTTATTTTAAGTATGTATCTATGTTTATGAAGAAGAAAAAATTAATGAGTAAATTGATCACACATCCACAAACAGGCTAGAAATGGGGAATACAATAGGAAAAATAAGCTATAAATATGTAGAATGAGAAAGTGAGATTCTAAGGTTCAAAGAAAAACAAATCAGGGTAAATAATTAATAGGAAGATGGTGTAAGGCTTATTTTATTAAACATTATTTTAAAAATTTACAGTTTTCAGAAGATTACAAATAATTGAATACTAACTTATATGCTGACAAGGAAAAAATTTAAAAAATGAAAAAAGAATATGATCAAAAAAACAGTAATCAGCTAAAGGAAATTAGATAATAGAGATGACAATGACAGTCCAGATGTGACAGAAGAAATGCTACTAAAAAAAGAGAATAAAGCCATCAATAAAATGAAGAAGATAATTAAGAGAGAGATATTAAGAAAGCCAAATGCTTTTTTAAAAAAATGGAAGAAAGCAATCAGCAAAGAGAAGAAATGATACTAAAAAAAAATTAAAAAGACAATCAAAAGATGTTGATAAAGATGAAGGAAAAACAAAGAGATAATTGAAAAGTGAACTAGCGTTCACTCACCATGCTATTTCTAGTTTGTTCTCCATTTTTGCCATGTTCACTACCTTTTTTTCTCTTTTTGCGTAGAATGATTTTTAAAATCCTTTTAACAACTCTATTGCCAATAAAAACAATTTACAAATGAGCTTAATGTAATATAATACACAGGATTATTAGACAAGTCTCTCTCATACAATTGTGTTTCACAACTTAAATAATATTCCCATACAAATCTGCTTTTACCCTTACACTGATCTCTAACTCAATTTTGTCTTATAGAATGTGGATATATATCTAATTATTAAACTTTTTTTTTTCATTATTACCTATTCCAATTATCTTTCTCTTCTAATTTTTTATAAACTGGTTCACAATCAATCATATATCCTTTCAGGTTATTCATTCTTTGATGAATCTTCTGTTAGTGCACCTCTATAATAAAAAGAATTTATTGTCATTTTGTAATTAGTCACCACCAGCAGCCAAACATCATCAGGTCACATGTTGGGTGCCACTTAAATAAAAAAAATTATGTAATAGTTGGATAACCTTATACTTAAATTCTGGAGAGGGAAAGCTTTGGAAATGCTACATGGTTAAAGATTTATCTCATGTTAAAATAACTCTTGATATTTCAGCTGGATACCACGTAGTTCTTCCTACAGCTGGAAGATGATTTGAATTGGTTTTGAAACCCAATCTTCTTGTAAATGTGCCCATCTACTTTGATTTTCTTTAATATAGTGAATAATATGATAACTATTATATCTTCATTCAGCATTTTAAAATTGACTAGCAAAAAAAAAAAAATCAATTACCTCTGAAGGTTTATTTTTATCTCTTTTTCATTTCATTCCATAACAATTAAATAACTTTTTTTTTCTGCTTTAGATCAGATATCAGGATATCTCTGATACATATATTGAATGAAACACTAATAAAGGATCACATATAAGAAAACATTTAACAAAGACCATAATAAATTTATTTACATGCAAAACTATTTACAAGATTACCATTGATTATCTTTCACTTCAATTTAATATAATAAATAAATTAACTTTCTATAGCAGTTGTTTTTTTTTTTTTTGTCAAGTTCACAATGATATTAAATCAGCTTAATTTTCATCTTTATATTCTCTAAATGTTTTCTTTTTTTCTTTCTTTCTTTAATTACTTAATTGATTTTGAAGATTTAAATAAAAGATTATTTACTTTAACATACATTACATTGTTGACTCTAATGAAACTCTGACAATGTTATGAGTACATTACGCATACAATTATAATTTTAATTTAAGTGTTTATATCTATAATTTTGAAGTACACTGATTTATATTTTATCCCCGACATTTTACAAGATGCCTAATTATTTGCATAATTTCTTGCTTATAGCTTTCAGATTATAGACTTAATAATATTGACTATATTGCATAGCTGAATTAAAAGATATCAGAAATAAAATACCTTACGCATGTAATTAAACAATAAACTACTAAGGGCATTCAAATCAATAAACAATATTCACTAAAACATAACTAAATATATAAAATAATTTCAGGTCATTAATCAAAAATGCAAGACATGTAAAATAACTAATATCTTCATAAAAATATGTATATTAGGATTGCATTATCTGTATATAACAAAAATATAAAACATTTAATTATTAATACAATAATTAACTTCATTAACTCACACATCTAGGTCAAAACTCATGTCACAGAGCTATGTAAACTGCCCATAAAAACCAAATAAAAATAAATCCATGATAAATTCTTCCATTAAATCAAATGAGCTCCCATGGCTAAGAGTAAATATATTCACTGACAAACAAGTAATAGATGTTACCTTATAATCAATATTATTCCATGATGTAAATGCATAGACAATTCTCCACTTCATTCTTTAAATCACTGCACTAGCATTCCATTATGATTAATCCAAATTATATACAATATCGATGGTAAATTATAAATGATTATTGTTATAAAAGTAAATTCTGATTATTTAATGTATTTCTCATTTAACTATATTTCATTTAAGTGAAATGGCTTATTAAAAATTTCATATATTTCCAATATCGAGATAAATTTTCAGAATTAATAATTCAAATCACTTCCAAAAGCAGGCTCTCAATAACTTAAAATTTGCATTACAAATATACAATTCATACACACATTTCCATATATTGAATCCTGATTTTTCATACATATATAAATTGTGTATGTGTCTTTGGAGAGTACTTCAGATTTGCTCATATAAAAGAATTTGAGTTGTAGGAATAAGAGGATTCCTTTTATTCCTGCATAAATACTTGTATTGTAGAAGAAAGTATTCATTTATTATTTAACACTCTCAAAAGACATGCACAATTAGCTTGAAAGGCTGATATTTGAATGTAATACAAATGTAAACATAACGCCAGATAAAAATAAATGCTTATATACATATATAAAGAAAGTTTTTATTTGTAATCAATTTAACCAGCACATTTAACCTAAACCTACTTTCTTTTACATATTGAATATTGTTTTCCTACTTGTCAATAAAATAATAATTTCAACCCAGAGTTTATTTCCTTTATTTCATTTTTTTTAGCTCCAACCCAATTAATTGATTGCATAATAATATTAATATTTCCTCACTCACACCCTCTCTTTTACTAAATCATTTTTTAATCTTAGGAAACTTTTTGATAGAAAAAATGCATAACATAAAAACAAGAGATCAATTACTATCTTCAAAATTCATTTTTGAGAAGACTTGGAAGTTATTCCAGTTTCCTAAGAACTTAACATAACAAAAACTATCACAACAATCATCTCTATTGAACAGTATTGACTAATGCCAGTCTCTTTTATCAACCAATTCTATAACAGTTTTCTTTCATTATTATTGTCCTTTTATAAAATGTAATATTTGTTTAGCCTAATAAAATTTGTTTAAAATATAATAAAAAAGTTATTGACTCAAATAAACAAACAAACAAAATAAATAAAAACCTTTTTTTACACAATTAACTAATAATAACAAAGTAAGAAATTATATCTGTCATCTATTGCCAAATTTTTAAATGAACAATTGATTTTTTTTTCTGCAAAAAAAAAAAATCTGTGTAAAAAGATTTACTTAAATATAACTTCTGTTTGGTTATGAGGCTTAAATCTTGCAATTGTGAGTACTTACTTAATAACTGTTTCACAAAAGTAAACTATGATAGAGCCATTTATATTTGACATTCCATTTTTAATGTATTAATTTCTAAAACATTCCAAGAGATGTCAGCAGTATACAGATCTTTTCAGAACTTTGTCTATGATTGACAATACATTCCTTTCTTCTGACAAAGGTTTGAAGGTGGTGGTGATTTGTGATTGGCTGATGCTTTAGATTCATTTCCCCTGTGGTTAAATGCCACACAAAACATGATTTTCAATAATTGTTAATGACTATGACACAATTTTTTTTTTTTTTAAATGACACAATATTTTTTACTGAGGAAAACATTTTATTTTTAAAAAAAAAAAACAGCATTTAGAAAGTATATAAAGTACGTTATAAAAATTGGAAAGTACCACAGAAAAAACATTAGAAGCTAAAAATAAAATCATTTTTGTAAAACTCTAAGTGAAATATTTTAATAACAATTAATAATTTATTAACATTTAATTTTTTTTTTTGTTTCTTTGATAACTAATTCTAAATAAATCATTTTTAATAACTTAAAATTCTAATATCTAATATTTCATTCTTTTAACTTTTTTGAATAGATATCGCAAAACCAATAATGATGTGTTGCCTTTGTTATTGGCAAGACCATCAGTTAGATACTTATTTTCATAATTTTAAAATATTAATTTTTTATGTTTTAGCATTTTAATTATTAGAAAGTTTAAATATTTATAATATAGCTTATAAATAAATTTTGTAGTAAAAAAGATTTAATTGCACAAAAAAAGATCAAACATGATTGGTACCATAGTAAAAAATTTCATCGCTAGAGTCTATTCAAAAATTTGGAGATTGGATTGACACTGAAAGAATTAAATAGTTTTTTAAAATTCTGCAGTAATTAAAGTACTGTCAACAATTTTTTTATTTCTTGTGTAAAATACCATATTGAATGAACATCAATCTTCTAATGTTTTCTATATTGATTAATTCCTGTAGCTAGTTTGGGAACAATAAACAGTAAACAAAGATGGGAGGCAATACTCAAAATCTTTGGTTAAGGGAGACAATCCAAAAAAGATAGTTCTTAGGGATATTTTATTTACTTATTCAAGGCTTCTTTTCCATTTAGCAGATACTTTAACTAACAGTGACATTTTTCTGGTGCTTTACAGTGGGTTTATTTTTGACAGACATCCAGGAAAAAAATAACAGATTACCAACTAAAACCTGGAAGCATTTGATGAATAAAACAAATCATTTTTGATCTTTACATAACTTCATGATAATTATCCATTTTTTGACATTAAATGAATTTAATAAACAATTTTGGGTTATTTACCAAATTTGTATACCAACCGATCTTAATTATAATTTACTAATTACATGACTTCCTAAAACACATTTACCAAAATAGATTTAGTTAAAACTTTTACCTCGAGTCTTTGATAATGAATCTTAATTAAATCTGTTCATAAAAAACAGATTTAATAACAATATTTTTTTTAAAAATCCCTATTTAGAATTTGTTTAAGATTAAATGTAAATTTTGTTATTATTTAAACCAATATTGGAATTTCAACTTTCGCACACTCTCAAACAGCCACATAAATAATCTAATGTGATTGTGTAAATATATGTATACATAGGATAATAAACTGAGTTTTGAATTGTTAATATTATTTAATTAAAAGTACACTTATGACCAAAAAAGAAGCTATAAAATAAATTGGACTCTTCCTACTAACTTTATATTCCTCCTTGCTCTTTGCTCTGCCTGATTTTTGACAGCTTATTATTGTCAATGAAGTATCCACTTCATGACATATATATGGGTAGACATCAATATGGTTCTCTATAGAATTATTTGGATGTCACAATGGTAAAAATAATTGTTAAAAGCCTATATCCTTTTTTTATTTATATATTTAAGAATAATCATTAGTTTATTGATGAACAATATATTCATGGTGTCTGATAAGCTAGAGCATTGATGATGATCAGCATTAATATAATAGTCCCAGAATTTTTGATAAGAAATTACTTTTATAATTACTTATGCATAAGCATGCAGGCAAAGTATTAATGATTGCTTTTATGATATAACCTAACTTTGGCATTTGGATAGATCATGATTAGCCTAGATTTTATATGCCTGTCTCTTTTAAATCCAATCACAAGAGATGACCGTTGACTCTTGTTGATTATTGCTGATGATGCTATGTTTATCAAATATAATTATTTATGACAGATTCTAATGTTGATTTTTTTCTAATATTCTAAAATTTTCAAATTTTTTAATATGGTTTAGTAATGACGTCGATTTCAATCATTCATGCTATTCCACAGTTACTTATTATTAGTAGTAGTAGTATAATCGTGTAAAGTATACTTCATAAACAAATTCTCACACTAATAATAATTAAATATTTTTTTTATCAAGGAAAATTAATAGAGATTGAATCTGCGTTTTTAAAATAAATATAAAAATATCAAGTTTAAAAATTAACAAGGAAAAATGTTGCCATTAAAAAAGTCATAAAAATAATTTTTATAAAACTTTTTTTATAAAAATGTAAATTTTTCAGCAAAAAGTTCTTAATTTTCACAGAGAATAGATTTTAAGCTGTCTCCATATTTTAAATTTGTAGCAGTATGTGAATAATAGGTCTAAGAGGATCTATTATTTCAAGATTTCTGCAACAATGCAATTTCTTTTTTTTTTTTTTTGTTAAAAGAATGAGTATCTAAAGAATATATTTTTATCTTTAATAAATAACTAAATAATATATATGTGTATATTAAAACATATATAATTTTTATTAATTTATAATTTTATCGTAGAATATTAATTTTTATTAATTTATTTCTAAATTTGGTTAGATTTTATACATTTATTTTAATAGCTTGTATTATTGATTTCACTTGCTAAGCATAAAAATCAAAAGATTAGTGAAAATTCACAAGTGATGCAAATTTGATTAACAATGAATAAATTACTTCATAATAATAATAATAATAATAATAATAATAATAATAATAATAATAATAATAATAATAATAATAATAATAATAATAATAATAATAACTAATTAAATAATGAATAAAAGAAACTTAATAGAGTTTGAAAAAGATATAATTGTCTTTACTTTGTATTGTTTGGTGCAAAGTAGAGTGATAGATTGGAGCTCATGGTCCATGGATCAAAGCCCAGTCTATCATTATTAATGTATCAAGTCCTTGGAATTCCCAAACAATAAATCAGTCAATTATTTAATACAAATAATTTACATAAATAAAAAGTAATTTCTTAGTTTTACAAATATTTTTTATAAGAATGTGAAAAACAAAATTTCACATACTAAAATGTAGTAGCATTAACTTAGTTACTATAAAATAATTATTTATTCACCTTTATTTTAAGTGATAGTTGTTTAATAATACTACATGTCAATGGTTATCAAATGGCATGCCTGCTGCATGTAAAATGCCATAAAATATAATGGCAAAAGTACCATAATATTTTTACATGGCTTATAAACCTTTCAGGGGATGTATCACATTAATGAATTATAGTATTGTGATCTCTGTAACACACAACCAACAACAGCACATCATGGCAAATGAGTTCACCCAAATCTATAGATTTGTCCATAATTTTGAATTGAATGATTTAAATGCAATACTAATAATTCTATATTTTAATTATTATTTTAGTTTCTGAATAGTAGATGTATTTAAAAGATAAGAAAGCTTTAAAGTTCAAATATCAACTTATAAATTTTGATGGACATTGTTTCAATTATATTAGTAAGAGTACAACAATATTTTTTTTTATTTCTAAAGATATTTTTTAATGTTAAAAACATTTTTATGAATTTGAAACATAAATTAATAATAAGAATTAAATGCATTTTATATATTTAAAAAAAAAAAAAATTTAAAATTACATGGTAAAAAAATAAAAATATATTTTATATTGTTTTAATAAAGTCAGAAATATAAGCTTTTTTATTTTACAAGATAATTTCATTGTTTTTAAAATACTTTTGTTACTTTAGTTATTTGATATATACTTTATAAATGTATAAAAAATAATTTATTTTCCTACAAATTTTATTCCAGTTGAAGGTTGCCTATATAAAACATTTATCTTAAGGAATGAGCTCTATGTAGTTGTTACAAATGATAAGTAGAAATAATGTAAGAACTCTTCACTGATGTTAACATTTCATTTGCTTCCAATTGAATACAATATAATATCATAAGTTGTTAAACATTTGATAATTCAGATTTATAATAAGTACTAATACCCTAAATATTTGACTAGTTTTGTGCTACTTTTTGCAGTACATGTATCATAAATTTTTTACATCAAACTAATAATAAAGTTGTTTTCATCAATACTGCATATAGTTTTTATTTTCAAATTAAAATTATTATTACCAATCCTTTATTTTTGAGTGAAATTAAACTGCATTTAATTTATTTTGAAATAACAGAAGAGTTTCATTTTTGAATGCAAATAAAAATACATTTGCATTTTATTTTTAAATCAAAATTAAAATTTATAGTTATTGATTTTCTGAATGAAAAGGAAAATTAATTCTATACAAAAACTAACAATTTCAAATGGTCATTCAATGTAATGATTTTAGAGTTGAAATTAAATTCAGATTGTTTATGTCCAAAATCAATTAAATAATCTTAAAAATTAGTCTATAGTGCAAAATTACACTGAACAAAATTATACAAAGTATATAATTTTTCAAATGAAAAATTAAAATAAACATTTTAAAATCAGATATACATGAAATTGTTTTGAAATAATAGTATCATTTATTTCAATTTTTTCTACAATATATATATATTCCTGGAAGAAAACTAAATTTTTACATTAATTTCCAATAAAATGTGTTTTTGTTAATATTTTCAAATAGATTTATGCCATTAATAATTTTTCTCATTCAAAATTGATATTTTATTTTGCAGTTACAATATTTAAGATTTTATTTTTATTTTGCGAGTATGAATATATTGTACCAATTATAAATATATTGTACCTGTTAGGATCCTGGCTCCTTCATAATGTGATTATGTACATTTTTTTGTCAACTTGTAATTTTGCTCTGAAATAATAATCGCTAAAACTGCCAACTGATAACTCTCTACTTTATCTGGCAAAATACAATACCTACTATAAGATTTTAATTAGTATCTTAACCATATTTTTTATCATTTATTTCATTTAAAAATAATTCAAAATTAAAATCAATGAAGAAATATCAGAATGTAATTAGAATGGTACTTGTATACTAAACATACAATGGAGAGTATAATATTGTAATTTTGGAGAAAAAAAAAGTTTTTGCAACTGACAAATATAAATCAAGCCAAATAACTCCAATCAAAGCAGGTTTTGAAAAAGAAAATCACATTTTTCAATATACATTGCAGGGTTTATTTTCTTTCAATCGCAATATTACACATGTGAAATGGCCTCCTATCTTCTCTTCGCTGCATGTTTAGTACACAAGCCAAATGAGAAGAAATCCAAATAGATTTTGGAAAAAAAAAGTTTTTGCCACTGACAAATATAAATCAAGCCAAATAACTCCAATCAAAGCAGGTTTTGAAAAAAAAAAATCATGTTTGTCAATATATATCACAAGGTTTATTTTCTTTCAATCTCAATCTCAATATTACACATGTGATCTTCTCTTCGTTGCATGTTTAGTACACAACAAGCTCTTGTCACTCTTCCCCCACCTTTGTTTTTTTTTTCCAAAATCTGCTTGGATTGATGTTATTTTTGACAATTGACTAAAGTGGTAAGAAAATTCTTTTTTATAATCTATAATTATTTATTAATCTGAATTATTTGTTGGGTTTTTTTTAATCCAATCAATACATATTTTTCTGCAAAATCTTGATACGCATTCATTTTGGAGGGAACATTAGTGTAAATTTTCTGCGGTCAACTGAAAATTCAATGGGTTTATTTATTATAATGTAAGTAGCATTTGTGTATATTTTCTGTGTTTTTGTAAATATTATTGAATAAATTTAGTGATTGTTTGATGCGTCTGTCAAATAACATTTGGTAGTTTTGATTCGGTACTTTGGATTCAGGGGCCATTTTGCTTATAAGATAGATCAAAAAATTTTGTTTGTGTGAACCTGCCGATGACTTTGTGAAAAGTCTGCCCATATGTGCTTTTAAAAAAACTATTTCTACACATATTTGGAAATGAATTGAAGTATATGTCCTATAATATTTATTTTTTAGTCCTTTTTAAAAAATATTGTGTACTATTCCTACAACGAAAAAATGTTAGGAGGGTTTTCCACATTCGTATCAATACATCAGTAACTTTGTAATGCTTGATAACTTTGTAAATAGTTGACAAAAGAACAACATGTAAAAATACTGGTGTATTGATATGAATGTGAAAAGACCTCCTATCTTCTCTTCGTTGCAGGTTTAGTACACAAATGCCATTAGTACAAATATTTAGTATGGTAAACTTCAATAACAATTTTAACTTATGATCACATTGTATTTGAAATCATTAATAAAAAAGAACAAAATAAAAATACTTTAATTTTAGGAAAATTATTTTGTCAAAGTGATGTTATTTAGTTGCACATTTATGAATCATTAGTAGGTAATAGTATGAATACTGAACCCTAACACTTGATGGTGTTGTTTTTAACACAATGTACATCAATATACCATTTTAGCAGCCTAACTTATGGCTAACACTGCAACAGTGTTGTTTAGAGCCATAACAGGTTGGCTAGAGCAGGGGTCCCCAATCCTATGCCCGCGGGCATCCCGCCGCTATCCAAACACGATAAAAAATTATTTATCTGATACAAATAATTTTAATTTTTTAAATTTCTTATAAATTATTGTATTATATTGTAATAAAATTGTAGGGCATACTATACTTTTACAGCATAAAAATATAAACGTTAATTATATGTTAAAATTTTATTTTTGAAATAAATATTTTTTTTGTACCTTATGTGTATTATTAACAATATCCAACTATAAATTTACATTGAAAAAAATAAATGGTGCCCACCACCTGGCCGGTATTATAGAATGTGCTCTTAAGTGCAAAAAGGTTGGGGACCCCTGGGCTAGAGGGTGATGTATCCTAAGATTATGTAATGAAATACTATGCCCATTGACTTGTGACATTATTCCTCAAGTGAGCACAATTCAATTCTCATTACTGTCTGATTTGATGGTGGCTGTATTTGAAGAATGCGAAACTATCAAAAAATTCACTGTGGAAAAATTTTGAAAAAGTGTAGTGGATTTAGTATTACACATTAAGAATTATCAGGCCATCATGCATGCTTCCCTATGATTTTGAACTGCACACAATCTGAAAAGGTTAGAGTTTTCAGCAGAGTTCTGCCAAGTTCTCTCGCAAATGCACGTTTACACGTAAATCCGTGTAAAAACAGTAAAATGTCACCAGAAAATGTTCAAAATTTGTTGAAAGTGAGTGAATTACCAGCCACAGAAGTTGACGCTATTGTGTTTTTGCAGAAAAAGAACATCCTGTCAGATGCAAGGCTATGCATTTGCGGGAGGAGTATGGTTTTGGTCAACTACAGGATCTGGGGAATTCTGTTGCCACTTCTGCAAGCATACCTGGGGTCTGCGTAAGAGGTTGGTTGGATGGCTCCAAAATCCTGTTACTTACAGCTTTGAGGCTCATCTCCTATTGGAGTCAAGCAAACCATACCCCCCCCCCCCATGTTTTTTTAAAACAAACTGTTTAAGGCTTTTTGAAAAAGGCAAAAAATAAAGGAAGAACTTTTCACTATCAATATAAAGGTTTCGGTAGCTTAAATATTTAAAAAAAAATACACCTCATAATAAGAAAATAAAAGACGATATTTAAAAATCAAACCAACAACCCCCCTCCACCCTCTAAAAACCAACTGTTGGTTTATTAAAAATGAATTGATTAATAGGGCTCTTCAACAAACAAAAAAAAAGCTCAAAATCAATAAAAAGTCGATAAGGAAAAAAGTAGATAATTTAAAAGCAAACCAATCTCCTCCAATAATTCATATATTTTGTTAATCTATCTCTTTATATGTATTCTATATTCAAACACATTTAAAATTAATATGCGAAGTTTCTAGTACATCGGCAAAAGATACTAAATGACGAGAATTAAAATTCAAAACCAACTGTTGGTTTAAGGTTTTAAAAATAAAAAAAAGCGATAATTTAAAAGCAAACTAACCCCCCACCCCCCTACACCATATAAAAACAAAGTGTTTGTTTATTAAAAATGCAAAACAAAAAAAAACACATACAAATTTTATGTATAGAAAGTGGAAAAAAAAATTTTTACCATAGTATTCTGTAAAGAAACCTACGGACGGAGTGAATCAGTATAAAGAGTGTCATCAAACGGTAGAATTCAGTATTCATACTATTAGTATATGTTACACTTCACATGTAATAATTTACCTATATGTATGTATGCAGATATTACATCAATTGTTTAAAGTAACATTCAAATAAAATCCATGTGAGAAAGTGATACAGCGACAAAAACGGAAATTATAAAAAGATATTATTTTGTTGTGAAAATAACAAATCTATAAGTTGTATTAAAAAGGAAAAATCTTTTATTAACTTTATTGGATACTTTTAAATTTTGAGAGAATCTACACATATACTACCAATAAATTATCTAGAAGAAACTATATTTTAATTAGCAGATTCTATTTGTTGAAATGTCTGTGTGCATAAGACCAATTAAAAAAAGAATAAAAACAGATTGCTAGATTCAACCACATTGATGTCTGTTACCTAACGATTATGGATTTAAATTAAAATCATCTAATGAATAAAACCATGACTTCCAGTATATTATAAATTCATTCTTGCTTTTAGTAAAATATTCATTCAAATTTGGAACATATGCACATAAAACAAAATAATCGCACGCTTATTGGGAGTAAAGTGTTAGCCATTATAAATAAAATAAAATGTCAGTTTCATAGAAGGAACCAAATTAATTCTAAACAACTACTTTAAGAATTGTTCACTAAAAGAAAGAGAACAAATATAAAATATCAAGCATACTAAGTTTTAGTAGTGAGCCCTTAATACCAACTACCAGATATAGTATTTTATTACATCTCTCTGGAAACATATTTATGTACACATTGGAATATTATAATGTTTTTGGATAACACAGAAAATAAATGAATACTTATAGGTGATATTAAATGGAATTATGATACTAGAAGCTTATTAGATATCACAGGAATCAGTGATTATTAAAATTTACCTTTAGATAGATTCACCTATGTATTCAAAGTGGATTATATAATTATCAGCCACCTACCATATACTTAAAGTAGTTAAAACACTAAAAGTAATATGGAATAGATTATATTGGACTATCTTAAGGACTGCAATCAAATTATCTAGTGTTATTATCATTTTATTTTGGATACCTATATATTCTTATATCAATTTGACCACTTCAGCCCAGTATAGTGAATATGGGGATGCTAAATATTCCAATGATGCCTTCAAATTTTTGTTTTTAATTTTATTTAAGTTATATTATATACGACTGTTAAAGGATGATTTCATGTATAGTGTTATATAAAATAAACAATCACATTCACACATTCAATTAAAGGAAGCTGCCTAAAACCACAAAAAGATAAATAGCTATTGAAAGATACTTGCCAAGATAACTTATTTAGGTTCAACCCCAACATAGGCCATAATAAATTAATAATTCTCAATACTAAATTACTATCAGCAAAATTTAGCTGAATGTGTATTTTCCTTTAATTCAAGTTTAAGTACCTTGTTTAACATTGCTCATAGTGTAAGTACACATATACTAGATATGATAAGCTAATGTTATTTTAATATGCAATTTCATGACTTATATTCTAGTTACCAATGTAAATAAAATGTTTGTCTATGAAATTAAAATTATAGCTTTAGTTATTTCATTTTATAGTACTCAGATAGGTCTATCCAACTGAACATCAATTCATATTACCAGAATTATTTATTGATGGTAGATTTAATCATAAGAGCTAACAAAAGTTACTAACCAAATAAAATTCAGATTGTAATAGTGTGAGTAAATTGGGTTTTCATATATATATACATATGACTTTACTGTCATCAAGCATAATTCTGTAGTCTTAAAATACAAATTTCATAAATATTAATAATCTCTCTAGCTTGTGGGCCATATAAATTATAGATTCCTCATATATGTCTCTCATTTTGGAGTATACATGAAGTAACTGTTTTAAAATCAATAAATATCCATTATAAATATACTATATGCAAGTTCGAAATAATTTTAATGGTAAAAATAATAAAATACATTTTAATTAATCAGTAGCACTTTTGATTACATCGTAATCTTTATCAGTTGTAAATTAACAATTAAATATGGCCTCAGTATTCTTCAACCATGAAAAATCTTGTAATTATAAATTTATTTTTAATGTAAATGATACCAAAATATTAATGAAAGAAAGAGATCATAAAAAGACGAAAATTAAGAAAGCAATATTGATAAATAAATTTAAAGATAATATAATAAATAAACAAGCAGCAAATACTGGCATACACAGTTCATCGAAAATCACATGATACTAAACTTCCATATAAATTTACATTAATAAGGATTACAATATAATCAAAAGCATTACGAATTAATTAAAATATATATTTTATTTTTACCATTAAAATTATTTGAAACTTATATATTGATTTTTAAGTATTTCAACAAATTTTTACATGTGAAAAGATTAAATATAAATAAGTCATTTATTCCTTTATTAGAATGTATAAAAAATATAAAATATTTGTATTCATTTAAATGATCAGATGTTCAATCTGATTGTATCATTCAGTATTTCATTTGCACTTACCAGATATATATATTCTTTTTCTTTCTATTTTATTATTAAACAATATAAAAAAATGCTTTTCATTAAGATTCTATTTTAAAAAAACATTCCTATTAAAAGCATAAATTCAAAAAACAAAAGTCATTTGACATTTATGCAAATAAAATTTTTAAAAAGTATGTTAGAGAGAAATAAAGAGAAAGAAAAGACTTAAATGTTGTCTAGAGACAAAAAAATGTATTAGTAACAAAATAAAAATATTCTCCATTACATTTAAATAACAAATTTATGTATAACATAAAATATTAAAAACTAACCTTCAATTACTAAAAAAAAAAAAACTTCTTCTGGAAGCAGTACAAATAATTTATTCTAATAAAATACTTTTATAAAGAAATAAAAAATAAAACTTCAATGCAAACACAACATACTTATAGATTAACAAATCTTTAATTACTTTCCAAAATAAATTACTAAAAATCAACTAGAAAGGAAATTATATTATAAAAGAATTTACAGTCTTTCAAATCCTATCCATGAGCAGTAAAAACTTTGTTTCTTTGAAAAAGTTTTAACTTGATTTCAAGTTTCAAATAACATTAGAATTTTTTGAAGATCAATAAAATAATGATTATTATCCTTTTTAATTCTTTTGTTGTTGTTTTTTTCCCATTAATAAAACCAATGAGAAAATAAAAACACAAGCTTACATGGGAGTACATGCAAACTTTCAAACATTTATACTTTCTTACAATATGTGGCCAATGTGCATGCAACAACATTTGCATCTGAATATTATTTTATGCTTCTCTGCAATTCTATAATTGTAAATAGGCAATACATTATTTATAATATCAAATAGTAGAGAAAACATTCATATATATATATATATATATTGTAACATTTATTTATATATGTTACAAATATATTGGCATTTGGCAAAAGCTAAAAAAGTAAATTTCGATTTTTTTTTGATTAGTATAATTTTTGTTAAGAGCGTACAATGAAAGTTAAATTATTCTTCGATATTTTTTTAATTAGTAATAACGTAATTGGAGAGAACAAAAAAGAATTCCAAAAGCAAGTAAAAAGATAAGCTAAAAGAAAAATATTTCTAGCTAATTAAACATGGCCGAAAACTTGATAAGAAAATAGAGACTTTAGTACATAAAATTTTAAAAAACTGTATAAGATTAGAAAGGCATGGTACGAGCATGCGCAGAAGCCCTAAAACTGGATATAAAAAGGAGGGATCCGGTTGAAGGAGGGTCTTGTTCGTTTTATTTCGCTAGTTGGTCTTGGATAACATTTAATATGTCCAAGATCACTCGTCACCGAAGGAATTCGGCAATGTCGCAGTGAACCGGAGCTCCTGAAAACATCAGACCTAATGATGTACCCCAGGAAAAGCCTTCATGACCAACTGGGAAATGGACCACAAGAACAAGCAAGAACCGAACGGCCGAGCTCATTATTACAGAAAACTATGCATAGTTCGCTACAACATTCGTGAATTCACAAAGCTTACCGGTAAGTTAAGAATAATAATCCTGATTGTGACCCAGTTAAATAGTTAAAAAAAAAACTACTCGTGAAAATATAGCTATAAAAGGAATCCCGATAGTGACTTTATATTTCTATATGAGAGACTCTTAATTAACCAAGAACTTTTTGCTTATTTTAAATGATATTGATATTTTCTATATATTTTCCACCTAAATTAAATGTGTTCTCTCCAAAGTATTAAACAATATTTAACCTAGAAATGTTTTATTTTGTTAGAATAAAAGAGATTATACTTTTATCAATTTTTTTTTTATTGTGCGTTATTAATAGAAGTTATTATTTTTGTTATTAGATTTATTTTAGTGAAATAGGATTTAAGTGTAAGTTACCTTTGCCAATATGTTTCAATACGCCAGGGCTAACAATCGTAAAAAAAATATTAATTCCCATTACGGTAGAATTACCGTACAAAATAAAAATATTATAAAAGGATCTTTTTATTTTTCTTTGTTTTACAATTTGCGAGAGGTGCTGGCGGCATATTTCAGCGGATTCTTAGGAATCCTGGCGCCCATAGGAAATAAAATTAAAAGTTGATTTATGTCTATGGTACAAATTCGTAATCAATTAATAGGCCGGAGTCGATCAGGAAAAATAGCTGTGTTAAGAATAGAAATACAACTTTCTTTTTTTTCTTGATACAGTTTGATCAACTCACGCTCAAATATATATTTGGGGCGTATAGTGGTCTAGTAAAACGGAAAACGATACAATATATATATATATTAATTCATAATTTATTCTGACAATAAAATGGACAAATTTCTTATTGAAAAAAGAAGCCAAGAAGATGACTATGGTGAAAATACAACAAGCAGATCAACTGCATAATTGCATTATAAGAAAAAGTAGGATATTTTTTACCAATTCAAATAAATAACTCCACTGATATTAAATGGAACATTCAATTATTAGCACTTTTTTTCATTTCATGTGTGATAAGTAAATAATAAATTATTTTTTTGCTGCAAAAAACTTGAAAAAACTGACAGACAAGATGTACATTATACACAACATTCCTAATTGCTAACTCATAATTTATATTGGAAATCATGTATAGAAAATTGTACATAAGATTAATCCATTGATGATTAGTCAGTAAATGATTTATAAACTTAGTTAAAAAAGCTGATACTGATTTCATGTCAACACTTTATTTTCTGCATCATAAAATTCTTAATGGAAAAACATTTGATAGTAAATTTTAAAATGTTCTACACATAATGATAAAAACTGTAAACTATAAAAAAAAGTAGAATTCTTAAATCACCTTTTTTTTTGCCAAATTTTATGAAAAAATTAGAGAAATCATGATAATCTCAACAGTATTTGTATAGTTTTAGATCATAACTGGCATACAAAATTTCTGTACTTGGTTGAATAATTTGAAGAATTAAATAAAATTAACTAAACTATGCAAGGCAACTAAAAAATATTTTGCATCCAATGGCCAATATTAAATCTATAAAAATGAAACAGAACTTAAGGCTCACCATAGAATATCAGAAGTTAATATAATGTTTGTCATTATCTAAGAATAATAAAAAAAAATACCATTGACATCATCTTCTGCTATCAATAATTTTTAAAAAATGTCATTGCTCTCTAAAAAATTTCATTAAAAATATATATTCAGTATTATTTTTCAAATTTATATACTGAACATTATGAATGACTAAGAAATCCATTCACTGCAGCAGTATCATATCAATCTAAAATAGGTCTAATAAACAGGAGGGATTAATAAACTTAATAAGTAATGGAAATTTGAAATAAAATAAAAAAGTTCAATTTTCTACCTATTTAATGAAAATTAGACTATTCTATATTGTAAACTCTGTCATGAGTTACATATACAACCTGATAAATAAATGTAAAAACTAAATGAAGGTTAAAATTAAGTTTTAATAATAGTTTAGCTTATGTTAATAACTAAAAGAAAAAAAAGAGCTTGACTTTATGTTTTAAAACTTTTAAAGGCTTCACTATGCAACACTAAAATGAATTAAATGACAAAAAAAAAAAAGTAACCTCAGAAAGGGATAATAATTTTAACTTTAAGAAAAATCCTTTTTCTTCATAACTTTTGATACAAAAATAATTAATTAAAAAAAGATAAATTTAGGTAAATAATTTTTTTCCAAAACATAAACATATTTAAATTTAGTTTAATTATTTATAACTTAAAGAATTAGTGAGATAAACTATAATAGATTAAGATCCTTAATCTTGAAAATCAGTTTTAAAATGTAGTTTGTTTCATATGTTTTGTTCTATTATCTTACCTTTATAATTTTAACAAATCTAAGCAATATTCCAATGTTGATTAATAAAAAGTGAAGGCAGATAATCCACAGCCAATGGGAGAGTTATATATAAAAGGTTCATTTTTTATTGTTTTATTCATTTCCTATTGAAATTTTGACCATGCTAATCAACCACAAAATGCTAGTCATTATTATATTTGTGATTTTAAAATTATTTATTACAATACAAGTTTAAATGTATATACATTCTTAAAAACAATATTTCAATTATGCTAGTAAGTACAAACAGGTAATAAACTAAAATAGGTAAACACAACCATAGGTATAGTTTTTTTTACTAGAAGATGGCTGTATTTATGTACATCCACAATGTCTGAATAGAGATCTGTGGGAGGGGGGTATTTGTCCTGTCTTTACCGAGTCTAGTCTATGTGATACAATGAGATGCCTAAAAAATTGCTAAAATAGATGCCAATTAAAACCTACCAATTGCATGTAATACCTGTTAAAAACAGAGAAGAAATGAACCATAAACCAAAAATTAGTATGCGCATTAAGGAGGAAAATAACATATAAAACATCTTAATATTCTATGTAAGCTAAAAATTACATAAAATCATGACAATGAAACAAACTTCAGTTACCTCAGTAATAGAGACTCCTGAACATTAAATTGAGATGTCAAACATTTTAAGCGCCAAAAGAAAAAGACTAAATCAAAGTTGAGCTCAAAAAAAATTTAATAAAATTATTTCAATTGATTCATATTCAAATAGTTATTAACTTCATTAATAATTATTAAAATTGATTTCATTTTGTGAAGATATATTTTTTTTAATTTTATTCTAACATTTAAATTGACTTTTAATAATGAAAATGTAGCTCCAGTATGTTGATTATTCACCCACTATTAACCAATCCAAACAATCAATCAAGTTAAAGGGAACGAAAAGAAATAAAATGAATTAAGCTATAATATACTTGATTGATTTCACTGATCCATTCTAAAAAAAATTTTTTTTATTATCACTATATACATTTGTAAATATGAGGGCTGAAGAAAGTTAATTTCTTTAATTTGTAAATATGAGGGCTGAAGAAAGTTAATTTCTTTAATTAAGTTTTTATTATCATCATCATCATCATCAATAAAACAATTGTCATCCATAATGCAAGTACTTGGTTTATGTTTAGATTTAGAATGTGTTATGATACAGCTGCTCTGATAGGACTAATTGAAATACATATCTATTAGACTAATATATATGTGAAGTAGATGATAATCAATAAGATTGGAGTTTGCCATAAAATCAGTTCTTGGGGTGAGCCTCAGTCTGATTATCAATAGCTATGAACAAATAGGATTAAATTTTAAGGTTATAGTTATCCTATCTTGTATAAAATCATTACTAGTCATCAAATGGCTAAGTAATCACTCCCTAAACTCATGAAGGTAGAATATAAATCACTAAAAGACATAATTCCATTAGAATATCAATAACTATTAAGAAAAATAGAAGAAAAATTAAAATTAATTGAGAAAAATAAGTATTTTATTTAATATGAAAAAAATATATGGCTTGCATCAGCTTCCAACATTGCATTACATATATTATCGATTTATAATTTTATTGTAATTATTATATATCAAATTTATGATTATGTAAGAAAAACAACTTATTTAATACTTTTGTAATCATTTAAGAAACAACTTAACTATTTAATATATAAGTTATTTATAATTATATTGAGCAATAAATACATTTACAACACATAAAAAGAAACAGTCACAAAAAAAAATTACTAAGTTAGAAATGACACTATTTTTAAAAAAAGATTGAAAATAGCTGTATGCATGTAAATTTGAAAAATAAATTTAAATTTACTGTTGAGATATAATTAAATAAAATTTTATATCAAGATTTGATTATTAATAATAAAATTATCTATAAATAAATACTAAGATTATTGTTTATAGTTTTTTGTTATTACTAATATTATATATATATATAATAAACTAATTAATCAATATTAACAGTATAACTGGATTGTAAATTTCTACAAAATTTAATTCAACCATGCTTCAAGTATATGATTAATGTTATTTTAAAATTCATTTATTTAAGCACATGTAAATTAATAACTCAAAGAATAATGTAGATATATTTCCTAATAAATAAATTAAAAAAATTTAATATACATATATATATTGTACCAATCGGAATGAAAGTGAAGATCGAATCTACATGCAAAAACAATATCTGCATTACAAGGGCGCCATCTAAGCATTTGAGCCTAGAAAAATTTATAAAGTAGGCAGATACGCGCTGTTAAGATTCCACTTTCTTTAAATATTCCGACCGTTAGCCCAGGTCACTAGCTCAGCGGAGACGCAGAGATAAAAATCTATAAATTTTATATCTTAAATATAAAAGAATAAAAGCCACTGCCAGAAATTAACACAAAATATTTATTTACGCACATATAAAATCATTCTAAACTCGAGGAAAAGGTTTAACATTTTTAGATTTTTATATTCTTATTACTCTTTAATTTTACATTTATATAAATTTCAATGATTTTAATTTTTTTTTTTATTTAGATTGTCAAGTATGAATAGACTACATAGATCTGCATTTGAAAATAAAACATTCTATCCCTATTTAACCCTAGGCTAAAATTCGCAGTCAAACTGGCATCAATCCATCCGATACATTTATGTATTCAATGTAGCATGAAAATACAACAGCACAAAGATGCTATACTGTCAGGAATGGACATCTGAACAATATAGTTTAAGAAAACATTGACTCTTGTCTAATACAGGAATATGGCTTCTGTATAGCAAGAAGAACAATAAAATAAAAACTCCATAGGAAGGGACTGCGATCCTTTTTGCCGACTTACAATCCCATCCATAGGCAAAGGGTTGGTGCGGTGTATACAGCAATTCTGCACGTAGCGAAACTCATACTACATCTACTAATTACACAAATATATCCAATCCATTGACCCAATTCAACAATGACACAAATAACCTAAGATTTCCCTCCCCTAATATAACTTTACAAATCTATATAGCCATTCACACCCGACTTAATTTTAACATTTAAATACGTTCGCACAGATTTGTTTAAAAATGTTGGGTATAGATCGATTACATAGATTCCACGGTCAAAAACATTTCAAAATAAACATAAACGATCAAAATACAAAATTATTGATACCGACAATCGCAGAGGGAAACTTATAAGTAACCCAATAGTATTCACCATAAGATACATGCATTGTCACCAATAACTTAAAAGACATCCGAATAAATACATTTTAGATACTCACCGTAAGGTATCATTATTTATCGAATGTCTATATATTTTGATCAAATATGAAAACCAAAATATAATTAACTGCAAACGAATCCATGCAAGCGTCTATAAACAACTTAAAATTTCCTCATTTAAAATTTAACAATAAATATCAATACAATAAATAATAAATGGAAATGATTTTTTTTTTTATCAAACGCACACATATATAAAATTTCACATTATCAATTTAGTTGACACATAAGTCAGAGAAAAGTTCCTTTTTATAAAATTTAAATTTACTTATCAATCTTTAAAGTTCTTAATTAATGTTATGATTTTAACAATTGTTCAGTTCTATTGCTTACGATAGAGAAGTCCATGTTCCCGTTGGCAATTCCCACGCCGACTTTCCTGGAAGACCGGTCTGATGTTTTGGAGGTGGCAGTTGCTGGTTCTGTCCTGGTATCACAGTCTTTGCATTTTTAAATAAGTGAGTGAGGACGACAAGTGCGTCTTGTCGCCAGACTCACCAAAATCAAGTTGGAAAAAGCTCTCTGACTGGAACTCAATATTTTTTTCTTTTTATAGTCCTCCTATGGATTCCATGAACAAAAACGTCACTGTTCTGTTTTTTCGTTATGGTCCGGGCCTTTATTTGGCTTCCATTGGTCAAGCTAAAATCCCTTTCTTCTCTTATCTAACTTTCCATCTGACTTTTTAATTAAACAGCTTTTAGATAATTAATAAACAATCATTTCCATTTATAGATTACAGGAATTAATTAATACCTGTTTTTATTTTAACTTACGTTATTTTTTTTATTAAAATACTTTTATAAATCTTTTTTTTATAAAAAATACATTCAAATACCTTTTTTTATTTATTAAAAAAAATATATTTTTAAAGTTTAGCATCTGTGCGAATATATATACGTATAACAAACGTTTTTAATTTTAGCGTTTAGTTTTTTTTTTACTTTTATTTTTAATACACTTATTTTTATATGCGAACTTAAAAGTTTTTTATTTTAAATTAATGTAACGACATATTTATATATCGTTACAATATGTTTGCTCCCAACTACATAGTTATTACAATTTTTAAAGTAGATTTATTTTTAGCATTGTGTTGTAATGGCAAATAAAGTTTAATAGTTAGTACATTTGTCTTCTAAGCTTATGATCTGAGTTTAAAATCCTGGCACAGTAAATTTGAGGATTTTTTTTCCAGATCATAAGAATTTTTATAATTTCCCTTTCAGTTAGGTGACCCATAGCCAAACAAATTATACTTCCAATAATTATCAGTATATGGATATATAACTATTATTTGTTAGAGAATAAAGCTTTTAAATCAATCAGACTTAATTAGTTATGGTTTAAAGAAAAGACTATAAACTAACTGTAGTATAATGCAGCCTACAATATAGGCAAGAGTAGATGTTAAATTCCAATGAGCAATGAATGTATCCAGAGTTTACTTGTACCTTTTTTGGGCATATCTCATTAATTAATATTTTTTTTATTTTGTTTAAAAATTGATTATTTTATATATTATAAAATATATTGTGTTTGGTTAAATCTAAATTATTATTATTTATTTATTTATTTATTTATTTTTAATATTCATACTTCTTGAATGTTATATTTAGAAACTAAAAATCGCTCTCAACATTCAAAGTTATATCTTGATTTTTTTTTTTTTGTTTATTTTTTTATTTTATTAAAATTTAACAAAATTATGATGATTGCTTTTACTTCTTTTGATTAATCTAATAAAACTCGTGATGTAAAAGCCTGTAATGATGTAGGGTCAAAATTGAAAATTAGCTAGGCTTCACAAAAGTGTTTAATCAGCCAGAATTTAGCAAAGCTTTTTTCTGTCATTCTGATCTACTATCCTTCACTGGCCACATCATCACTTCTAATTATGTTCCAGGTCATAATGTCTATCTTTTATGAAATTTGAACTTAAAAGCTTTGCAACTCTAAAAATCTTTCAACTGAAAAATCCGAACACTTTAAAATCATGGATTTTCTTCATCATCCCCCACCCACCCCTTATCAAATAAATGAACAAAAAGTTTTTTTTTTTAAATTCTCATTTTGATAATCATTACTTTATATGATAATCATTAATATTTTCATCTCCAACAACAAAAGTTACTATTATTTTTGCAATATTAATAACAACAATAAAGTTAACAATTGTTACTATTTAATAATATTAATAAAACAAACTAACAATAAATATAACTGAGATAGGAAGAAGTCAGAATAATGGCTTGCAATATATATATATACAAAAAAAATCATTCTAAAGGTGAAAGTGGGCATTATTATTAAAAACTTTACCTAATCAGGGTATATTATATTCCATAAGAATTCATGTAATTTTTGCCAAGACAAACAACTGTTATCAATACTAGAGACTCCCTAGTAATCCTTGTATGCAGAATTGCTTTTGAATGACATTGATTATTCAATATTATTTGTTTGTATTTTTTGTTATTTACTATACAAAATATATTTATAGTTCAAACTATCAAATCTTAGAGGAGAAATTTCATAGATCAAAAATTAAAGTAATAATACTATATCATTATATTTCCAGAATGAAAATACTATATGTTGAAGGAATATCAGAAATGTAGATGAATAAAAATTTTGAAAATTTCTGCAAATAATTTTAGTTTTTCTAAAGACCAACTGTAATCAACATATTCCTTGATCCATAATGAAAAACATAAAAAATAAATTAAAATGTCATTACCCTTATATATATTGTACCCTCACTTCTCGATATATGATATAACTTAAAATATGACTAGCTCAATTAAATCATTATGCTCGGTTAAAATATGTATAGTTATCTTTAATATATTTTATAATACTATATCTTATCAAATTTATTATAAACTTATCAAAAATTAATATAGTTCAATATTATGTACTAATTAAATAAGTATTTACTAAAATCATGAGACTGTGAAGTGAAGTTACAATTGGTAATTGAATTTACATTGAGCCAATGTCTTTCTAAGACACTGTCTCAATGGCATAAGAATACTATTACTTCTTTATTATCTCATTACTAACTCTACAGCACTCTTATGACTTTTATAAATGAACTATCTTTAATAATAATAGATAAATAAATATCAATCTTTTGTTAAGGAATTATAATTAAATATTCTCAGGTTATTCTAATTATCTTAAAGTAATAATAATTCGTGCAGATAGGAATGATAAGGGATTTAATATCAAACCTAAATACACCTAACTTATTCTAATAACAATAACTAACAATAATAATCTTTAGGTATAGCTTAATCTTATCTATTTTATTATACTATTAATTATTAAGAAAACAAGTAAATCATATACATTCTTTCATTTCCATATAGTATCTTAATTTTAAAATATACTAAAGTCTTATAATTTAAAATCTGTCAATAACTAATATTATATTTATATATATAATTACTTGACCATTGTATATTATTGTAATGTCAATCAATCTTTATAAATTATATTAATAAAATATTTTTTTCTCAAATAATAAAATAATAAATTCACATTCAATATTATTACTCAAATTATCTGTTCAAATTGTAAAATAATGAATTGAACATTTTTAAAAAAACAACTTAACAAATTTATTTACATTAACTTTAACAAATAACTTATTTACACTATTTACATTTAAAGTGGAAACCAAAGAAAATAAAAATATAAAAATAATAATACAAATTTTTACACTGTATTATTTCCATAATCATAAATAGATAATTTATACATTTCTTAAAATGTTCTATCAATAACATTTAATTAAATTTATGACTTTGAATTTTAATAAACATCATTTGTCATCAATTAATACAAGAAAAGGTTTTATGTGAAATATCATTCATGTAGCATATATGTAAATAAATAGACTTTAATAATTAAAATGCTATTTCACTTAAGTCTTACTGCTATTTATATTATAATGTACTAGTATGTATTACATTTTACTATCAGTATTACTCAAAGATCAATTAATGTATAAACTGATATAACTTTGTAATATAATAACAATTATTGATTATAATTATTTATGTCATTCCGATGTGATTTCATATTACATGTCTTACCAAAATATGCAATACATATATGTTCTTTTAAAATAATATTTTAAATTATTCAACAATTTCAAATTTCATAAAGTATTATGTTAAATAAAATTCTATGATACTTTTTATATTTAAACTATTACTCTTCTTTACTTGTTATTCTTATTCCTTCCTAAAAAACTTCTATCTACAAAAGTTATCTTAACCTTATTTAACTTCAGAAAAATAGATGACCAATTTTAAAAAAAAAAATAATAATTATCCAAACTCTCTTATACCTCATCATCTATATACGATAAACCTTCAATCAAAATATAAATTTCTATGTAAAATTAACTTAACTTATCTAGTAAAATAAAATAAAATATAGATTTTATATACCTCTTACTAACTTGAAAAGAAAAATAAATAAATAACTTATACTAATATAATAAATCTAATTCCTAATATTGTAACAGAAACATTAAAATTTATTCACGAAAGAATCATATAATTATTTCTAGGTTCCCATATTATGTTGTACTAAATGTACATCATCAATTTAAAGTATCATATTAAAATAAAACTGTTATTCTAATATTTGTGTTTATTCTTTAAATATTTATACATCCATTCAACAATCAAATAACATTTGGTTATCTAAAGAAAACATAGCAAATACATCAAATTATTATTATTACATAATTTTTTTTACATAAATGATACTTTATGTACAGTCCTCAATGATGTCCTCCAGATTACAGTTTTACAAGATAATTTACATTTACACTCAACAATTATCTTTAAAATATTACGTGTTGTTAATTATAAAATAAACTTTATAATGAAAAGTTATATTAATATTTAGTTATTATTTTTAAAAAAATTAAATGTACCTTTCCTATCTTTAAAAAATCAATAATTAATTAAATATTTATGTTAGTTAATAAATAAAAAACATATTACATAAAATCCAACGGTGTCTTCTTTTCACCATAATTGTTCTTTTTCCTAGGCACAAATTTTCACCAAACATTACTTCCTTTTCCGGTACATCACGTGTTTTTAAAAGTTTTTATAAAAAAATGAAAACGTTCTTTTTTTTAAAAAAAATAAAATAATAAAAGTCAGTTCCACCATAAAACAAAATAAAATTAAATAATTTATGGGATCCGGATTTATTTCTTTTAAAGATAAAAAAAAATATTATTTAAAAGTTATTATTTTTAGAATTAGTCTATAATTTATAAAGTTCTTATTTAATTATTTTAAATTGACTTGGATATCCACGTATATTTGATTTGTGCATTCCTTAATAAATATTTAGGTAAGATTACTTTTAGATTCTTCTGTACGACCAGCGTTCAGACTTTACTAATATAATAATTTTTTTATAGGTATTTCTTTACCCATTAAATTTCCAATTTATTTGCCTTTTAAAACTGTCAGAATTTAGTCTTTTAAACCATAAAGACTTACCAAGGCAAATATTTATACAATTACTGTTACTTATCATATCTTTACCAAGATATATACTTAAATTTATAATTTACAAATACTTTCTTCATAAAGAAGTATTTCTCATTCTTTTAAATATCTGTTTTATAAAAATTAATTACAATCAGCTTTTAAATTTATATAAAGTCCAACGTATTACTTTTATGCATCTAGTAACTCTCCTACTTAATCCAGCGTTTGTTAAATTTTTAGTATAAAGTCTCCAATACATTTTATCCTTATACGATGTTTTCATGACTACTTGATAGTAAATTGAGCTTCGATCGAGACGATCAATAGGAAATTATAATTAAAATTAGCACTGCATATTTATCGGTAAACTTTTATAAATTATTTTAAAAAACTACTCTCTTATAATTTTAAAACGATTATGAGAGCGTCTATAATTACTTAGCTATTTCTAATAGCACACTTTACTTTAAAAATTACAATCACAATCCCCCTCCGAACAATTGAACCTTGGTTTTATACCCGAAGAAACTCCCCACTTGATTGGTAAATTAAACAATCAACTTGCTAGCTTATTTACATATTTTACCAACAAGACAGAATTAAAAATAAATAATGACTTTTTAATATTTATTATTTATCACATTATTAAATTCTTAAATTAATCTTTATCATTTATTTAAATCCATTAAACATTTTTTTAAAATATACTTTCTTACTTAATTTCACTTTTAACTTTTATAAGATTATTTTTATAAACAAACTAAGTCTATTTTTATTCGTTACGTTTTTAAAACAGTATTTTAAAAATCAGATTTAATGTTTCACATTAATTATCTTTATTTTTATCTCGTGATAGCCAATATAATATTTATAAATTTTATAACAGAATTTTAAAATAGTTTTGCAACTTTACTAAAAAAAAACTCCCAAGCATGTGTGTATGTGTCTAACTAACATCTGTTTTTACAACACAGCTACAAACGCTTGTAATAATCTAAAAATAAACTAACAATTTCATTTTTAAAAATAAATATTTTTAAAATAAATAATATCTTATAACAACTTTTAAAATAATAATTCGATATTATTAAAATCAAATATAATCTTCTTTTATGTACTACTAATAATTAAAATATTTATATTCACTTATTAAATATTAGTCTTTATCAACAATAAATATATGCATTTAATTTTAACTTGTCTTTTTAAAACTTTAACTTTAAACATTTATTTATTAAATTTATTAATGCAGTATTGATCATGGCCAGTTTTCCCAACCATATACTATTATCATCCCTATTGAAACGTCTCTCTCAAACATCAGCACAATTTTCACATATCAAATATTCATAGATTACTTTAATTACACTTTTTAAAAAGTTGTTATAAATAAAATTAACATCATATAGCTAAATATATCTTAAATTTAAAATTTTTTAAATAGATTGATACAACAATTTATGGAGACCCATACAAAAGGGCACAATATATTGTGACAGAATGGGTTCGAACCCAGTCACAAATAAATTATTTAATCGGTAGACATATATAGATGTAGAGATATATATAATATTTAATTTTGTTATTACGTGGTGATGGTTACAAATACATAAACATGGTGGGAGGGACTCTGTCATTTTAAATGATATATATGTGTGTGTGACAAATGCGTGTATAAATGAATTAAGTAGTGAAAAGAGAGAAAATAGATTTTTTGTTTCATGTTGAAAAAACTAGAGTTTTCCGGCAGAATGAGATTTTATTTTTCTGTTATATTACAATAGAAGCTACGACATGAGTTTTCACACGTGTAACAGATCTGGTTATTCCACACTGAAAATCGGAAGTGAGATAAAAAAGGAGCTTCTAGAATCAATGGAGGGGACTATAAAAGCGAGCCACCCAGAATGCATAGGATCTTTTTCAGGCAGAGCTACAATAGTGAACACCTAAACGGTTTTAATATTTAAAAATATATAATGGCGATTTTAAAAGACATGTCGGGGTAAGAGAAGCCGCATTGGATTCAGGCCCCTGATCCTAACCTGCTGCAGCTGCCTCAATAAAACCAGGATGCCTCGAAACAACACATAATTCCAGCATGGAATCAAAGGAACCTCATCAGCCAATGGACATAAAGATCTCGAATCGTTACCTTGAATTGCCTAATTACCTGCGGAACGAATCTAAATAATAAATAAATAAAAATTGCTTCTACTACTTCCCGGGAAAGACAGGTAAAGAACTTTAATCATTGATCTTTTTAAATCTTCTTTATAAAAAGGAAATTTTGTATTTTCAATAATCAGTGATGGTGACTTGCGAACTAACTTTATAAGATTTCTTTAAAGCTTCGTTCCATTACGGACGTCAGAAAGTAACAAGTGTTGAAAGTCACATGATACAAACTTTTCGTAGTATCGATCTTCGCTTCTTAAGATATGTATGAGAGATCCATTAAAAGAATGACGTATGATTGCGATTTGAAATGACACAGTGCTAAATATTGTTTTTTTTTATAATATTAAATAAATATATAAAGAAAGTAGAGTATTGGCTTAGTTTAGTCATTTATAAATCCATTTATTTACTTTATGATTATTTTATTTGTTTTTATGTTTAAAAAATAAAAAAATAAAAGAGAACTCTTTACCCCATTTGTAGCTACTCACAGCTGTGACGTCACCCGACCATGAGATTGAGCTAGCTGATGGCCAAAACCTCTCTCACATTACGTAAATAGTATTCTTGTTGGTAATATATCCACTTTGCGTAATTCTTATATTCGTATAGGTTTGGCGCTTGGTGTCCTTCGGACGACCATAAATACGCATTGGGGATATGTTACAGTTGCAAGAATAACCTAAAAGTTTGAATAATAATATTTTAGGTCGAATCACTTAATTAAATAAAAATACACAGGCACGTATATTAATACAACTTATACATATTCGGTAGTACATACCTGTCTAGTGAGAGGTAAATAGGGTTTTGTTATAATATATATATGGTTTTAGTGTTGTTTTCTTTCAATAAATTTACATATATGTATAATCTCTACAGTATAGCATTATATAAGTGAATGATATTAAACAATAGAATTATTCTAATTATATTTTGAATGTCAATTATAACAATAATAAACTCTCCATACAATAGCACCACCAAATGCAAGCCTTAGTAATTAATAGATGCAAGAAGGTTTGTGCATAAAATTCCTATCTAGTACTTACTCATTCAATATCCACAAATTAGTTTTTCTTGGATTTGAGAGCACTGTGTCTAGATCTTAGGATCCAATGCAACCTTTCCAGCAGCCACCTTTTACATATTTCATTAACTACAAAGCTAGGATCCCAAGATATAAATAGAATAATGTTTTCAATCCAAGCTAATTCACTTATATAGTCATATAGATCTGAACTCAGTTCATTGTTGGTACATCTTGGGTGTCCTTGGTTTTTAAAAAATCAGTCAGCATTATCTTATGAGAAGATAGATGTAAAACCATCAAAACATCATATGATCCCCATTTCATATGCTTACACAAAATAATTGTTGTTTTCAACCACAAGTGGAGTTTTTATATTTAACTAAAAATGAAATGTGGAGTGTCAAAAAATAAAAGTGATTATTATAAAACATATTTTATATATATATATATTATTTTTAGTATTGGAATCTTTTTCATAATTATTCCAATTTTAATTAAAAGACAGAATAAAAGCAGTCTGTTTAACATTTGAAAGAAAATTATGCATTAAAACAACTATATGGCTTGCTACTTGTTTCATCATCTTTAATAAGAAGAAATACGATGTTCTTAATGCTCTAATATTCTTACATAGAAAAACTATAAACAAAATTTGGAAGAATAATATTTTTGTGAGTTGTATATTATGAAACATTAATTTATAGTATTAATAGTATCCAAAGCAATCTTATCTGTCACTGCAATTATGTATGAATTAATATGTAAATTGTGCATAAAGTGCATATCTATCTACATAGGATATTAATTTCTTCAAGTTCTAGTCATTCTTCATCTGCATTAAAGTACCAGTTGTTGTACTTGTGTTTCAATATAGTTTTATGTAACTTATTATTCTTTTACACATATGTTAATACTCATAAATAACTCCAATTTATCCAAACCATTTTGAACACTTTTTAGGAAAACCTTTTATTGCACATTTATACCCATACACCTACATTTCGACTATACTGCCATCTTCTTCAGAATCAATTTACTTGAATCTTTTGAAAAAAGAGAAGAGCCAGTTTATTTTAATCTTTTAAAAAAAAAGTTTTTTTCTCTTTTTTTAAAAGAATAAAGTAAACTGACTCTGAAGAAGAATGCAGGACAGTTGAAACATAGGTGTATGTGTGTATATGTGCAATAGAAGTTTTTGCTAAGTTTTTGCTAAAAAGTGTTCAAAGTAGTTTGAATAACTTGGATTTATATAAGATATTACAGCAAAAATAAAAGTAAGGGTGATGTTGGTAATACTCATAAATAACTATAATAAATCACAGAAGTACTTATCTTAGTATACTTTATTATTTTTATTACAATAATTTTTCTATAATAATTTTTTTAGTTGTTTATTTTATAAACAAAATTAATTCCAATTTTGTTTATGAAAAAAGCATTTTAAAAAATAATAATAATCTACAGAAATTAAATTGGTTTTAATATTTCAATTTACCATAAATGATCTTTTTTTTTTCTTTTAAAAAAATGCCACTTTTTGTGCACACTGAAAATTTACTGAATAGATATCAATAAGTTTGAAATTTGGTCTGTGAATTACTTTGATATATAACTCGCATGTGAGATAGATGGATGAAATAAGTAAGTGTGCAGGGGTGATGTGGAGAAGATAAGCTAAAGATCAGAGAAGATAGATTGGACTTGGAGAGACCTTCATCCTGCAGTGGATTGATAATGGTTGATTATGATGATGAATACTACAAATCTCATTCTCATATTAAATTGGAGTTGATTTATAATAAATGTACAAAATTTGAAGCAAATTCACTTGATAGAAATACATTAGATCTTGATTTCAAAACTTTTCCAAACAAACATAAGTTTCTAATTTAAATAAAAGCATTTAAGTCTGATCATCACCTCAATGAGCTATCACTAGTGCTCTAAGTAGAAACTATTTATTGACAGACCAAACATCATATTAGTTCTCAATGTGTAGGAGTTAGAAATATATTACAGACCTGATGTAATCATCCTATATGGCAACTTCAAATGCTCTTGCAATGAGTAACAATCTGCATTATCTTTAAAGCTTAATCAATTTGTTACAAAAACTATCACCCTGTACTTTCCAGGTACTTGTTTTTGTTTGTTGGGGGACAAGCATCATCTCTAATTAATCTTTTTTTTGTATCTCCATCGAATTTCAAGATTTCAATCCACTTAACCAAAAATTCATTTTCTAATCATATATGTGTGACTGTTAAAATAAATAGATGCTAAAATGGCATCTACTCTATAAATGTATGATTAAGCAATGGGTTCCTGTAGAATTTTAATTAACTATTGACTTTTTTAAACATAATTATTGAATGTCATCACTATAATATTCCTATTCAATGCTTCTTGATATTTAATCAACTTCTGTTCTGAGTGATTATTATCATTTAAATAACATTATAAAATAATGGCATTGATTCAACACTTCCAACTATCCCATAAATAAATGATGCAAAACCTCCAATATGTAATCTACAAAATGGAACAAGCCAGATGATGACACTTTATAACCAGAATGCAATAAGAATTAGATTCAAAAATTATACCAAATCGGTCAAGACTGGTGACAATTATTATAAATTATACAAGACTTACTTCACTCATCCATTTTGCATTCCTTTTTATCAAAGAATTACCTTATTCTTTCAAAAATCAAAATTGACATAAAATTGCTTGAGTACCTAAACTCTAATCTAGAAATAGTTGGTCAATATTCATTATTCACTCTAGTAACCAACATCCTCAAAAAAATTATGTTACAAAGCAGCAAATATTTGAGAAAATTGTGTGCCTTGGAACTCATACCTCTTTAGCAGCAGACCTTATTCCACTCAATCTCTATAAACACTTTGATTATATCATCATTCCTATCCTAAATCAGTGCTTCAATGAGCTACACTCAAGAAAACTTAACTTCCCCAATCTTTCCATCAATACAATATTTTGTCTTATCAATTGCATACCTTTTTACTGTTTGAAACTTGATTGGTCTTTAATCAACTGCAGTTCTGATTGATTAACATGTTATCATTCAAATAACTTTATGAAATAGTATATGGGTGATATTGATTCAACACTTCAAATTATCTTGCAAATAAATGATGCAAAACTAATATGTAAACTGCAAAATGAAGCAAGCCAGTTGATCACATTATATAACCAGAGTGCTACATAATTAAAAATAATACCAAATCTCTCAAGACTGGTGACAACTATTATAAATTACACAATACTTATTACTTCATCTGATCCATTTGGCATTCCTGAATGGCATTCTCCTTTCAAGCACCAAAATAAACAAGGAATGTTTTGAGTACCTAAACTCTAATCAAAAAACAGTTCATCAAAATCTGCTTAGTATTCACTCTAATATACCCCCTCTATAAATAATGTTTGATCATAAAAAGTTGCAAATTATCTTAAAAAGACTGGATGAACGTAATTCTACCAAAACTTTGCATTATGCAATAAAAAGTCATTGTGTCTCTTAAGCTATTTTTTAGTACAAGAATTCATCTTGTTCATAAAAAAAAAGCAAACTTACAAATTATGTTGCATGCCAAGTCAACTTTAAGGCAGCTTTGATTTATTCTGTTGGAAATATTTGTTCAGCAATATTACATAAACTTCTACCTGAAAACAGACATTTGATAATTCCATCCAAAAGCATCTTACCTATAAATCAATTAAAGAATTATATGTGTCTATCTCCACCTTTCAAACGTACTTGCAACATTATACAGGGTTCATCTCCGTGCATAGTTATTTTTTGCAATTTATTTAAACAAGAAAACTAAGAAAATGAACACAGGTCTCTTCTATCTCATGTGATTACTATTATGCCATATCATTCATTGATGGTGCCTGATGATCAGATTTATTGAGCCCCCCTGCTCTGCATATTCTAAGCCAATTGTAATTGTCAAATGGATCTGCAATCTAATTTTGCAAGTCATCTAAATGAGGGCTGTCTACAAACCATAAGTTATCATCATTATTCACAGATAACTCTTCATCCTTTCTTGTCATTCCAATAAATCTTTTTAAAGCCATCACTTGAATCATATCATAGAGAACAAATTTAGTGTGAAAATGAAAGCATTCAGTCCAAAAATGCTTTATCCCACTGAAAAAGTTCAAATAATGAATGCTATTTGTGCTGGAATACTTGCTTACTATAGCCCATGGATATAGCTATTTAATAGTATTTTTAATAAGCTGGTGACTATTATATAACTTTTAGCATGTATAATTTTAAATTTTATTAAAAAAAAATATTCATTTATTAAACAATGAAAAATAAGTTATTTTAATTATCTTAGGATTTGAACTTGGACTTAATTAATTTAAACTAGTATAAAAGTTAAATTTTGTTAAGACATTTATTTTTAAAGGTATCTAAATGATAAAATAAAAAACTACAAGTTAATAACATTTTATAATCGATAATGATCTGATAATAATTGAAATGATATGGGAGTTCAAACCTAATTTGATAAAGGGAAATATGTGTTATATAGATAAATAATTATGTCTTTGCACATTTGGAATTATTTACCAATAACTGTTTCTGGTAAAATCTTAAGTTAATTTCTAAAATGAATGATCAACATTCATTTTTTGTAATTTTATGATTAAAAGTTCATAGGACTAATCTTGAATTTAATCTGTATGAAATAAAAGTGCTTTAAATGGTAGTCTTATTAAATTCACTAAAGGTATTGTGTGTTTTTTTATTAACTAATAAATATTTTGAAAAAATATTTGTTTTTAAAAATAGTTCACCTAAAAACAAGCCATTAAATATTCAGAATCACAGAA
Organism: Epiperipatus broadwayi; assembly: GCA_028023455.1. NCBI lineage: Eukaryota > Metazoa > Onychophora > Udeonychophora > Euonychophora > Peripatidae > Epiperipatus > Epiperipatus broadwayi. The sequence goes on along the minus strand of JAQFVV010006307.1, from coordinate 794,817 downwards.
GTGGGAAAATTATCCAATGAGAATGCACTATTTGAAGTACATGAGCAAACAGACAATATTAGTTGGAAAATGGGTTTTTAGTGGAAAGAAATAGATTACAGATCAGAAAATATAAACCAAATAATTGAGTTTTATTTTGGTTGGAAAAAAAAAGCTTGAAGTTTTTTTTTTTTTACCTCAATATTTTTTTTTTAAAGAAACAAGTAATAAAGGGTAAACAATTAAGGACTTTAAATTTTATATAACAAGTTTCAGTAAGATGAACAATTAAACAAATGAAACCTATGGTGGCTAAAAATAACAATCAATAAATATGTTGGAGTATTCTGAAATCGTTATATTAAGAAAATAATAAAGCAATGGAAAGAAAAATTGTATACGTGTACCAATGTTTTAACAAGAAATATCAAAACAGGAGGAACAAACTTTAAGTAATATGTTAATATATAATTGTAGGATTAGGAAAGATCTAATATGTAAGCTTTTTAAAGGTCATCATATTTATAAAAGACAAAAATGGAATAGATACATGAATAATAAAAAAATCAGTTATGACAAAGCTAAAAATATGATTATCAAGATAATTGAAATTAAGTTAAAAATAAACCTGAATGGAAATATTTGTGTATTAAAGAATGTGGTTAATATTTAAATGCAAGTTAAGGAATGTTTCTCTGAATAAAGATTTTGTGGGTAGAAAAAAAAATTTAAACAGATATGATAAACTATAAATAGGGTTCAATGGAAATGAAAAATTCTGACTATGGGTTATATTTATAGACAAAAAATTATAGTGGTTTATTGGGAGATTAAAATATTTAATTATTAGTACTAGTACTATCAATGAAAAAAAAAATCAATATGGAAAAAAAAATTCAAACTATGTTGAAAATAATTTATTTTTATTATAATTAAGAAGATGGTACAATCTGTGATTTGGTACATGTAAATATTACTAAAGAATACATTGAAAATCATATGAAGATCATTATTATCAATGTGAAAGGGAGCTAAATACAATATATATTTATTTCATGAAAAGTAATTGCGATCTTGGAAAAACAAAAAAAAATGTAAACCTGGTGGATAACATGATAGCATTAAAATTCCATAGTTTTACTAGTGTTCAGATAGATATTAAAGGAGTAAACAGGATAAGAAGATTGGTATGTGACACATTAAAAGCATGAAAAGGGAGAAGAACAATTGAGATATTATTAATAAAATGTATGTATTTTTTAATAAACGTCTATATTCAATAGAAGAGAAAACGGGTAAGTAATAGCTGTATATATAGTTTTAAGTTTTCACATTAAAATAATAATTATTAATAAGGGGAAATAAATTAAAAGATAGGGAAATCAATAATTAACATAATTTGTTTATCTAAAGTTTTATTTGATTAAATGTCACTAAACTATTAAGACAAAAATCTATATGTTATGAGCTAGTAAATTACACACACAAAAATAGTAAAGAAAGATATTAGAAGAGGATGTATCTGTGTTCCAATATAATATTAAATAACAAATGCTGAAGAGAATTTTAATTTATAAGTCTTTGTGAGCAGTATTTATAATACAGGCATAAGACAAATAGAAATTTGAAATCATAAGGTATTAATTAAATTATTAGATAAGATTAGGATTTTTTTTTGTATTCTATGCAGTGATACAGAGTAGCTTATATATATTCAGCAGATATTCTAAATGATAAATATAGATTATTGGAAAAGATAAATATTCAGATTAGATGTGACAAAGGATAAAGGGTATGACATTCTAAAAGTGAGATATATAATCTATAACGATTATTTTAAATTATTTATTGGAAAAACAAAAAGATATTTTGAAATTTATATTTTTAATTCTAAAAATGATTTTATTTTTCATTTATCCATTTCGTACTTTGCTATTCTGACATTTTTCTCTGTCTCACACATCAACATAAAATATATGATAAAATGATTATTACTTATCAGAAAATAACAAATTTGACTTCCTTTGATAGATATTCTTTTTAAATGTTCACATTCTGTTTCTGTAAATATTAAAAAAATAAGGATGTAATCAAAACAAAAATTTTAAATGGCATCGTTTTTAGAAAAATTATTTCCAGTTTATGTCAATGTAAAATATATGATAAAATGATTATTGCTTATCAGAAAATAACAAATTTGACTTCCTTTGATAGATATTCTTGTTTACTACTGAAATAAATTTTAAATGTTCACATTTTGTTTCTGTAAATATTAAAAAAATGAGACTGTAATCAAAACAAAAAGATTACACATCATTTCTAGAAAGATTATTTTCAGTTTATAAAATCAACAAAATCTTCTTTGTTTCTGAATATTTTTAAAAACTTGAATGAACAATTATTAATTTCTCTAATATCTAACGAATTATGTTTTAAAAGTTTAAATTTTTTAAATATTTATTGCAAAATTGTGATTATTTTCTTCTTTGTAAATATAAGTAGATTGCTTATGTCATAGCAAGTTTCCAAATTTGCTTTGAGGCCATATTTACATTAGCTGCTAATATAATATTATATTTTTGAAAATAAAGTATTTCAAGTCAAAATAATAAAGTTATTAATAATTTATATTTGTTGATATCTAATAAATATAGTGTAAATTATTTTTAAAAAAATATCTAAAACCATAATATATTCACAAATAAACATACTTTTGTGTCATTGGAAATTTCAATGTCATAAAACGCTGAACGTTTTACAGCCTTGGCAACACATAATGACAGGAATTTTGAATTTCAGGCTTTTTTGGGTAAAAAAAAATTATTATAATAAAGTATACCGTTTTGCACGCACTTTAATGTATAATACTTACGGAAAAATTCACCAGGAGGCGAATTGGCCAAAAGACGTTTCTCTGTCATTTGAAGAATAAGTGGGTAATTAAAAAAAATAATTAAGAGGCGGTGGTTATTAAAAAAGGGATTATTTAAGACCCACATTATTTGATAGTATAAGTAACAAAATTTAATATTGCATAATATTTGATTGTATTTTTATTTTGAATAGCTCATTGCAAATAAGGTGAATATAAATGTTTAATTCTTTTAATTATCTTATTAAATTATTTTGATGAATAAACGTTTCCGTTATTTTATGTTAATTTATTTATTAATTCTATTGCATTATTAAACCTTGTACATAAGACGTTATTAAAATTAATGTTCTAAAGTTACACTAAATGTCTAAAGTTGCATTTCTTTTGTGGGAAATCATCAACACTACACCATCATCAGAGAGTATTAATTGTCATATGCATATTAACCAAAAATATGATTTGAAATTTGGAAGAAATATTGATTCAGTTTAATATATTGTATTACAATTATCGATGCAAATATTTATTAAATTGAATATTAAATTATTGCAAACTGCTTTGAACCCATCATTCATCACTCAAATACATTGCAAATGTAGTAAAGTATATTTATTGTTAAGAAATCATATTAGAAATTAGTTTTTATTTAAAGTTTGACATGATTACAGTTTAAGTAAAAAATACTGATTTATTATTCAATAATAGAGATCATAAAATAAAGTAATGATATAGTTGTAATTATAGAAAAATATTATGAGTTACCTTTAAAATTTTGCACTACCTATAGAGTTAAGTAAAATCCCTCTTGGTATTTTATAGTTAATATAAATAGCTAATTAAAATCAATGATAATCCTGAGATCCCCTTAGTATCATATCATTATTATGGTTATTCTTAATGATAATCTTATAAAAGTAATAATAATAATAAAAGATCAATGTACAATCAAATAATAATCCAACTAATTGAGTAGGTTAATTTAAATTTAATAATTATAAATGTTTTATTCTAGTTATTTAAGTATTATTGTTAGTCATGAGAGTATTTAGACACTGAATAAGGAAGAGTGTCTAGGTATTCTAATGCCATTAGATAAATAATGTAATATTTATTTAATGTTAAAGGGTACTGTAATCTTGTTAATAGGATAGATGAGTCTCACAATTGTTAATATTGACTAAATATAGTTGAGAAAATGATGAGTATTAAATGGTACCTAGATAAAGTCATAGTATAGCCTAATGTAGGTTTGGCATATCTTCTAGGGATTATTCTCCTATTTGCAGGGTAATATATATATATGGAGTTCATCCACAAATTAATCATGACTGCATTTTTTCCCAAGAAGGTCTCAATGTGACATCCTAAATCTTTTGTAGTAAATGTATATTGCAATAATTAACAAAAGTCTACAATGTCCCCACTTCCATTGTTAGTTTCATTTTAATATGTCAGAAGATCCTTCATTATAAAACATACTTTTGAATATGCTGATCTATTAATATCAAATCTTTTGTTGGCAAGCTAGTAGCTACGATTACTACCAGGCTTGAAAATCTTTATATGCCTCAGTTCTGATAAAGAAATTTTTTTAGTCTACTGCACAGTTCATTTCCAAACAAAACATTTATCATTAACTGATTCAAGTTAAATATGTGCCTTTTGCAATAATTATTCAGCAGAAGTAATACACATTTTTCAATCCTGCTCACACTTTTCATCTTTAATGCTGTTTGTATTTTTGCATGCGCACAATTAACCTTAAGCAATTCTTTAAAAAAATATGTAAAACATTTTAATACCTGAAATGCATCCATCATTATTCACTGACTTACAACCATTTGGTTTGCACAGTCCTCTGTTCTATTTGACAATAAAAAGTATAGTGTATTCAAAAGAAATAACAAAGAAAGGTTTAACACACATTTAGTATTTTATCAACTTCTTGGCTTTGCAAGAATATCATAGCATGAAAGAGTAGCAATTTTCTCTTAACAATCATTAAACAAAAATGTAGAAGTTAATATAGATTAGTAAAGTATTTGTCCATAAGGACTACTATATTTTTTCTACTTCACTTTTGTCAGCATTGCTTTGGAGGGGGGGGGGGGGTCATGATTACACATTCATGATTATACATTTATCAGCATAATTTAATTTCTTTGTACATATACTATAAATAATCGAATTGTATGCTTACCATTGCAGCATATTATAAATAATAATATTTTCTTTTAAACACAGAAAATGTGTTTGTTTGTTTTCTTTTCATATGTCATAGCATCGGCCGGGAGGCGAACCAACAACCGTCTGCAATCAACTACTTTCAAATTTGGAAAATAATTTAATGTATAAGTAATATTTACTGAGGCTATAACCTCGATAATATGCGTATAAAATGCGATAGTAGAGACCTCTACAGGTGTTTTAATAAAGAACACAATGAAAAATATTAACTATTTTGAAGTAATTTAAGGACCTTTTGAATTTAATAACTAATTTAAAAAGATTATATCTAAATTTACTTATTAACTTTTAATTTCATTTTTTTCTTCATGTACATTTCGAATAAAATCCAACTTAGTGAATATATAAACCATTAATTGAATAAAACATAATTTAGTAAAACAGTGAGATTGATAAATGAAAACAAATTTGTTTGTACTACTGATTCCAATTTTTTAAATAAAAAAAATCATAAAAGCTGGCACAAAATCATACTTTTTTAAAAAATAATTTTATCAAAATAAGAAATCTAAAATAATGTATTTTATATGTTAAAATGTGTGGACGTTTATACAGTATAATTAATTAAAGTTTAAATGAAGCAAAATTTTGTTTGAAAAGTTTGACTATATTTCCAAGAAGATAGAACAGTAATTGAGAGTTCTCCATTTCTTATGTTAATTTCAGGAAATAATTTATTGTTTATCAAAAGTTTTTCATAGTTTGCTTTTGGCACAGTTATTATCTGTTATCAAAATAATTGCATTATTTGATCTTTGTCATTTTCAGCTCTGCTTTTCCACAGAGTTATTTTGGATTTCTATTTCTTATATAATTAATTTTCTCATTCTAAATTAAACCTCTAAAATGACAATCTTAGAAAAAGTTGTGATTTTGTTTAAAAAACAACCTATGTATTTTATCGCATACCGTTGGAATGAAATAAATTATCTACAATGAATTTAATTATACATAGTCTTGGGCTTTTTATTAAACAGTTTTTAAACTTAAAAATGCCTGTTTCTCCACACAAACTTATTAAAAATTTATATGTAAATAAATATATATTTTAAGATATTAAGTGCTAAATAACGTGGTCCAAATGATGATAAGTTGGACAACTATTTTTCATCAGTTTTTCATTTTTATTTTCAAAAACAAAAAAGATCTGAATCAGCAAATAGGCTCTTGGACAGATCATACATAATTTTTAAATAAATATCTAAATTTAAAAAAGGCAAATATATAAAAAAAATTCCTACAATAGAAAATATTTTCTAAAATATTTTTTTTAAATTTATTATAATATAGACATACCATAATAAGTATGTATGTTTACTTAAGTATCTGAAATTAGTAATAAGTTTTTGTTAGAACTAACATAACATATATAATTTACATTTAATATGAAAATAACGATTATTCTTATACAGTAATTAGATTTGTTGAAATTTTTATCAAGTTATATTTTATTTCTATAAAAGATGTATGCTATCTTTCCAGCTATTATATTCCACATTCCAGACTATACAAAAAGAATATGCAAAATTAAAATTTATATACAATAGTTCTTTTTTCCTTATTTTTTATTTGCCTATTATATAGATAAAAAGTAAAACAGCAGTTAAACAATCCATTGCAATGCAAAAAAATGTCTTCATAGTCATCCCCATCCATCCATCCCCATTATGGAATAAAAATGGTGGCGGCATTACTTATCAAATTTGCCATTTTGTAAATGATGCATTGTTTTTCTTTTTTAATTAAAACTAAATACCTATATACACCTGGGTCTCCTTTTATGCGGACATATTTAACATGATTTTGAAGTTATGCGATTCATGTTTCACCGGAAGTCGAACTCCGATAATGCGCTATTACTTTAAATAAAAAATTGATGCACTTACATTATATTGAAAGTAATAGCACATTATTGGAATTCGACTTTCATCTTAGTAATTTCAATATTTTCAGTGCTTTATAATAGTAAGATTTTATGCAATAATGAAACTAAAATCATGATTTCCACATTTTATGTATACACACATTAAATTTTACAAGATTATAATGTAAATTTGTTCAAATGTTGTGCGTGTTAATTTTGCATTTTAAATCACATTCTGTTTTTGCTTTTTAAAAAAGAACGTAATCAATTATTAATCATTTAGTATCCACAGGTTTATTTTTAAAAGGTAAGTAATAGCAGTGGACACAATTAAATTTGACAATTAAAAATTAAAATCTGATTTTTAATTGTAATTAAAACTTTAAAAATTACTTAGGGCGACTTGAAATTAATGTAATGTGAAATTTGATTTTTAAACAGAATTGAAAATTAAAAAATTAAAGACAAAAATAAGAATTTAATTTTTAGTTGTTAGTTTCATAAACAATTAATAAAATCATTGTCTCAAAGATTAATTACTAATTATGTTGTCACCAGAAAACCATTGACACAACACGAGTGTGAAGTTGGTGCTAGTTGTATTTCCTCTTGAGAAGAATCTGATTTTTTACCAGTTTGCAAACGAACGTGTTTTTCGGCAAATAGAGATAATAATTAAAATGTGTATAAAAAGTTAAATTACTGTACTGTAAATTATGCATAAAAATATATTATTTTGAATAAAATTAAACATTATAGTTAAAAAAAAGTTTTTCAAATTTGAAATTTTTTATTAGTCATATTTTATTTCCTTATTTTTTTTTTGCGCAAATCTTAAAAGTAATTTTACATTGGTGCTTTGCTTTTACACGAATTATGAAAAATCACAGACCACATCCCCCCCTTTTTCAATGTAAGTTACGTCTTTTTGCACGATTTCATTTGTGTGTGTTTTCCAAGGAACTTATCTATCACCTAAAACGAGACCCAGGTGTACTAAATAATATTGAATTATCTGATTTAATTATAAGTCATTTGCCAAAAAACAAAAAGTCCTAAGATTAACTGCAACCTGTAAAATTTTATCCATTTCAATCAGTCATGATATGACTCCAGTCATGGGCATAGCAAATGATTACCATTATATATTACAAACTAAAGATTCTCATTCAATTTATCATCATTTTAGAATTCTTTTTTTAATATCCAATTGAACTAATCAAGCCAGCAACTATTTCAACAATCCTGAAATTTTATGCAAATTGACTTAAAATTATAATGATAAAGCAAATAAATTTATATATATGTAATATCAACAAATTAATAAGTCTAACTAATATGGCTGTCATATTTCTATTTATATAGTGAAAATTAATTCATAATTTTCATTTTTGTCCCCTACAAAATATCATTTAAAAACTTTCATCACTTACTTTTTAAAAATCATTCATAATCTTATCCCATATATATATTGAAGCTGGAAATATAGTACATATTTCTGCTTCACCTAGTGCCAATGTCATCAGCACTAGTCTGGGTTTAAACCCAATCTTATATTAACTGACACCCATCTCATAATAGGTGGAAGTATATTTTTAATATTATAATCTTTTATATTTCATTAATTTTATTTTATAATTAAAACTAACCTTTTTATGATAATTTATTTATTTATAATATTTGTAAAAATGTATATTGTGTTTATTTTATTAAATTGAATTGAATTCTAGATATCTATAAAATGTTACAAATATTTCAAATTCTTTATTAAAGTTCATTTTCTTCAATAAATCAGTTGGTAACATTTTATATTTATCTTTTAATCAATGTACATTTGAAAATCAATTATTTAAACAATGTAAGATTTGTATGAAATGTTTTGTAAATTTCTACTTAGGTTTATGTCAAATATAAGTTTGAAAATCATTGTACCAAATTCCTAAAATTTTTCTGAATAAAATCTACATTTTTGTTAATCTAAACCTTAATTAAATAGATTGTGTTAGTACAATGACTGGTAAACTTAATATGCTTGTTGTTGTTGTTGTTGTTTTTTTAATTAGCAAATCAACCATTGGGGCATGTTCAGGCAGAATTGTAGATTTCCCTCCAAAGCAGGCACCAACCTAAGAGAAACATTTAGAGTGATTGCAATTGGCAGTTGTCACTGTAGATTCAATCCTATAGATAAAGACCAGAACATATAAATAGTGGGAAATTTGATAAGGAGGATTAATTTAATTATTTGTTGAGTTTTATCTGAAGAGAATAGTTTAGAGATATAGTAGAATGACTGGCTAAAAGATTGACCATTGCTTTCCAGAGCTCTGTCCCACCAGCTCATCAATGCCTTTCCAGTGCTTTCAACATCTAGCCGGAGACTGTCTGTGTCAAGGAAGCCTGCAAATAATCTGACTGTATTAACTTCCTGTTTCAAGCCATGGAATGCCTACTGATTGATTCTGAGGTAATGTCCAATTCGCTGCAAGCCATTGATTCTATTTTAATTGTTTTCCAAATCAATACTAACTTATATTTTATATATCTGTGTAATGTTTATACAACGTAATTTTAAATTAAATGTGTCTTTAATTTTTCTTAAAATATCAATTCTAAAAATCTCACATTATTTTGATGCGGCAAATTAAATTAATTTTTGTTGGTTTATTTAGAATATTTGATTTACTGAAATTTCCAAGTACAAAATTCAATGAGCTATTAACTTTAAATTCTCTCCCTCTTATTTTTCCAGTCAAAATCATTACGGGAGACTTACTTCCCGTAAATTAATTAATAGAAAGCTCATTTAGTTTTGTATATCATTATAAATTTATTTTGAATGATTTATTTTAAAAGTATCTTACTATTACCTCCAACTTTCTGAAAGAATAAATAATTTTAGTGAATCAATTAAGTAAAATTTATCATAGAATTTTCTCAGTATATATTTCATACATATATTTCATTTGTCAGAAAAATATTAAAATTATGATTTACAATTTATTAGTTTGATATTCAATGCCAGCCTATGTTAATTAAAAACAGTCTTATTTTGTAATCTTTGATAAACTATTTAAGAACTTATTAATAAATGAAATATTTGTGAAGTGTGGAAAGCAATTTATATTTTAGTTTTAATTGTTGCCATCCTTTTGTATTGTAAATTATGATCCATTTAGTAAAGATCTAATGTTTCTGGGACTTGCCATTATGGCAGGGAGATAGTTTAATTAAAAATTAAGTTATTAATTTTGTTAGTGATACACTATCTATCTATATACGTCCAAGGCATTATGTACTTATAGCTACAACTATTCATCTATTATTTTGCTTTGCTAATTACCTCTTAGGACCTTCGGAAATTTAACTATGACCAATCCATTCTTTCACACTCCCTCAAAGTAGACGTTCATACCAAGGGATTCATTTTCGGGCATTGTCATTTAAGATGTGTATGGGAAGTCCAGCACATCAAAAATATTTTATTATTATTCAAAGACATGCTTTAGCTGGAAGGCCAACATTTCTCTTATCTACCTGTACATATCAGGAATTTCCTTCAGCAAAGCCACCCAGAGTTTCATAACAGACCTCATTTATTTTTGTTGCAATCTATAATAGCATACTGCCTTCTTCATCATTTTATATCTTTATTTAGCAAACCTGAAAGGCTCTCTGCTGTGGTGGCACGTTCTTTACAAACCAATTTCATTAATTAATTAAATCTAGACTGTATAATTGTCAATTATTTATTTAAGAACTATTTTGCCTTCCACACTCTTTATATACAAATGATTTTAAATGTAATAGTATTTTAAATGCACATCTTTCATATCTTGTAATATATATAAAATAGATTTATTTATAATCTTTTAAAAAAGCTACTAATATTTTATTGCTGATTGGTTCTTGGCAGACCAATTAATAAACTTTTACATTGTTATCAAAGCCGCATCAAAACGAATTAAAGAAAATAACCAAGTTGTATAAACAAAGACTTAACTTATTTTGTACTAAATTCCTTCTATAATATTGTTATTTTAAATAAACTTAATTTGTCATCACTCCCAATCTTTAAGGTTAATTACTCTATTTATTTAAATATTTCCTTGATTTAAATTCACTTCTTTATAATGTTGCCAGAAAGAATTATCATTATTATGGTTCAAACCATGATCAAATCATATCTGTACCGTTCTGCAATCATCAGAATCCATTAAATCATTGATTTTTCATATAAACCCTTTATTATTTTGAGTCTATGTGAACTATGACCTCCAGCTGGGACGGAATAAAACCAAGCACTGCTAGTGTCATCACAAACGTTATCCATTAGTCAGAGAGGCAATAGTTTAGGCAAATAGGTTAGGATTCATCCTTGTCCTGACATATGTATCTTGTGCATGGTTGGATTCAAGGTACTTTTGCTTGGATTATTGGTCTCGTTGAATGAATACACGATTTTGACTGGCACAATATATATATATTCTTCCATTTCTAAATTTATCAAGAATATTGCTGTAAATAGGTGAAAATACACAAATATATTAATAAAAAAAAAAGGCTGGCATTAGTATGAAAAATTTTTTAAAAAATAGAATGGAAGAGATAAAGAATTTATAAATCTTCATAATGAAAATGTTATATATAAAAATATAAGTTAGTGACATAAATGAAACAGGTTTCATTAAAATGAAACAGGGGGATAAAAATAAAGAATGCATCAGATTCAAAGATTGTTCAATTAACATTATTAAAAAAATAATATAAAGTTATTAAAAAATAAATAATAAAGATAGATATATAAGAAAAATAAATACATTGGTATAACAACAATATAGTAAAAAATATTCATAAGATTAATTAAATTATAACAATACAATAAACTTTTAAGAAAAAAAAATATGTATACTAATATATTAGACAATAGATATATTAAAATATAAAAAATTCCATAAAGGCATTATATGAAATTAAATGTACAAAAAATATCAGACAAAAAATTTATCAAGATTATTCTAACAACACATATGATAAAACATCACCTATTTACCTACAACCAATAGAAGCAGAGCATAAATTTAAAAAAGCATAAAAATGATTTATTATACTAATAATAAAAAACATAAGAAAATGTTAAAAAGCTATCGTAATTAAAAATATTTAGATCACCTTTAAAGATTTAGTTTCCAAACATTATTTATATAAAAATTTAATTTAATAAACTTAAATACATAAGTATATAAATTTAGAAAGTAAAATAAGAAATAGTTATGAAAAGTACTCCTGAGGGGGTTGTTATAACAATTTTAAAAAATTTAAAAAGTCAGTTAACAAAATTCAAGAGTTAAGAGAGGATAAGGTTAAAAATAAAATTAAATAAAAAAATTAAAAATTATTTGAAATTTTCATTGGGTAATGCATGAATAAAATTCTAATAATTATAATTAAAATGAGAAAAAAAATTAATTTAATAATAAATAAATAATTAAAAGTTATATATATATATCTTTTAAAGTATAAAATATGTAAGTATGATATGAAAAGATTTAGATAAAAAAATAAAAAAGTTAATATTTATAAAGTTGTTAAAAAAAGTATATATACATTACTTTCAAATGACTTTATTTGTGTCTCAAGGCGATTCAGGAGGCATAAATTTTACAATGCAATCAACAAGAATCATTACAAAGAAATTTAGGGAGGGTCAGTGCATGTCAAGTGCATCCGCACCCATACACTTGATTCAATGCATATGATTTTGAACATTCAAGTATAAATGTATGGATAGGTGAGTGGGATATTAAGTTCCAGAAGTGCAGTGACACAAAATTCACCTGCCCTTCCAGACTTACACACATAAACCCAACTTCTTATGCTGAAATTATTGTTCACAAAACTGTCCAATTATACATGTCCATTTCTCCATTAGTTATTTGAAGACAAAAATGTTGTTATATTAACAGCAATGTTACACTTTCAGAACACTTCTATTCGTGTCTCATTATTATTTGGGTCCATAGCTTGAAAGAAACAAGGCAACCGCTTCAGTTGCAGTGGGAATATTGTCCTTGGATTGTCTAATTGTACAAGTCTATTTCACCATTTGAGCATTCCCAGTACTGTTATAAATGAGAAGGTGTTTGGATTGTACAAGTCTATTTCACCATTAAAGCTCTCCCAGTTCTGTTATAAATGGCTTTATAGGTATATATGCTTATTTCTTGGTATGCATGGCATACCACTTGTGACTTTCCCTTCTATCTATTCCTAATCTTTTATTAATTTGTTCAGGCTTAACTACCTTCATTTCCTAGGATTTATCATCGTGATATGTTAGTGCTCTTTGGGCTGTTATAATTTCTAATTACTAATATATCGATTTATTTATTATGTAAGGTAAGCACTACACTAGGCAAGGCATGGCCCTAGTTTGATCTGGTTCCAAGTCTGATCGGTTAGCCATGGGTTTAATATTATATATACATTATATGCAATGTATTACATATTTAATCTGCCAAAACTAATTTTCAAATGCTCTTAATTTCCTATTAATTTTTAAATTGCACATGCATCTATTTCAGTATTTTTCTAAATATTTGTATATTTTGCAAAATAAAATTATTTTAAATTTAGCCCACATAGCATAAATTTTATGCCCCTCCTCAACAATAATGAAAAGAAAATTTATTTTATTATAGTAATTGATTATAAAAAAGCAATCAACTAAATCCAGTTACACAAAAGTAATTTTATTTCTTCATTTTTGCAATATTATGGCTATTTTTTTCTTAATTTTTTTATGGAAACATTTTAAATCTGTTATGTGATTTATGAGATTCTTTGCAGTTGTCATAAAATTTACATAGTTCAAAGTAAATTAAGTCTCCATGAGGTTAAAATTCATCAGAGTGGAGTTAAATATAAGTATCATAGCTCAGCCATGTATTTTCATAAACTGAATACAGGTCATAAAATGTCATATAACAATGCATGTTATCTTTTATGAAAAAAAAATCAATTAAAAAGAAGACTCAAAGAAACACTGAGGATATATCTTCTTGAATTTGAGGCCATCAATCCCATGAAAACATTCTTATTTGCTAAAGGTGGTTGGTTTTTGAACTGAATTATGAGAACGTTATTTTGTTTCCTATATTCACTTGAAAAGATATATTTTTTAATAGATGAAACCATGGTCATGAGAGAATTTTAATAAAATTGTGTTGTTTCAGTAGTAATATTTGAATGTATATTGTAAATATTGCTTAGTACAAAAAATCAAAAGTGAAATATTTATATAAAGTAAGTAGAGTGGATTGAAATACTGTTTATATAATTTAAATGATTAAACTGCACCATATTGCTGTGTTAACTAAATTAAAATGTATGTATATAGTCATATATGTTTAAATATTGGTAGTATTCTCATCCTTGGTGTTCGCCTTAAGATGGCGTTGATGCTAATCAAAAACATATACATATAACGATTCCGGGCCGGACCTAAATGATTGATTTGATCTAAAAAGATCTGATTTCTTAGATTTGTAATAAAATATTCTACTAACTAATACTATTATATGATGTTAGTTTTTTTCATTTTTGTAAATGTTTATTAATCTTATCTTGTTATTGAGTTTGTGTGTCTTTAAAGTTACGGTGTTTTTCTAATTTTTTTTTTTTTTTTGACTTTACGTGTGTCTTTTTAAAGTTACGGTCTTTTTTTTTTTTTTTTTGCAAGAGTAAATCAATAACTTGATTCAAAAGCAAGACGTAATAAGTCAATGTTTATTAATCTTAGATTGTTTTTGAGTTTGTGTATCTTTAAAGTTACAGGGCTTTTTCTCATTTTTTTTTTTTTTGGACTTTATGTGTGTCTTTTTTTTTAAAGTTATGATATTTTTGGTCAAGAATAAATCAATCATTTTATTAAAAAAGCAAGACGTAATTCTAAATCTATCAAAAGTAATGTAATTTATAAACTACAATTTAGAATTGATACCCGACTACTATTAGTAAATACCGTCATTAAAAGACTCGATTGAAAAATGATACCCAACTAATTTCCGTTTTCTCTTTTTTTTTGGGGGGGGGGACAGTAATGAATCAGAAAGTGGGTTGTTTTTTGTTAAGTCTGTCTATATAAAAAGGGTACTGTTATTGAAATACTAAATTTTAAAATGATAGCTAACTAATTTGCATTTCTTTTGACAGTAATTAATCAGAAAGTGGGTTTCTTTTCTTTTTTTTTTGGTAGATCTTGTGTATATATAAAAACAAACAAACCGTAATTCAAAGACTCCATTGAAAAAAATCAAACCCCATTGAATTTGCTTTTTTTTTTTTAAAGACAGTAATTAATCAGTAACTGGGTTGTTTTTGTTAGTGTGTAGATATAAAAACTAATCTTATTTTGAAATAATAAATTAACAAAACAAAAAAAAAATAATACCCAACTAATTTTATTTTTCGGACAAGTAATTACTAATAATTAGACAGTGGGTTGTTTTTGTTTGTGCGTATATATATATATATAGCGAAAGTAACTGGTCACGGATGAATTCTCGCGAAAACGGTACTTTTCGCGTGATCCTTTAATTTTTTTTCCCTTTCACACCCTTAAAAGCAATTTTTGAGGGTTACCCCTTCGTAATGGAATCTTCAGGACATTATTATAAATTTACAACAATAAAGTAAGTTACAACACATTAAAAAAAATAGATGTCTTATCAAATTTAAAAAAAATACGACCGCTTCAAATACACACACTCTCACCCGAAACTATAGAGAGAATAGATATTCTACTATTACGAGAAAATGATGAACAAAATCGACTACTACGGCAGCCGATCAAGGCATTTATTTCTCTTTGCTTTTAGCATAGAAAAAAAGCCATAACCGGCAGCCGTCTGGAACTCTTTCTGTGTTTTATCATAGAAAGAAGTCTCTTTGTGTTGGCTTCTGTCGCCGCCTCCTCCATCCAACATAACATGAGGACTTTTCTGTGTTTATAACGTAGAAAAATTCCTCTTTGGTTGGGGGAAGGCCGGTGAAACGGTATATTTCTAGGAATTTACCTAGAAGTAACGACATCTTAAGGCGAACACCAAAGATGAGAAAACAACCAAATATTGTATCACTGATGGAATCAGTAAAACAATAAGGAAATACGGGAAGTAATTACATTTACTACAGTGTAAGAAGTGAATAAAGAACAATATATTTAAAAGCTATTGATGAAGTGTGTCATGTTTACAATAGTTAGTAATAGGTCTTGAAAATTATGAAAAAACTATTCTCTCATCAGATGATAATGTATCTTCTCTCACGTTTTAGATAACTGATAGTCACTGCCTATTATAAACTGATGGTTATATATACAGTTCTATCTAATATTTAACTATATAATATGTGAATTAAATTACAAAATATTTAAAATAGATGCATTTAACATCAGAGGCATGAATTTCATTGACAAAGATATTTCAGCTGACAAAGCAATATATTCAGCCTCCTTTGTTTGGTTTGCTAGAGGCAAAAATCTGCAATGCAAAATAAAATGAAACATCCAACTACATTAATAATCTATATTTTTCTATATTTCCTAGAAACATCTAGCGTACTGTTATCGGGAACTGGAATTATAAAATGCCCATTTAATTCAGTTAAAATATTTATTGATGTTCATACACCACCAAGCATTAATTCTGAACATAACTTTTATCTATATTACTTCCTGGGCTAATGATAATTACCAGACTAATATTATCATTAATCTCTAAATTTGCATCCTCCCTATATCAATTCATTTCAATATGCCATATAACAAATTTATCATTAAATGGTTATGCATCCATACATATGGCAATTTCTTCCAATTCAAATATTTTTTTTAAAAAAAAGAGCCACAGTAATAGTTAACAAACAAAGCAGCATTTAATAACACATTAAAAAAGGAAGTACAGGTATTTGATACAACAATAATGCATTTCACTGAATCTTCCCCAACTAATTAATCATCACCTTTCAAAGGCATGCCACCTCAGCACTTCAATTGTAATGCCAGAGATTATCTTATCAAGAATTGTTTTGAATGATTTTGCAAACAATGTGATCTAAAAAATATCAGAGCCCATCAATATATTGAGAATCAGACATTAACAACAGTTCCAAACTAAAGCTCAATTAATTCAAGACTACTTAGATATTCAATCATATATGGATGTTGAACACTATTACAAGGATCCAACCAGAATGACATGTTAATCATGTACCTAATAATGATGGTCACAACTGTGATGAAACCATTCTTGATATAGGAATTATTCTACAAACAGTTATCAAACCACCTCATATATCTGATGATGAAAGGGGTGAATTTAAATTTATATAAACTAAAAGATGCACACCCAAGCAAAATAAAAAAGACTCCAAAAAAATATTTACAATTTACAAAAAAAAACTAGATCTACAGTATCTTTCTTGATCCAAAATATTTTTATAATTACTTCTAAACATAGTATTAGACTTAGTATAAAGCTATCCAGTTCTGCTACATCTAAAACAATTTTTTTAGCAGTGGTGGTTGCACATAAACAAGCTCTTAGAGGAAAGAAAATCTTTAAATTCCAATAAATTACAAAAAAAAAAAAAATAATAATTTCCTCCTACAGAGAAATCTACAAAAAAAAATATTAAAACTTCCATTTAAGTAGGCATTATATACAGATTAACGTTAACTCATCACATCTCATATAATCAGGGCTAACAACACTTCGGTCTCATGATAATATTAAATTAGCTGGAGTACATCATTTTGTAGTTCATAAAATATTTAACTTTTCTTAATTCACTACTTGACACTTAAAAAGTTTTATAAGAGATGAATTATTTCATTTATATTGTAACATAATTAATGAAGATCAAAAGAAATAAGTAAAGGAGTTCATTGTAACAAAATTAAAGGTCGCTCAAATAACTATTACCATATCTGAGTAGTCTACAATATATAAAATCATAATATTTAAAATAATGTTGGATTTCTCAATATCCAAATATCAATAATTATAAGCAAATTATTAATAACAAGTATTATAACTCAGGTATACAGACAGTAGGTTTTATCCACTTTCATTTCTTGGTTTGATGTTAAGTGCATGTTTAAACAAATACTAAGTGAATATGATCTAGCAAGGCGCCACTAGATTATCTGAATCTAGACACGGTTATATCTAATAACCTTTCACATGTACCGGGTTTGAATCCCCTTTTTGGTACTTTATTTCTAATAAAAATGGGAGATTTTGCTTTTTGAGACATATCACTATACGCACTAATATTTAGGTAAAAGTAAAACATCTTTAAACCAAAGTGAAGTATATTAGACATAAATCATTTCTTAGATCTTAACATAACAAATGTGTTTCAATATTTTTATAAGTTTACTAGCTCAGATTATATATAACTAATTTAGGATGGCAATTCACTCATCCTTGCATGAAATAGATGATGGGATGTGGTTATAATAATACTAAGAGATCACTAAATATTATGAAATTAATATTTATTTATGGCCTTTAAACAGTTAAACAGCTCATTAATTAAAACGTTGATGACGATGATGATGATGATAATAATAATGATAATGACAAGGGTTTCAACTACAGCTCTAGGACTAAGCCTAAACATAAAACTAATTTTTATAAAGAAATTCATAATTATTGCTTAATTTTAGCATACTTACTTATATCTCAAATAACTAATATTCAACCATTGATGATGAATAATCACACTTAACAAAGACTACACTTAATGAAATATATATGCCTCGTTTAATAAAACAAACTAATATTTATTACTGCATTTCTAACATGTACATAAAAATTTCTAGATAAACATGAAAATTGACATGAATAATAATAATGATAATTGATTATATAACAATCCTCAGATTAATTTCAAGTTCTTCCCCCTTTCCCTTCAAATGTATTTTGTATTAAGTTGGATGTCACATGGACCATGATTTTCACTCCATGAGAAAAGTATTTCAAGAAAAAAAAAAATATTATCTGCTCATTAGCACACATACTTTATAAATCTAACATGTAAGTAGAATGTTAAAAAAAAATGTTAATAGAATTGAAAGAGCAAGTTTTAGAAACAAGTTTTAAATTATTGTCTCCCCTCTCTCTTCTACCTCTGAAATGCTATACTTAACTTGAAACAAAATAATCTAATATTCTAATACTACTTGTTACTTCACATTCACTCGCAATTATACACATATAAAAATATCATTATGTATGTGCGTGTTTTATCCCATAATAACAAAATATTATTTAAAACCAAAATAATAATAATATATTAGTTAAAACTAAAATCATAATACCATAAAAAAAAATTGTTTTACACATTAATATTTTTCATAACTGTAAAATTAATAAACAAATAATTTTGATACATTCAAAATCATTTATGAAGCTCAAAGTTATTATTAGTAAGACATTCTTGTTTTTAATCGATCTGAATAGTCTTTAAAAGTTCTTTAAATAAAATATACCACTTTATTGCTAAAATGTTTATTAAGACTCTGATATCATAAAGAAAATAGATATAAAAAGTCATATTACCGATCTTTTGTTTGTGGCGAATTTCCAAGGGTTCAAACTTGTCTTGTATAATGTCTATATTTCTGCAGCTACCATTTCCGTTTTACGTGGGAACAATCTCTTTCTTGAGGTGTATAACTATTTGATGATGATGACTCTATTGAGGTTATTTGCTTTAGTGGACAATTTGGAAATCATTATATTAATTTTTCTTCTCTTCCTGTCAAGCGTGATTCTTTTAGTGGATGAAATACAGCGGTTGTTTTCACATTTATAAATTTTCTTGAGTTTAAAATCAGTTGTTGGAACAATGAATTGGACTTGATGATTAATATTTATCGGTAGATTAATTCATCTTTCATCGAATGCAGGTGAATGCTTTCTTCCTTCTATTAAAAACATCTTATTTCTCTGGTCAGTTGAAAGGTGTAGAATATTATTTTAGACACATCTTTTCTTTCCTATATGATGTGCAGCTTCCCCCAGATGGTCCGGCAAAGATGGGACATACATATAATTTTTCTAGCCAGCCATTTCTTATATTTTCAACATTCAATTTAATAGTCTAATAATCTAAATCATAATCACAATAATAATAATAATTCCAGACAGCTTTTTATATCCAATTTTTAGCTAACTTAACCAATCAGAGATAGCGTCACTTACTATTTTTGGACAAATTCGTTTTAATTAGATCTCTAATTTATTTTCAACTAAATTATTTTTCAACTGAAAAGTTTAATCCTTTTTCCAGACACTTTTGTTTTAAAAAAAAATAGACTTAATCCTTATTTCCTTTCTTTTTTTTACATCTAGGTAACATTTCAAATTTTTGAGCTTCCTTCTTTAGATCTTAAGATAAAACAATTTCAAAATTAGAGTTCCCACCCATTATAAGCTCCCAAAGTGAAAAACAATCATTTACAAAAACAAAATTGCTACAAAGATAGATATCTGATTAAACAGATTTCCTCTTTTAACATAAAATTGTACAAAAAAAATAATTGACAGATTTAATCCTTCCTTTTCTTTCAATATTTAATAAATGTAAATTTCTGTATGTAATGTACACACATCCTTCATTATTTCAAATCATTCATAAACTAACATTAAATAATATAATTGCTAGCTTAGTAATTATAACCCTATTATTTAATTAAATTTGTAACTTTTAAATCTCAATTACAATTATAGAAAAGAAAATAGAAGTATAGAATAAGATATTAGAATTGATCAAGTATAGGTTAGTTTTAAAGAAAGTTAAAATGTTGAATATTTGAAAGATAAAACAATTAAATAGCTTACACATACACTGCCTATACGTATGCATTATAACTTTGCTTTTTAACAGAAAATTTAAATATTAAATGTGTGTGCTGCTCTTTTTGAGATTTATTAACACACAAACAACTAAAGCATATAATTGTTGTCCCACTCTCTCTCTGTCTAAAGCGTTTAAAATTTTGATCTGGTAGGGTTTGAACTTGGATGCCATACAGCTTCTTTTATGGTTATATAAAAATGTGATGATGATTTTTGGTTTACCTTTTCTACATGCACATTACTATAAATTTAGCTAGTGACTAAATTGTAATGGCACAATATATATATGCCAATAAGCTATTTATTTCTTGATTTTTATTCGCATTTGAATAATCGTTTTACTTTAAATATCCGTTTAAATCAGCTCGACTAATTTTATTCAATTGTGTGAATCTATTAAACCTTTTTTTTTGTTTGTTTAATTATTGGCTGTAGTTTTTTAATATTTCCATCACAACAATTAGACTAATAATTTGGGCTGTTCAAATAAGTCGTCCATATTCTCTGATAATCGAACATTCTATTTTTGATGTTAGTATTGTACAGCTCTTGTGTCCGTTTGAACAAAGTAAAAAGATGACGGAAATCAACCGAGTTCGTTTTATACTGTCCTCGATTCCCATTGTTTAATAATCTTGCATTTCATTTCCTCTTTCATCGATATATATATATATATGATTATTGTTACATGTATTATATTGATTGACAGTAAAATAAGATTACATAATAGAATTCTGTTTTCACCTTCCATATCTAGTTACCTAGTGGCTGGCTTGACATTAAGTCATTATGATGTCTACCAAGTCTAAGTATTGTCTAATGATGTAAGATATTGACATTGTTTGTGTAAATATATATGTGATTGATCTCTTGAATTAAGATTTTTATCTTTCTTTTAGCTAAGGGAATTTAATTTATTGAGACGTTTTATTCTTAATATCGCGTTTGATAAAATAAATGTTGGTTGTGCATCTGTGTGTGTGTGTGTTTCCCATCTAAATCTAAATGATAACACACGTTCAACTATCCATTAACTGAATTTATTTTTTTAGATACATTTAATTTAGTGAATAATGCACTATGAACTAAAGCTGGTTTCAATCTGATTGTAAACTACCCTTACAATATATATATAAATAATTGAGATTCCTACAATAAACATTCTACTTGCTTCATGAAGCTACCTTACAAATGAGCAAAAGAAAATGTAATTGATAAAATAATTTGCATTTATTCTTGAATACATGGAAAATCTGTATTAAATAAATGAAACAAATAATATTTGGCAAGAAAAATGTATATTAAATTAAATAAAGAAAAAGTTAGACTACATATAAAATGTGAATGAAATAAAAATAAGCAAAAAATTTACACTTTTAATATACTTTATATCCATAAATTCAGCAATAAATACAGATATTTTATTATTTACCAATTCCAGATTACAGTGCCAAGTTCCAATTTCAATGATGATTTTTTTTTTCATCTATTTAGCACTTAGTAAAGACAAGAATAAAGATATATCCCTTTTACCCTAAATAATGTAAACTTATAGGTCAAGATGACAATTGATAAATCAATACCTGAGAATGCAAAAACATTGCCTTCAGCCAGTGATGACATTTCTTTGTGACATTTTGTCTGGCCACTTTCGGCTATAAATAATTTCCATACTAAAAAGAAATATTCAACAAAATATATTGATGAACTTAATAATGACAGAAGGAAAAATGAAGATGTGATTTGTATACTTATTATTACAAAAACAATACAAGTGGAGTAGGATTCATTATAAATAAAAGAGCAAAGACCATTATGAATATTAATAATATATCAGATAGAATTCAAGATTATATATTTATTTAATAAAAGATACTAAAGGCATACAATTCTAAAACATGCCCAAACAACTCCTCATTCTGAGCAAAAAAAATTCAAATATTTACAAAATGTACACAATGCTTTAAACAAAAAAATAAACAACATTTTACAATTATCATAACAGACTTTAATGCTAGAACTAGAAAATATTTAAAGACAATATTTGGATATAAAATCAGAAATGAAAATTACATAGATTTTTCAAATTTGAAAACAAAAAATAATGAACATTATGAATTCTTTGGTTGTTGTTTTTTTTTTTTTAAACAAAAAAAAAATCATAAATGAACATTACATTATTAAAAGGAAGTCAAATAACTTGAATATATTTTGAATAATAGAAAGTATTTATATTTCAAAAAAGTAATATGTTTAACACTCCACAGACAAAGTGATCTTTATATATATAATGATACGCTTTTTTGTCTTAAAGGGTTACAAGAGTTTACATAGCATGGATTGCTGAGTTTACATGGGCAATCCGTAGTTGTAGGTTTACATATATAAAAGTTGATTTATTATTTTACACCGGATTACAGGATTTTTTACATACTGTGGATTAGTTACATGGTTTTACATAGTTTGGATTGCTTTGGTTACATGAGTAATCTGTAATTGGAGATTTACTTATGTAAAAGTTTTTTTTTGTTGTTGTTGTTTTAATCAAATTTTGTTTATTTTAAATTCAAAGTAACAATATATTGCTTTATTACAGGAAAAGTCTCATTTTTAATTTAACAATAGGTGCTTTCTATTTTTTTTTTTAAATTAAAATAATAATATTAATCATTTCCATGATAGGAGATATGTATTCAGATATGAAAGGGATCCACCTTAGGGAGATAAATCAATTAGCTTCCACGTGGCATCGTAGATGTAGGGGGGGGACTAATTCTAGTCCCTTTTCCGAATTTTTTCCATTTTGTCAATGTATAAATCAAGAGGGCACTCCAATGCATGATTAAAGGTGAGCCAGGACCGGGTGTACTATAATGAAAACAATAAGAATGTTGATGAGCGTATCTCTGGGATGGATCCACAGAGTATATTGTCAATGAGGGTAGATAATGAAGGCTTTTTGTCATTCAGTATGGAGGCTATAAGGTCTCTGTAGGGTTGAAGGGAAACACAGTAGCAGAGGGGGTGAAGAGAAGTTTCCTCTTCTCTGAGGCATAGGGTGCAAGTGGAATCTATGTTTGAGAATCCTCGGCAATGTACAAGAAAATGTTTAATAGGCAATGCATTGAGGTTTATCTTCAACAGGAAGTCAAAGAATTTGGGTTCAAAAACCATTGCTAAAATTTCTTGATTAGCAGATGATTGTTAAGCCGGAGGAGAATTGATCCTGCAGAAACATCAGCATTAAGAATGTAGTATGCTTCCCAGAAATTGATTTTCACTGAGGATGGCTTGTTAGGAATAGTAGTAAATTTGGAGATAAGAGATGTGAGGGTTTCCAGACAACCAGTGATAATAGGGGGAGGCTTGTCTGTGAAAGTGATCTCCTTAAATGGCAAGAAGTTGGGATACTGCAGGCACATTCTGTAGACAGAGTTGTAGTAACATTGAAATATAAATGTGTCTATGGAATGTAGGGATACCCCATTGAACTTTGTTTCTGCAGGCTTCTCAAGCTGATGGTTGCACTTCTGCCCCCTCTAATCAGATCAGTGCACATCTTGTGTATCTTCCTGATGAAGGCTTTGGTAAAATTGACCACTAGGATGAAATAGGATATTCTGGGAAATATTAGCATATTGATAAGGGAGGACTTGGCGAACATGAACATGATCTTCTGTGTAGATGAAGTAACTTATTTTGGACAGATCTCATGGCAGAGGCAGATTCAAATATAGGGAAGCCTAAGAAGTTCTGAGGCTTTGCCGCAAATTGTCCAGGAATTATCTTATCAGAATATAAATACCAGGCAGACGACTTGGCCATATTAAATTGGAGGCCAGTTTGATTCTGAGAACTCTCTAAGCACTGAAAGAAGTCTGGTGATTAGTTTTTTTGAAGAAAAAAAAATGGCCAAGTCATCCATAATGTTGGGATATGGATGCCAAGAAGAGAACTCTCAATTTGAAGGAGCAGAGGGTTAAAATAACAAAGTGATCTTTAATTAATAAAATATAAGACATATGTTAATGTAAAGCTAAAAACAAACAATATTTTTTTAAAAAAAAAAAACAGATATCTATAAGATATTTATAACTTTCAAAAATATTCCAATGAGTTTTAGCTCAAGTAAATATTTTCTTTTAAAATATTAAAACTACAATGATATCTCAGACTTGAAAAATACCAAAACGTTATTACAAATTTTATGAAGAAAAAATTATTAAGTGGGGAAAAAATGAAAAAACAGTAATTTACTAATAATTTTTCCAATTACCATGTGTAGAGGAAAGTTGAAATATGAAAGAAACAAAAAATTAAATCGTCTATTTAGAAGAAATATAATTGGAATATGCCAAGAAAAATTATAGAAAAAAAGTAATAATATCTTAATATTTTAAGTTATTTCAATGATAAAAAACAAAAAGCATTATTATTAAAATCAAATGATATCACTTGTATGTGGAAGAATTCTTCAAAGAACTATATAATAATTAAAAAGAGAAAAAAATGCACGAGTGCCATTAAATCTTTTTTTTTTTAATTTAAATGCTCCTAGAAATTAAGAAATTATTATAGATACTTTAAAAGATATATTAAAATGCAAAAACTATTGGCAAAACAGTATATTAAATGTCAAAATTATAAAGATATATGATAAAAAATGCAATAGTAATAAATATTTAAGAAAAGTAAAAAAAAAAAAATATTAGAGACAATATTTTTTTAGATTTTTAACTAGTAAGTATATATACTAAGATTATAAACACTATCTTGAACTAACAAAATATTCTTCTGTACATGAGGGTCAGAATGACTAAATGTCAACATGGATATGGTGACAATCTTGGCACTAACGTGGACTTTGAACATTCCATCATCAGATTTTCAATGAAATGGAAGGCTGAAGAGTTGTGGGTTGGAGTAGTTTGAAGCCTGCCCATTAAAGTATGATGATTGGCTATCTTAATATAAAGCTGAGCACTGATTGTATATAAGTGTGGTGATGGTAATCTGGATCAACTGATGAGTGCTGGTTTAGAACGAAATACGTATATTGATAAATATTTATTTTTTCAAAATGTGTGATGAGGTGGGTCATAA
This sequence comes from Epiperipatus broadwayi, assembly GCA_028023455.1. Classification (NCBI taxonomy): domain Eukaryota; kingdom Metazoa; phylum Onychophora; class Udeonychophora; order Euonychophora; family Peripatidae; genus Epiperipatus; species Epiperipatus broadwayi. The sequence goes on along the minus strand of JAQFVV010006307.1, from coordinate 768,818 downwards.
ATATAAGATGGCATGGAGAGTTGAGGGTTGGGTAAAAGTCTGAGTTTGAATCCCACATACATTAAATATTGATTATAATATAGTAACAAAAAAAAATCATGATTAAGAGCTATTTTCCATTAAATTTGTAGATTATGAACAAGTATATGAATTGAAATATCAAGCATAATTTACAAAAATCTTAAAACACATTTATCAAAATGAAATACAATATTGTACAATAAGAAGATTAACAGTGGTAAAAGTATGGCCATAGTGATTCTTGTTTTCCAAACTTTTTGTCAGTACTTTGACAAAACGTAGATGGTGGATTTAAATGAAAATCATAGGAATAAAGTAAATAAAAATTACATATCACATCTAAATTTTGCAATACTTTTATAACTAATGATTTAGGTCTGCAGAAAATACCAAGTGAGCTATCAGATGAAAGCAAAGCAGTACAACTGAAAATAACTACTAAAAATAAAAGTAATGTTCAACGGCTTTTCAAAAAAGAAAAAAAAAGATTGATAATAGTGAATTAGAGAAATGTAATATTTATAAATATCTTGATTTATTTATTAATACAAGGTGAAACAGAGAGATGATATGAATCATAGAATTCAACAGGCATTTTTTGGCACTAGATGGAACTTGTTTTACTTTCTGTTTTACTTTTCAATAAATTAAAAATTATTATGCATCATAAATTTATTTTACAATTTTTCAAAAACATAAATTTAAAAAAATGATTATAATTTAAAATACAAACTTTGCAAATAATAAAAAAGAGTAACAAACAGAAAATAATAGAACACAGAATAATTCCCTTTTAATGACAAATAAAGAAGTGTTTGACAAAGGCAATTTTAGTTTGAAGATGCAAGAAAATTTCTGTAAAAAAAATTTTGGAGTGAAAAAAACTACAAAATAAATGCTATATAACTAGAAAAATAAATATTAATAATTTTACACAAAATAATAACAATATATAATTGAAAAACTAAAACAAAATTTATTTATGAGCTAATAAAAAAACAACGCTAATCAAGTGCAGTAATGATTTTGATCTTATTTGAAAAGACCATCCTGCTTTATTCTTCAATTTTTCATTAAAGATAGTGACCTCTATGGAATATAAATAAAACTTAAATGTGATTTTTTTCAAAAATTATAAAAATTATTCTTAGCATCTTTTTAACTCATTTTTACTGTTAACAAATGAAAAGGAAAAACAATTATAATAATATTCACTGAATTGTAAGCTTGCTGTGAAAACAAAGAAAATGTTAAATCTAGATATTTTTTTTTAAAAAAAAAGAAACATGATTACATACTTAAAAAAATATGATTTTAATAATTATGTTTGACTGTTGCTTACTTATTGGTATAAGACAATACAAAGATTACACACTAAATGGCAAAATTTGGAAAAATGTATGTTAAAATTAAGAAAAGTATTTTAAAAGGCATAGATATAAAAAGATATTTATTAAATCACTGAAGAAATTTTGAGGCTGAAATGAATCTGGGCTGGATATGTTATTAAAAAAGACAACAATAAATATCCTACACTAAATTAAATAATAAAATATAAATACTTAAAATGAAATTGCATGAGCCAAATGAGTAAAATAAAGCAGTTTGCTGCAGCGATTTGAAAAAAAGAAGCTCAAAAAGACCATCTTAAATTAAATGTGATAATGAATGAAAATGAAGACTATAATTTTTAATTATTTTTTATTCATCAAGTAAAAAAAGATGGCATTATTTTGTTTAAAAATAACGTAAAAGCATTCTTTGGACATGAAAATTTTAACTCTTCATGATTGTAACAGATTGAATTGTTCTCCCTCATGAGGTTTCTAAATACGCATTTAACTTTTGTTTTTAATATTGAGCTTTTATTCTACATCAGAATTCAATTAATTGATTAATTTGGTAGTAATATACATTTGCAAATGAAAAAATTCTAAAAATCCATATTTGAACTTTGCAAATATTCCAAAAATGAGTTCATAATTGTAAGAATAAATAGTTTCATCATTGAATGTTTGGAACAAAATTATTTTTAATTAAAATTTATATTTAAAATGCAAATAAATAAAAGTTCAACTCTGATAAATCTATAAAAATCTTTAAAATATTAAATCTGTTTTTTAATTTTTAGAATATCTCAAATTATCCTAAGACAGTGTCAGCAATAACATATTAGTAATAATTTTTGTAAGGTGGATGATCACAATACCATATTTTCCTTTGCTAATGTTATACTAACAATTATTACCTAAATCAAGTGTAATAATATACAATTTTGATTTTTAATAATTAGTGCACAAATAGTGTGTAAAAATAATCATAAATCTTAATAAACATCACCAAAAAAAAATGTTTTTTGATAATTCCAAAAACATTCTTGAAATAACTTCAAGAATACCATAGACACCAATTACACATAAATGTCAATTGAAGAGAAAAAGACAAAACAAAAACTCTATCTTTGCCACTATTCTATTATGTCAGAATCTTTTGATATTTTTAAATTAATCAGTATTTTAAAATAATATTATTTACAAATTAAAAAAAAAAAAATAGCAAAATATCTCAATAGATGATTACAGTATTTTTTTCTGGATTTCTCTGCCCAAAATACTCTATACTGAACAACAATAAAATATGTGTAAAAGATTGTATCTGGGTTAACTAATGAATGCTGGTTTAACATGAAATGTACATCTTGGGGATCATGCATCTTTTTCAATATTTTTGGTTATAAGTTTATGATTACAACCCTCACAAGCAGATAGAAACCTCTCTCCATCTTGTGTAAGAATGGTTTAGTGAAAATTTATACTAGAGAAATATTATTCATTAAACTCCATAATGATACTTTGTATAGTTAATCAATTACAAAGAACATGCTGAACATTAACTTGAGGATTAGTGCTTTCAAAAATTAGCTATTTTTGTAATAAAGTAAAACTGTTAAAAATGCAGAAAGATAAAGCCTTTAGAAATCACTATTACTGTAATTCAAGATAAAGTAAGATCTATTCAAAATAATTTGTTACAGATAAATGCATCATGAAGAAAAACTAATCATATCACGAAATTGAAAGTGGAGAAAAAATTCAGTCACAATTAATTATACACTATACAATATATATACAATATACAGCTACATTTCATATTGTACTGGTATATATGCTTAATTCTTAATTAACCTTATGTAGTGGTAATACTTCAGTGATTCAGATATGAACCCTAACCAATAATGTATACAATAAATGTAAGATATTCAAGGTTCCTCAAGCATATATCGATAATGATAAATGTAGAAATATCTTACTACATAGAATTTGTAAAGTTTATAAAGCGTGTTTAACTCAACCAAAATCAATTCAACAACAGGAATGATAATGATGGTTTTTATTATCACAATCACTTTCAGCTATTTTGTTTGTTTTAGATTTCTATTTGCAGAAATTCCAGGCATCAAATCTCCTCAAAGAATGTTTATTTGGAATTATTTAAAATAATAACCATAATCATTTACCATTTTTTTATCATGAAGAGTGTCATATTATTCAATGATTCACCTATTCTCAGAATTGAGGATATTTTTACTAACTAGCATATGTGTGTGTGAAAGTTATAACACTTAATCAATATATAAAACGAAATGAACAAATGGATTATAAATAACAAAATAATTTACTAACATAGAAAACTGCAAATAGATTGATTGTAGTTATATTATGTAACTTTCCAAGATAAATTTCCATATTACATACAATTAAGATCATTATAATAATAAAAGTTCATATATTTTATTCTTTCCATTCAGCAATTTAAAAATTAATCATAAAAAACTCAATCAGTTTCCAACCAACAACTTCATTTATTTAATTTTCCTATTCAGTGATTTCACGTAGATATATATATGTATAAGTCAATTATATAATATTAAATCCATTTCCAATAAATAAATTCAGATATTCATTTTTATTTCATTTAGCAACTTCATATATAATTAGAATGTCATTAATATATATATAGATTTTTTTTTCCCAAAAAAACAATTTATCTACTTCGGTCCTTACTTTTAATAACTCTACATATGTGTATATATATATTGAAACAGGGCTGAGTTCTATTCCTGTTTCAAAAAGTAAAATTTCTTTTATGCGTCGGTATATAGCCCAATTAATTAAATTTATTTCTTCTTCATATTTATATTTCCTTTGTTATATATAAATTTATAATTCGAAATAGGGATTTAAAAAAAAAAAATTAAAATAAACAGAAGGGGGGGGGTATGTGTGCTCGTTTGTTTTTTTGAGAACGCATGTATATATTTTGCTAGATAGAATAATAAATAAAATATATATATAAATGCAGATATGAAATATACTTTATTTTTCAAGATGGAAACTTTTCAATTTCATTTTGGAAAAGTTAAATGAAAGAAATAATATCAAAATTAACTTGATCGATATCTAAGGAATTTGATTAGTGAGCTTAAAGTTTAGTTCCAAAAGAATTTCAATGAAAACAAAAGAAGAACAAAATTAGATTCGGAGGTGTGAAAAGTTTTTGTTAAAAAAGAATCCGGATTTTTGAGCGGGAGAACTTGCTAAAAAGAATTCAGTCTATTGCTGATTTTTGTAAAGACTGCTGCAAGAGAGATTTTGTGGAGAGAAATGGAGGGTAAAATGGTGATCAAGCTGGCTTAAGAAAGTGTAAGTGTCCCAGGCAGTGCAATCCCGCCCCATGAAGGTCCAAAGGTGGCTGCAGGAAAAGTAACCGACGAAGATAGAAACCAGTTGATCCGAAGTCTAAATAAAGAAACAAAGGAACAGAATCAACAAGCAAAAATATAAGATAGCCGGAATAAATAACCCAATTTAATCGCCAGTACATAAGTGCTATAAAAAAAGTCAAAACAAATGAAATTTTTCACTTTTAATAATCCATCGTTTTCCCCGGGAAAGAAAAAAAATGCAGGTACGTACCCATTCAACAATATGTAATTAGTGTTCCAGATAGCGTCTGTTTCTTATAATTATCACAAACTTTCTTTACAAATTTCATTATCATGAACGATATACATAAACTTTTAAAAAAAAGAAAGAATCAAAGAAAAGCAGGTGATTTTATAAATATCTAAGCTGTGTGTGTATGCATGCGTTTTTCTTAAAATAAAGAACACAAAATATTTAATTATGGTAAAATAAAATGTACAAATTTAAAAATGAAATGTATGTTTATTGGTATTGTTTTATTTAGGTCTAGTTTTTGTAAAAGTAGAAAGAATTTAGAATAGTATATGAAGCATATTAAAGTACAATAACCTCTTTCCTCATAGATTTCCGTCGATTTGTCAATCACCCGCCCTGAGCCGAGCTAGTCCAGGGCATTTCCATATTGGTATTCCAGCTCTCCCAGCATAATTCTTATAGAAATATAGGATTGGCGCTTGAGGTCATAAATTGATGCTCATAAATATGCTGGGCGATAAAATGATTATAATTTTTTTTTTTTAAACATAGGCATATACATGTATTGTTATATACATACACGCAATCTTACAAATGGTTTTATATATGCGTAAGTTATATATGGAAAACGGTAAATCACGTTACAATATATATATATGAAGTGAAACATAACTCATCCTTTAAACTACCTTCAATTTAAATTTATAATCATTTTTACAGATAAAATATGTGATATTCTTATACAATATTAAATTTTAATATTTTTAAATTAAATATCTTACTATTCAGCAATCTTTAACAACCTCCTTCTTTCTAGGTTTCAGATGTGTATTCTTCTCCTCAATTACTTTGGTCCAGATATAACCATACATAAAATGTATCTTTCTCCTTTTCAAACATTAGAGACATAGATTAGCTTCATATTAGTATAATACATATCAAATACATGTATTCATCAATTTAACTGTGTATGGTCCTTCACTTTTCTGGTGATTAAATTTGGTTTAATAATTTTTCATTTGCAACATTTACGGGACTGAGTAGTAGGCATAGGGTTTTCAACCAGTGTGCTATTTGTTTTTTGCCTAACCTCTGGTGTCTAAAAGATTTCAAAATAATAAAATGTTTGTAGCTTCTCTTAAAAACTTGTAATTCCAATTATTAGGAAGGAAAATTCTTCTATGCATAGCACAATTCCCCTGCTTTACTGCATATTTAGCAGTATAGAATTCCATTAATCCTCACTGGACTGAAACTGACTATTGACTGCCTATTTTTTCTCTGTCCATTCTCTTATGCAAGAAACATAATACTCTCTATAACACCTACCATAATGACAACTGATCTCGGGTCCCAGAGAAAAATATTCTCTAGTATTCTTTATCAAAAGGAAGAAATAGCGATTTGTTTTCTTTTATTTACATATTACAAAAAAAAAAATTATTTCCCCACATTTCTTGTTTTATTCATAATAAAAATTGTTGTTGATTCATAATTCCTTTTCTTTTGTTTGAAATAAGCATACTCTTTTCTATCAAAATTACTAAGATTTTATTTTCAAAATGATTTGGGATAAGTCAAACTAAGTATCTCAAAAAACCATGTTATTTATTAAATGCATATTTTCTTCATCTTTATTGTATATGTGTGTAAGTGCACACACATATGTTATTCTTGAAATCTTATGTAGCATTTGCAATGCTGCTACTAGGGTTATATCCCTTCTTTTAAAAGCAGACAATAGAATAGTGGAATTTTCTATTTCCCATTTACATATTAACCTCCCTTAGTTTTAATCCATTTCTTTTCATAATAGATTTATAGATAAAATTTTAATATCAATATCATTCTAGTTTTCTTGCATGCTAAAAATCTCTTCCTTTAATTAATGTCCATTTTAGTGTCTCTCTTGCTTTTTTGCAAACTGGTAATTTTGCTTTTTAATTATTATCAAATTCAAGTATCACTCTTGCTTTTCAACAAGTTCCTTTTTAATTATATAATATTTTTTAAATGTTTTTCTTGCTTTCTTGCAAGCTGTAAGTCTTTTAAATTAATATTTTTTAAAGTTCATTTTCTGGATTAAAGTCATTTTTGGCTTTTGACATATTCTTTATTTCTACAAAACCATTGCACATCCTCCTTGTTCATAATCATTAGTCCTTCCAAACAGATCCAAAGTCGACAAGGAATGGTCCAACTTTAATTTTTCTTTAATATTAATTCTTGCATCTGTCAAGATATTTCTGGAGTGGAGATGGAGTTTCATCTTTGTGCATTTCATGCATGGTCTTCCATTTTCATGGTCACTGCAAATTCTCTTTTGCTGGTTTGAATTCCATTTCTCTTCACTGTCTGGGCATACCTCTTTCTGTTTGCATGGTTTTTCTACATTTTGTGAGTATTTCACCAGTCCATAGAACAAGAGGTGATGGTGTTGATTGTTTAGCATGAGGATCTCATCAGGGACTAAACTGACTCTTAGAATGATGTATTACTCTGTTTTTCTTATGATTTGTCAAAGCTTGTTTTACTTCACTGCCACCATCTATAGGTTTGGTATATTAGACTGTGCTTGATGTTGATACAACTAATAGATGCATCATCTCTTCTAGAAGATTGCTGACCTAATGTGGAAGCTTGTTTTCTCCATCTTGGTTATGATAGGTAATGTCTAGTGCATTTAGAAAGTCAGTATCTTCTTCAATGATTTTTCAATTTGTGTTATCACTCAAACTGTTGAATTGTGTATGATTATCTTTATTATAACTTTCTATCATGCTACATGCCAATAAAGTTCATAAATTTGACCCCTGCTGTCTAAAAAACTGGGTATACATTTCATGCCCTTTAAGACAAATTTTTCCTGCATAATTTGATATATAATGGCTTCTTGTCCCTCTTCTGACCAGAAATTACTCATAAATCTGATTCTGGTATTCAGGGTAAGAGGTTGGTTATTTATAGAGTTCCACCACTCTTTGATAGGTCCATTCAAATGGTACTCCCTTTCCATCAGCTGCTTTAAATTAAAGTAGTTTTCCAAGCTATTCAGATGTTCTATCGGATTCTCTCTGGCATCACCTCTGAAAGTTTGAATTTTTAAAACTTGGTTAAAACATTGATATTTTCAAAATATCTATATTGCTCCTTAACCATTGTATCATCTTGACTATTTCTTGGCTTCATGCCTACAGTATTAGATTTGTTTCCTTATTAAATTGTTTTATTGTCTCATGGAAACAATTTCTCATAACCTCTTTCAATTTAGTATAGTCAGCCTTAATATCATTCATAGTGAAAACTACATCCAGGTTGTAAGTTACTTAAAGTGCTTAAAATGAGATAGCTTTCCATGTGTTCAGGCTAAACCGTATATTTATAATTTATGATTAAATATGCTTTTCGATTGCTGAAGATTATCCAAATTCCAACAAACAAAGTAATATGAGTTGAGATTAACTAATCATAATTTCAAGATAGCCCAGAGTGGCATTGTAATACCAAATCATAAGTCTGCGTTAATGGTAAAAAAAAAAAAAAACAGTTGAGTGTGAGAAATTTAAATGTTTGAAAATATGAAATAAAATTTGTCTATGCAAATAAATGTCTTAATGCAATTCATTATCTATGTTAGCTACAAGTATTAAATATAAAAATCATAAATGACAATTATAATTAAGAAAATGTTAATTTTCAAACCTTGTTGAATAGAGGATTAAATTGGATACAGCACTAATAATGTGACTAGCAGTTTCTCAATAACCTCAGTAAAGTATTTTGTTATGGTATGTACATGTGAGTTCTTTGCATTTAATCTCAAACAAATATTTGATACCTAAAAGAAAGTTATGTCTACTGTTTGTAAAAAAATTAGTTTTGGAAAAAGGGAGGGAGATAGAAACAGTTCTTAAAGTTCTCAAATCTGCAAAAAAAAATTTAACTAAAAAATGTGGTATTTCAGAATAAGTTCTAGTACTAAAAGAAACGAATAGTTATATATAATATGTTTATTATTTTCTCTGTTTTCCCTTTCTCTATTTCCAATCATAATTAATAAGCTGACATTGTTCTTTGGGTGCTTTTTTAAAAAGCAAACAAAGATAATGATTGTAGAATAGATGCTTAATTATCCTATTTATTGATAAACACCTTATAGATAGTTGGATTGTAGAAAAAATTTCTCAGTCAAATGGTCTACATTTTGTGAAAACCATTGCAACACGTATATACACTCTAAAAGTTGGAAATAAAAAATCTGTTTAGAGATCTAATATGTGATTTTATATGTATATAAAGTAAATTTTAAGTAAATGACTTGCTGAGAAACCTTTAGCAGCCAATCCCCAGCTATATGGAACTCCATAGAAGAAAAAATGAAATGTTTAGCAAGAAAAAAACTTAATTGCTCCATTCTAGTTCTATAATATATAATACTTAAGTGTGTCACCAAGAGAGAAGAAAGATTTAATGAGAAGGACCAGCAAAACACAGACTGGACATTGGAAGAAATGCCATGACCTGTTTTGTTAACTGGAAAAACCTATAATTTTTCTAAAAAAGAAAAAAACAACACATGGATAAATTTGTGTGATTATAAACTATGTAGGAATAATTAGAGGATGAAGAACTCATTTTCAATTCATGAACAAATGAGAAATATATTTTAAAAGTCCATGAAAGAAAAAAAACAGTCTGCACAAGGATTATTATCACTGGATAAAGCATGAGTTGTTGTTTTTTTTTAATTTTATAATGTTTTATTTTGTTTTTTCTAGCAAAGGATAAAGAGAAAGTAAGAGTAATTATTTATAACTAATATACTTTTTTTTTTCTTTCAGTTAATTGTTAACCAGTATTAATTTATTTCTTCATATTAATCTACCTACTCTAAACATTATATATATGTTTACTTTGGAATAAGATGTGTATTTATATTTTAGGTACTTTAGTATTATTCAACCGATGACATTTTATACTTTCCGATTTACCTTCCAGAAAACATCTTCGCATGATAACATGAAAATGTTGTCATGTCAACCAAGACACTGACATGATTAACCCAATTTTTGGATTTTTTTGACCCACGAGATTTAAAAATCGGAGCGAGCTTTGGGAAATTTTTTTCATTTGTCTGTCTTTTGTGATTTTGATACTAGTCCTCCGCAGTGGACATTATTTGTAAGTAATTTTCATTTTTGTTTCTAATAAATAATGTCCTTTTGATGTATATTATTTTGTACATTCTTCTGCAATTATAAAAAGTACAATTAATTAATTTTATTTTTAATTTCTGAATTATATTATACAGAAATATTTTTTTTAAAAATTCATCCGCAATTACAAAAATTACAGCTATGAGAGTAATACAATGTCTGGTGTTGTCGGTGGTTTTGTATTTTATAATTGAGCATAATATTGGTCGTGCCTTCGGCATGTCAAAAACACAAAAATCCCCCTTCCCCCACCCATTACAGCACTACGCACTGACTTTTCTAATTTTCAGTCAAAAATTGAGACACATTTTCAAATTGCTTGTTTTATATATTTTTAACATGAATAATGGAGTTAAATACCATCGGAAATGTTGTAAAGGTAAGATAATTTTTAATGCAAGTAAATTTTTGTGATTTTTTTTTTTTTTTTTGTTATAAAAATTCATAATATAGAGTATGTTTTAGGTCGCCATTAATAATGCCAGATAATTGGGAAAAGTGTTCTTTATTTGTCTATTTTAAATTTACAAAAAAAAATTTGTACAATTAAAAATTTTTCACTTAGTTACTTTCAATTTCTAAATTATCAAACTTACACTTAATTACTTTTAATTTCTAAATTATTTTGATGCACGCGTGTACTTTATTTTTTATTTTTTCCAACCAATGACATATTACCCTGAAGCCATATCAGTCTGATCTTGCGATCTTTAACATGCCAGGTCCACATGATTTGCAGACAAATTTTAGCGATTGCATTTGTCCACAAATCACTTGGAGACATCTTAAAGATCTGAAGATCAGACTGATATGGCTTCAGGGTAATACGTCATCAGTTGGAAAATATTAAAGAACCATATTTTATAATTTTTCTTATATACATGTGCATTATCTATTTTTTAATATGATTTTTTTTTTTCATGTATATAATTTCACTTCGATATGGCATCTGGGCAATAATATATATATTTAATATGAATATTTATTTAATTTAATCAAGAAGGTAATGTAATATTATAATTACCTAGTGATACAGATGCCTTATCAGAGTTGGTAACAGCAATTGTTGAAAAAATGTAAAGACCACTTGCATGTTATTACCAGAATAAAATTGTTATTCTTATATCTGTTTTGCCTTATTAATTTTATTTTGTCAAGTTAACTAAGTGGTACAACATTATCAGTGAGTTTTATGAGCCCCAAAGCTATGATCTGGAATTAACAGGATCTTTTCAAAGAGTATAGGTTTAAACTGAGGTTGCTAGTGTAATCATTCTGTATCATTAATTATATTACCAACCAGAACTGATAAATATTCTAATCACCTTAGATAGCATAGTTTATATCTATGTGATTAACAGGAAATATTGTGTGAAGTTGACATTATCAGTAACAGGCTTTATGCTAATAATGTCCTCAGTATCCTCATCATAGTATATGGTTGACTAATAAACCAGTTACAGTAACAATCAAATGTGGCCTGAACAAGATAATGTAGGGGGGAGGGGCTCTGCATTATGATATATATAGATGTAGATATATAAATGCTTTTAAAAAATTTTATTTCAAGAATTAAAAAGATTAATTGTTTTATTCTTTAAAATTAAAATAAAATTCATGTGGTCTGAGAATTACTCGACCTTTTTTAAAAAAAAAAACTTAAATGATTGTTATTCACTTTGTTTTTTTGAATTCTTTATTTTTTGTTGAAAGTTGATAGCATGTATTTTTTCTTCAAAGAACATAATTTTAAAAATTTTTAAATAAAAAATTATTTTAACACATCATAAATGCATATGTATATTGTTTGTTCTTTTAATCTTTGGTAGTACATACTTCATCAAAACGATTATTTCCCAAGGTCCCTAATGCAGTAATTTCTTTCTATACAGAATAACTATAAATGATGCTTTGTACCATGATTGTCTTATTACCATTGGTAGTAACTAGAGCTGTTGTCTGCTACTACTTTTAAGAAATTTTATTTTTACTTTTCAGTGAGTAATAATGATTTTGAAAACCGTGCTATTTCCTTTAAAATTTTCTACATAATTCAGGATACAAGCTTCTAAAATCCGCAACCCTTTTCTATTGTTACTTTCTATAATGTTTTAATAATAATAGTTTTTTGATGTGTTGACAAGGATATATTCTCTTAGAACACTAATTGCAATTCAGGGAATAGATTTAAATTATTAAAAGCAAAAATAAAAACTAAGTTAAGCAGTAATTATCTTTATAAGTTATATCTTGAAAAAAAAGTAATGGAAATCTACTAAATGCTTTGAAAATTGAATGACAGTATTTGAAATCAAATCATTTATAAAATAATATTGATAAGCAGTTAATCATTACATGTATTGTATAATCAGTACTCAGACAAACAATAATGAAGGCCTTCTTCAAATCTATTTGTACAATTAAATCTTAACCAGAATAAGTTTGCCTATGATCATACTGTAAGTTTTTATTCCTAATAAAACTTTACACATATGCATAATTATGTACATATATACTGAATATGTTTAGCAACATCCAATTGTTAATTTTGTAGTAGAAGATAATGTTTATTATTGTTGTTAAACATTTATTTTGTGACAGTACCTAAATACTGTATACATATTATTTCTAAAATCTCATTTGTATAGTTTTAAAAACAGATAAATAATGGACAAATGATTACTAGCAATATTAATGACTACATACCAGTATGGAGAATTTCAGAATTACTACATTTATTTGACAAGTTCAATTCAAAATGGAATATAGTTTTGGAACAAACTCAATTAATGTTTTTATTAAGTAGTTTAAGTGAAAAATTGTTCAAATGGATGGATTTTTAAAAGGATTCATCTATTTAATAGAAGTATCAATAATTAATAGCTGTTAATGTATAGAAGTGATGAAAGAGTATTTTTAAGTGCAAGAATTCAAACTTTAATTATCTACAATATACTTTTTAATAATAAATCATAAGAAAATGTTTTCTTTTTTTAGAAATTATATATATATAAAATAAATCTGTACCATAAATATGTAATAGCATACTCACAAAAATGCATAAAATCTAACTCATTTTACAAAAAACAAGCAATTTGCAATTTTTTTTTTGTTATCTTCTTAACTATTTATTATAGCTTTTCTTTGTATATCAATTTTAGAATCACATCATAAACTTTAATGAGGTTTTTACATCACTACTGTATATACACCTTTACTCTGCTTAGCAAAGGCAAATGGTTCCCCAATCCTCATCCTTACATAAAAATATCATATAAAGAACAAGTAATTATAATGATTTCCTAGGAAAAAATTTGCCTGGTTGCTCCAGCTAAAAATTACACTATAAGTGGTAAACAAAGAACTTAACCTAGTATATGTAGTAATTTAAAAAAAAACCTTAATAACTGAAACACACAGGCTTATTATCTACCTGTGTCTATATATGTAATATATAGGGTATGTGAGCACAGACTTTCACATGCCCCACCACTCTCCACACTATGTCGTAACACTGATACACTTGAATACATATATGTTGTAAAGATAAATAATCATCAATATATGTATTTCATGCTAAACCAGCAATCATCAGATTATCAATTGGATGGACGGTCGATGGGTTGGAGTGTGGAGTAGATTGGGGCCTGTCCATTAAAGTATGAGGACTGGCTATCTTAATATATATCTGAGCACTTATAGCATATATGTGTAGAGATGGTAATCTGGACCAACTGATGATTGCTGGTTTAGCATGAAATACGTATATTGGTGATTATTTATCTTTTCAACATATCAGTATTATGAGATAGTGTGGAGAGTGGTGGGTATGAGAAAGTCTGTGCTCATATACCCTATATAAAAAACCTTAATGTACATTATATGCATAATAAAGTAATTTAAAGTGACTGCTTAATATCTTCATAGTCTCATTTCCAAACATTTAACATTGGCCCATACTTAAATGTTTGGGTCAAAAAGATAGATGGTTCATTCTGTCTTTTCATAAAGATTTTATTTTGTGTTTGAGAATGAGTATTCATTTACGTATAGTTTAAAATCTGTAAAGTGCATGTGCATTAGCCTGATCACTAATTTACAATTACAATTTATTAACATAATGCTATATAAATAAATACCTTATTATATATGCTTATATAAATTGTATAATGTGTATTATGCAAATATTCACTTAAAATATGTATCTATATATGAATGAAAACGCTACTTAAATCTATGTAAAAAAACAAAACTTAGCTTAAGGTTGTTCTTTCAGGTGATCCATTTACCAATAATAATTATCCAGATTTCTGGGTGATCAATTGCTTATTCTAAAGTCCATTGTTATGTTCTAAATCCTCTAATCTTGGTTTTTTATAGGAATGCACAACATATTGATGACTGAGGATCTCTGGTAAAAAAGTTTACAATGAATGGTTGACATACTTTATAAATTTTCTTTGCATATGGAATGCTATGATTTCATGAATTTGGAATGTTTTGATGCAACAAGATAGTTTGAGCACATTGTTTTATTTTGACTTTGTTATAAAAATACAGGTGACAGTAAACATGGGTAAAATCATAAAACAGATGTCACTTTCTTATTTCCATTTGACATAAGATATCCATTTCAATTTTCAAACTCAGACATTTTTCTTTTTTCATAGTCATATTAGTTTCCGCTGTGATTACTAGAAATAAAAGCATTCCTTAGCTGTCCAAAAGTGCAGTAAAATTGACAAGAAAGTGACAGTAAACTAGCAGTTAACAATTTTTTATGTTCTTCTGTGCAACTGTTTCTCATTGTGCTGAAAAAAAATCTATACTGACATTTTATTTTTTTTAAATTTGTATTATTATATTACTTACATGAAATTATTTTGAATTTTTAAAAAAATGTTTAATAACTTATTTAATTGATTATAAAGACTTGTTATTTATCATTAGTGTAAGGAATAGCAAAAATAGTGTTTAGTATATCATCAAAACCTAGTTAAAATTAATGTCAAAAAAATAATACCTGATGTATTAAAAAAGAAAAAAAGTATTTAATGCATTCTGTGTTTGAATATTGTAATCAATATTTAATATTTTTTTTACAAAATGTACTATGCGAATCTAAATAAACAAATCTAAACAAACAGCATTTTATATACAAATATGCTAGCTGTCACTTTTTTTTTAATTACAAGATGTCACATTTTATTAAGTGCAGTAGCTATTTTCTTGGAAATGACTTAAATTTTTTAGATTAGTACACGTGAAGTCAGATATGCAAACTATTTAAATAAATATTGAAGATATGAAACTTTTTTCAGTTTATTTGTATTGCATTTTTATCATACAAAATTTATTATTAAAGGCATAATGTGTGCAATTTTCAAAATATTTGAAAATCTAGCAAATTAAATACTACTTTTAATTTACATTTAATATTTTTTGATCATACAAAGTTCATTATTATTAAATCTTTTTTTTTTTTTCAAAATAACAATTAGAATAAAGAAATTACAAGACAGCAATCATAATTTTTATAACAAGCAAAATTAATGTTAGTAAAAAATTTTAATCCACAAAAGTAAATATTTTTTTTTGTTTTTGTAATTTGTAACTGTTAATGATGAAAATCTTTATTTAGAATATGCCATTTATAAAATACTGATTAACTTCCAAATTAAACAATATACTATTCATTTATTAATCATATTTTAAGTTTATAATCAAAATATTGTATACAGCACTAATATTGTATACCATATGGTGTTCTGTAAATAAACTCTGTACTGTACAATTAGTATGAATGTTACTATTTTGCTTTTGGATGACATAGCATTAATAATTATTCTATGACATCATCAGTCTCACAAAATAACTACCAAATATTTTTTTTTAGCATTATAGTGAATAATTGATTGTAAATCATGTGCAGTGGGTACAAAATGGTGACAATCACTATTGTGAATTTTCCCATAATGGTCATGCATTAAATTGGGTATAGGTGTGTAAATATATTCTTTATATGATTACTATTTAAATTTTTAAATTAAAATAGACTAAATTACTGATTTTTTAATTTCATTGTTTCATAATGATAATTCTGATTGAGAATTATTTAGTCTTATTTCTTTATTTTTTTGTGAGAAAATAATTTGAAATTTATTGTTAAATAGAATGTTTTTAAAGTTTCATTAAAAATAAACAATAATAAATTTTCATATGAAATATTGTATCAAATCGCTCTTTTTTCCAATTTTTTTTTAAAACATCTACAGAATATTAGGTAATTGGTTCAAAAAAGTGTCATACTAAAAAAAAACATGCTGAACAATACATTATTATAAACAATTGTAATACATTATTAACTTCAAAAAATCATAAGAAATAAAAATAAAAAAAAATATTGTGTCCAATTAACAAATGTTTATTGCTGAAATATGAAATAAAACTATTGTGTTTCTTTTTAAAAAAACAATTTCAACAATTAATGAATGTTAAAACACTTCTTTTTTTCTTTGCTTGTTTGTTAGTTACAGTTAGCAATGAACATTTTCTACAGTGTGGCAAATGTGAAAATTTTGTTTAGCATTAGAATGGCATTCTTAAAAAAAATAAAAAATAGGTATTCAACTTTTATGAGCTACATAGAAGATTTTTTTTCTTTCTGCTTTGCATCCTCACTTGTTCTCAAATTATAGAAGTGTTTAGTTATCATGTTCTCTTGAAGATAATTCATTGTATTAGTACTCATATATAATATCAAATTTTCAAATCAGAAGTCATTTCCATGTTATATAACATTTTTAAATATTATAAATTTATTTGCACCATGTGGCAAATATGCTGCTATATATTTCACATATTTATTGCTGTTATTTGTAGCTATAACACCAATATTTTCAGTGAAATTTTTTAATTTTAGATTGGTTTAACAGCCTATTATAGAGAAAAGACAAAATAGCCCTCATATAGAAATGATGAAAAAGAGAGATTGTCAAAAAATCACAAGTGCCAGAGGAAATAAGAGTTTAAACAGTTTTTGTCTGTTTTATCTTCCAAGTCAGTGGCTCATAATTTATTTTAAACTTGGGGGGAGGGGGTTTAATTTTGATAAAAGCTTGTGGAATTCTGACATTGTAAATTATTACAAATAAAACAAAAAATCACAAATACTTTTTTTAAAAAAAAGAAAAAAAAATAATCGAAAAATGGATATTACTGAATGTAAACAGATAATTATATAAAAAAATTAAACTTTTTTTCTTTCAATATTTTTTTTAAAATTTGATTTAATTTTAGGTTAAATATCCAATTTATTGTTTTTTGTTTTTTTTTTGTCATAGTTTAGAACAACAAATATATATATTTAAAACTGTTATTTTGAACTCAATTGTGGATGACCAAATTTTATTCTGCAAAAGCACGATTCAATAAAATACAAGCTGGAAATCTTGATTCTAGATAAAGATTCCTAAACTTTATTTATTGATCAATATTAAATATTAACAAGGTGAAAAATTTCAAGGTTTATCCAACATAAATTCAAACTTAAATTATAATTATTTCAGATGAATACTGCAACATAAGGCCCATCATTTTGAATTACAAAGATATAGCAAAGTTATTCTGCTTTCATTACTTCAATGGGTTATGCACATACATGGAACAGATGTTGTAACTACTATAAAAAAATTAAATAAAGTTAATATATAATTTTATTTTAATTTTATTTATTTAAATGAGTTTTCTGCTATATTTCATAACTAATCACAGATATATTAGAAAATGAATCTTTACATAAGCCATAGTTAACCTTTACACAGAAGATTAAATGTAATTAAGTTGAGGTTTAAAATATGACTTTAACATTTTGAATAAATGAATCTATAGCAAAATTGAATTATTTTTGTGATAATTATTATTTTAAATGTTTTAAAACTAATAAATATAATGTAAGTCTTATTAAAGTATTAAGGTATTAAGATATGTAAAAATAAAATAAAAAAATATTTCTATTTCACTATTTGGGTTTTCAATCTTTAAAAAAAAAACAATAATTACAAATATATATATATTATTAATAAAAATATGATTGAAAGAAATGAATATATTTGACATGAAAAAATAATTTTTTTAAAATAAAAACTTGCCTGCCATCTATGAACAAAAATGAAAAATATATTGTAGATTCATTATCACTAAACATAAACTATTAAATTAAAACAAAATTGAACTGACAAGTAATTAATAAAAAATAACATTAGTCAGAGACAGAACTATAGTAAACAAAAATTCCAGGCACTACCACTCCATATTATGTTTTTAAAAAAATTAGATTAAATTACTTTTCTTATAGTTACAGCCTTTGCAATATTATGATAACGGTTTTTAAGTACACTATAATTTTCCAGGTATAAATATATATTATTATAAATTTAACTATTATAGTAAGTTCATCTTTATTTTATCTTTAAATTATAAATGGTGTTATACCAAAATGCAAGCTGATTTAAAGAGCATTATACAAAAAATTATTGTAATTATTTTAGATTGCTCAGAATCATATATGCAAAAATAAAGACATTGTCATCATAATAATAAAAGATTACAGAATAAAACAAAAATCTAATGAAAAATATTAAATAAAATGAAATTTTAATACATTTCATAAATTACAAATTAAAAAAAAACCCTAATATTTAAAAGTCATACTACTCCATTGTTTGATTGTTTTTTATATATAAAAATTTTATTCCTTAAATAATACATTTTAAATAAAAAGCAAAAAAAGACTATGTAAACATAAAATGAATAGATTATTCTTGCAGGAGAAAAGCAATAAAAATGCTACAAAAAAATAATTGAATGTTATATATTATAATGTAAAAAAAAATTCTATATTTAGACTGATAATATGCTATAATGTTATAACTTTGTTACTAATTTGTTCTTTTTTTTAGCACTAAATAAATTCCTATGATATACTTTATTTATTAAGAAGTAACTTTTTATACGTCTGATAAAGTGAAAAGCAAGTTTACAATATGGAGAATTGAAAAAAAATGGTGATTAACAAATTCAAATGTGAATGTCTGATGCAGACAATGATTATGAGCATGCAACTAATAGGATTCAAAATTTTGTTGTCCAAATTTTTCATTAGCATTTAGATATTATTTGGTAGTCCCATACTGAGACAATTTTATGAGAATTATCTTAAGTAATTATAGCAAGAAACAAGTTGACTCTTACATCCATTATAACTGAACCTGTATATATACAAAATCAATTTATCTATATTTAAAACATGGGGGTTTTTTTTAGAAAACTTAACTATTAACAAAATATCGTAAAAAAACCTGTAGAGATTCTAATCAGGCAATAGATTCACTAGATCAAATCCAGATTGATTTATTCTTGGATCTGGAAAAAAAATAGTTAGAAACCTTTCATTTTTATACCATAATTCTTTGTAAAAATCTATAAAGAAGATTGTGATTCAAGATGCAATTTGCATGGTGAAACTATATATTAAGGTATTTGTAAATATGATATATATTTTCTGTAAAGAAATTTCAATTCTAATATCTGTCAATGGAATATATGAAAGAATAGGAAGTCATTGCCAAGAAAAAGATTTGACTAGGCCAACATTTCTCATGATAACAATTATTTAAGTATCTACATTTTCAATATGAGAGTTTTTCCTCCAAATAGAGCTAGGTTATTCCTAAATAGCATGTAGAAGAATTGTTTCATTTTATTGTTAATTCTTGTTTGTTAAAATGAAAATTTTAATATATTGGTCTTAGGTAGATTAGGAATAAGACCCCAGTCTTTGGAAAAAAAATTCAATCATTTCATATCTTTATTGAGAGATGCATCTATTTCAAAAAAGGATCTCTTTTGAGAACCAAAATTGGATATCAGTGTTAATATATAGTATGTACCCATGTGAGTTGAAAGATTTTTGAATGGCACTAACTAAATGTGTAAACTTTGTGTTTTTATTAAAATCAAGTTTTTTTATGTAACTTATCCAGATTGGCCTGACAGCAATGTTGCCATGCAGATTTTGCATTTTTGGGTGTTATGAAGGTGCTGTGATTGCTATCTCTTCTTTACATTGTTTTAAGCCTTACATCACTGTCTGCAATTGATTGTGTATGCAGTTACAATATTAAAGGTATTAGATAAAAATTCAGAAAATGTCAGCTTTATATGGACCCTTCAGGAAATAATACAATCTTTTTGCATGATTGACAATAGCCTATTTGCATGACAGTGCCATGAGGAAGGAGGCCTAGATATCAACACAAATAGAAAATTATGTTTAACTTTAGCCTAAGTCCAAATACAGTGAAAACTGCAATTTTCAGTAATTTGTTTACAAATTAAAGGTTATTTTTGCAATACTTTGTAGAAGACATTTTAAATTTAAAAACTTATGTTATGATAAAAACATTTTCTTTGAAAGCATTTATTTTTAAAAAGGCAATTCTTAAAAACTTTATTAAGAAAACCAAAAGCACATTCTAATTTGACAAATTATCATCTTTGTCAAATAGTAATTATATTTTAGATTTTTAACAATAAATAATATCTCTATTTTATTTATTTATTTGATGATAACTAACCAAAAATTTATCTTCATTTTAATAATATAAAATTCATATAACTAATATTTTATTCTACTAACTTTTTGTATAGGAAAATTTGTTCAATGACTATCTAATATTTCATTCTACTAACTTTTTGAATGAATAAATTTATCCATTGATAACAACCTCCATTGCATTGTTATAAATAAAAAACCCATTTAGAAATTCATTTTCATATTTTTAAAATGTCAAATAATTGTTAAAATGTGTATCACTTGAAAATTACATTTGTAATAAATAATATTAATATTAATATTACCAATATGTTGTAAAAAAATAAAATATTCAAATATGGAGGATTATGTTCAAATTTCTCATTAGAGCCTATTGAAAATAATGGAGTTTGCTGCTAAGAGTTACAAAAATATGTTAATGACTTCTAATTATTGCTGCTTATAACTACTTGATAAATCTGACAAAACTGAAATAAAATCTAAAGAACTAAAACTCATTTTAATGCTATTCTAATGAAAAATCAGACTAGAACTGAAATAATTTTACTTAACAATTTTGATTAGTTTTGATTCATATTAAATATGTGAATGCATGTGTGTGTTTAAAGTGAGTGCTTGAATGTAAGTGAAATCACTGTTTGTTCAGTAATTAGCAATAATAATCAATGTTTTCATAACTGTAAATAATTCAATCAAACTTTCACATGATTAATGAATTTAAAATATCACAAGTTGTTTTTTTTTATATTTAAATTTCTGACTCTTATTACCATAAACAAAAAGGCGACTATATTTTGTAACTTAAAAGTAATTATTAATATATACTGTCTTAAAGTAAAGCACATTCCTAAAATGTTTGTTTAAATATTGTTAGCTTCAATAGTGATTAAAAGAAAGCAACAGTTAAAACAAGAGAGTCGAAAATAATTGCTTACTGAGTAACCCAATGAATATAATGTAGAACTTCAACAAATAAACAAAATCATAATAGAATAAATAAAAGCAGAGATCTGGATACTACACTGACTACCAGAACAATCTATCACAAACTTCACAAGCACAGAAAACATTTATGACCTCAGTGCCATTTAAAATAAAATTGTAAAAATGGTGGTATCATAAAAGTAAAATAAGAAGACAATAAAGTTTGCTCCTGGTGTTGACCAAATAGAAATCTAACACAGGAAAAAAAATGTGATAATGTCATTCCTTTAATAAAATGACCCGGAAAATTATGGTGATTCAGTTAATTCCATAGAAAAAATATTACTTTTGGTCAATGTCATCAAATATTAAGATAAGCATGATATTATCTGGGCAAATAATACAATCAAATATTGGTATGAGAACATGAAGTTGATGTATTACATTATTTAAATGTTATTAAATCTCAATAAGTTATTCTTAAACATTAGGCAAAAAGACTAGAACTTCTCCAATATCTCTCAAAGTATATGTATCTATTCTCCATAAATAAGGTCTAAATATTCCTTTACACAATGTTTGAATTTTGTTTTGATACTTTCCTTTAAAAAAATTACTTTTAAACATAAGATTTAACCGTTTCTATGTAGATAATAGAAATTGCAAATATATGTTTAAACAAACAGAAAATAAAAAGACCTTGAATATTATTATAAAGCAAAACTTTATAATAATATTAATTTATTTTTAAGATGCATATTTACATTAGTAAAAAAATACATGTTAGTAATAGTAACTTAATTATGATATAAAAGATCATCTTTATTATTTATATTGTGCTTAAATTTAAATATTCTTAAATTAAAAACTAGATAAGTATACTGAACTGGATGCTTTATCCACTTCAAAACCAATCATTGGAAAATCAAAACCAAAGTCTATATTTATAGAGATTTCCAAAGAAAAAGAAAAATCATATTTCATTTTTTTTATGTATTAAGAGTATTGTAAAAACATTTTCATTTTTAAAAAAGTTTTCATTGTGATTATTTTTTATTTTTGTTTTATTTTAATCTATTTTAAAAGCTGAGACTTAATTTATCATTTACTTATATCTAATTAATGTTTGAAAAAAAAAATTAAGGCCCTAGTTAGATTTTCTTTTTAATTAATATTAAGCAGGAGATAAAAATAACCTTGGTTAAATTTGTAATCAATATTAGGCATGAGATACTCTTTACATATAAAAGCTCAATGTTTTTGATTGCAAATTAGATAACTTACACTCACTAATGGTGGACTGCTGATATTACAAATTATATTCACTAATTGCTAAATGCAGATCGCTGAAGTTAGATTTTTGCTGACTACTAATAGATTTTGCTAATAGTATTTGCTGCTTGCTATGCTAAAAAAGAAATGCTTAGCTACTTACTAATAGAAGTGAATATGCTAAAACGTTGGAAATAGCGATCATCCATCCAGAATGCAGAAAATACCTACCTTGAAGAACTAGATTAGAAGTATGCCCTGCTAAAAACTTTACAATATGGACCCAGAGCTAGAAATTGTGCCAGCATAAACCCATCTTAAACATTTAGTCCAGAACTAATCCTGAATATTGCTTTCATATTCCTGGCCAGATAAATGAAAATGGAAAAACTTTCATAATGAACTCCAGATAGAATTAAACTTCACACCCACTGGAAGAAATCAGCCAGATAAAACAATACGCTTCAAAGATAAATGAAGTTTTATATCTTAACCAGGGCTTAACTATCTGTTTAAATCTCTTTGCATAAGTCTCAGCTTGATAAAATATTTTTATTGTATATTATTTTTAATGGAATCTATAATCATAGTCTTAGTTTTAAGATTTTATATTTTAAATTTACTTGTCGGAGAGTGTATTGTGAGTTTATATTTTATTATATCATTAATTATCATTAACAACTTTGGCAAATACGAGCAGTTTTCTTTTAGATCGCCTCTCCCCTTTTATTTAAAAATAAATTAGTTCAATGGGTATTTGCATTTCATGCAGACTGTAAATCTTTTGGCTAGCAATTTATCGATTATATAGTTCTGTTTTTCTTAAACCATAGAGATTGTGCTTTCTATTCAAGATTATGTAAAATTGTAATCTTTTCTCTTGGTTTGTTGGAGTTAATCTTAAAAGTCGTATTTGTAATGACTTCCTATGAGTGTTTGCAGGCATATGACATCTCAATTATATCCTAATGTTTTGCAGGGTTTTAGGGAGAGATTGCTCTGCGCTGTTCATTGACTTCGTACAAGATTGTTGTTCTTAAAAACTCTAAATAAAGGAAAGTAGCATTTGTGTAGATAAATTGCTGGCAGGAAGAAATCACTGAAGTGTTTACTGCTACAATATTCACTTGCACTCTCTAACCAATAAGTTCGCAGAATTGGGTCAAATGTTTATATTTTTCTTTGAACGATATTTATTTTAAACTAATAATTTTTGAATTTAATAAACTACAAATTTAATACTTATTTTGCTTGTTGGCTAATATTTGATTCTGTGTCCTGTCCCTCAATTGTCTGAACAATGTTAAAAATCTCTTTCTCTCCCTGAGTCTAGCTGATAGCATTTATCATCATCGTAAACTAAATTTTCCAAGTCGACAGTGGCCTAGTGGCATCTTTTGTGATAAAAAGGGAAATGAATTTACAGTACAGACTAATTTTAAAATAAAGTTTAATGAATCAAAATTGGATACATTAATAATATTGTCGTAAAAAAAATAATAAATATATAACATGATTTTCTATTACACTGCCTAAATGAAAATCTAAACATGCTTTAACAAAAAAAATTTTTTACAAACAACATTATTATTTATTTATAAAATGATTTTTCCATCATTCTCTTCTTTTCTATCTGATATTGAAAGTAATGCTAGTAATGAAATTAAACTTCACACAGTTTATGAAGAAAGAGTAGTTTACTAAGTAATCAGATTAAAACAAAAATAGCATTTCAAAAACTAAAGGATAAAAAGAATAAAGATTATAATTCTTATATTGATTAATAATCCTTTGTGTGGGGTTTTCAAAAAAGCATGGCGATAAAAGGAGCAATGGAATGTATAGCAGAGGAGATAAGAAAATATATTTTTAAAGGAGGACAAAAATAAGTATTGAATTGTTTCTAAACTCTTATACCATAAATTGTAAATTATGTCTATATTAACAAAGTTCAACTTACAGGAGAGAAAGATTGTAGTAGATGGAGCCTTTAAATTTATATTTTAAAAATCCAGATATTTGGCCTTCAAATACCGATCATTTAATTTTTTGTTGTTGTTGTTATTTCACTAATGTAAGAAATTCGGATGTTTTAGTTACACTAGAATCATTTGCATGTATTAGAAAGATAGGGTTTTGATAAAGAACTATACATATTTTTGATTTAGATTATTAATCAATTTTAAATTGTAAATCGCTAAGATTAGGTAAAAGATAAATGGGATAACCAAAACATAATGGATGGGGGAGTGCAATACATTTTAAAAATGTTGTATTTGTTCTTGTTGGAAGTAATGAAGTATTATTATGTGTAATTATTAAACTTATTATACAGTTATTAAATATTTTATTTAAAGAAGATAACTATTATATCATTCATATATGATAGTTGACTGACTTTTTTGGTTAATTGTAGGGGAAAAGATGACTGGAAATTTGTTTTCAATTTTTTGAAGAATAGAGTTGATAATGGTAATAAAAAGCAGTGAATTTATAGTAGAATTTTACAGAAACAAATTATGGGGATAAAAACCAGATGAAGTTCTATCATATCAGATAATGTATTTTGTTCTATATAAATAAATTAAGGGAGTAGATGTTACTATTTTGAAAAAATGTCAGCAGTTTGAGGAAAGAAACTGAGTCAAAAGCTACTGTGATATACCAACTAAATAGCAATGAGTGCTATTTTACTACCCTGCCTAATTTGATCAACAATTGTCATCAAGAAAGCAATAATAATGGAGACTAAATAACTATACTTATAAAATTGGAAATGGGAAAATATTAGAGAGAAACAAATGTGTCTTAGGTAAAGGATTCAATCATTTTTATTATAAGAGAAATCATTGAAATAATCTTAAATTATGTAATAATGAGAAAAGAATGTCTTATTTTCATAAAAGTCATCATTAAAATAAAATAAAACTGAGCACTTTTATAAATTCATATTGAAAGATGACTGAATAAGTTGTATAATGAATGTGATTGATGAAATGGTTGAGAGGAAATAGTAGAAATTTAAAGACATCATATCAGTCTAACAAGTATTTTCAACAGTTTGAGTATAATCAAACTTTTTTATTTCATGATAGAAGGAAGGAAGAATATGGATAATTTAGAAACCATAGTTTTATTTTAAAATGGAGAGGGGGGATGATATTTTTCTAGGATGATATGAAAATTTTTCATAACAAAAGATGTTTATCACCCCACCCCCCTTCTCCTCCTCCTTCCAATCAAAAAGTAATCCAATAAAATTTGTAGTGTATTTTTTCTTTGTATTCTTTGCTTGAGAAACATGGTTGAAATTATGGAAAAAGGGTGGCAGGAAGTTTATTCATGTTTTAAATGAATTGCATCCAAGTTTTTTGGAGTTTTTTTTTTTCAATTTTTGTCATTTTTTAATTCCTATTTGTTGAAGTACTTTTTTAAACATGAATTTCTATCATTTATAAAATTCTATTAATCATTTAATTAATTATTCACTTTGAGCTATTAATATATATGTATGTGAGTACGTGCACCATTATAATGTTTCGAATATATTAAAAATAGCAAACATATTTGTCTTTTTTTATCACAGAAATTCATTCTACAATTGCTGTTACATTTCTTTCTTTCCAATCATTTTTAATTCCGTAGCTTCTTTTAGGGAAGGTTAATTTTATTTAACTTTTACCAAGAGACAGAAATGAAGAATCACTTAACTGAATTTAATATAATTTTATTATGAATTTATTAGGTGTAGAATTTGCTTTGATAAGAAATGACAGGTAAAATGGAATGCCCTGTAGTGTCATTTATTTAACTTTTCCTTTTATACTACTAAGTACGTTTTTGAAATGCTCCCCATAGTAGGAAATCTTGCTCAACTTTTAAATTGACACTTAAGTAAAATGTATGTGCATATATAGATTTCTTTAAAATGTTACTAATCTAAACATAAGATAATGCGTATTAAGCTTGTAATAGCTTGATTTTATTCCACTATGTAAGAAAACTTTTAATTGTTCAGTATTTTTTATTACATTATTTTTCAGTCATTATTATTATTTTCCATAAAAGTGTGTATTTAATGTAACATATATTTTTTACTTTTAAAAAAAAAAAACTTTCTTTTGAACTTTATTGATCTATAAGCAGTGGTCTATTCATGTTTAATTAAGAATTATATACATATAATATTACATTGATCAATATAAGTAAACCCGAAGTGGATATTGAGCTGAAAATGAATGAATTCAGAATCACATTAGTTCATGATGTCATGGCCTAAAGTCAAATATGTGATTCCTTTACTATACAATCGTGAGAGGAAACAGAGCTTGATACTAGAGTAGAGGAAACAGAGCACTTGATGCTAAATTTTGCGGCTCAGGAATAATATATACAAGTCAAAACTTTTAATACTGAAAGTTTTCTAGGATTAATGAGATACATATTTAATTGATAATCAAATCTTCAATAACATAAAATATACAAAAAAAGATATAAAATAAGCCCATGTATAAAGAAATGAAATACTGAAATGATCAAAACAGGTTAACAATATTTCTATATTCAAAACTTTTTTTTATTATTTACAAATTTCTTTATTAATTTGGTATAACTTAATGCATTCAAAAATTCATTTTCAATTCTGAGAATGGTTAATCTGCTCAGTATAAGTATGATCATATTTCTCAAGGTATCTTTAAATAATACTAACTGATACAAAAACCTCTGTCTACAATTATTAAAACCCTTCAAACAAAGATTCATATACAAGACAAAAAACTATTAATATTCAAAAACAAAAACTTGCAATTAGAATGAGGCCCTGGCCAAATTTAATGCACTTCAATCAAACCACATTCTTCCAATAACATGCAAGATACTTTTAAAATGGTCAAAATTCAATAAATATGAAAAGTCATTGATATGATCTCCTAAAAGATATTTTAAATGAAATTTAAAATTGATTATTTTGGTAAGATTATTATATATAAAAAAAACTTATTTAAAAAAAAAATAGATACAGATACTATTCCCTTATATTAATTATTATATAAATCTATGGACTGTATGCCCAATGGTATCTTTTTGCATACAGTAATATTGTTACAACTCAATAGTAAAATCTTTTTCCTGAACTTACACAGTATCCATTGCATAAATAGACTATTGAAAGTAATTTATAAACAAACAAAAAAAAACACAATGCCCTCAATAATGACTAGATCAATTCGTTCTACTGCATCCAAGTATTTGACAATGAATAAGATGAAAAAAAATCCCTCAATCATGATATTGAGGTAAAATACAAAAAAAAAATGATTTCAATATTATTGCACTATCATCATCATCATCATCAACAACAACAACATCAACCATTATCAATCCACTTCTGGATAAAGGTCTCTCCAAATTCAATTCATTTTCTCTCTCAAGCTTCTCTTCTCCACATCACCCCTGCACGCTTTCTTATTTCATTCATCCATCACACATGTGGCCTGTTCAGGGTCTTTTCTCTTAAATCCAGTTTAAGATTTCAATTGTTGACCTATTATCATGTTTTCTAGCTATATGTCCAGCCCACCTTCACTACAGTCTTTTTAATTCTTTCAATAATGTCAATAACACCTGTTTGTTCTTTTATTCATGTATTGCATTTTCAATCTCTTATTGTTATTCCTAACATGCATCTCTCCATACTTATTTTAAGTGGTATGGTTTGTGTTGTTTTTCTATTAAGTGTCCAAGTCTCAGATCCGTAAGTAAGAACTGGTAAAACACATTTATTAAAAACGTTCCTTTCCAAACACATAAGTATATTTATTTTCCTTTTAATTTTAAATTATTTATACCAAAAGAACTCCAACCAAGAATAATTCTATGATTAATTTCATCCATTATGTTTCCATCTGTAGTAATAACATTACCAAGGTATTTGTAGTTGTTAACTTCTAACTATTTTTTCATCTTTTGAGAAAATTCATTGAACATTGCCCTAGTCTTTTTAATTTTACCTTTAGTCCTACTTTCTTACTTTCATCTGATAACTCTTGCAACATTTCCTGAAGTTCTGAAGCATTATTTACAAAAAACAACTACATTATCTGCAAAATCTAAATAGTGTAAATAATTTCCATTTACTTTTACTCCTTTAGCTTCCCATTTTAATCAACAAAATAGTTCTTGCAGCACTGCTGCAAAACATTTTGGAAATATGGAGTCACTTAGTTTCACACCCTTCGCAATGTTAATCTTCCTAGTATCATTATGTAATCTAACAGTTGCTGTTGCCTTTTTATAAATATTCTTTAGAATGTGACAATATCCTGGATCTATACCTTGATGATTCACTGCTTTAATCATTGAAAAAATGCTTATGGAATCAAATGAGTTTTCATAATCTACAAACCCAAAGCATAATGGAAACTCATATTCACTGATCCTTTCTATATCTTCTCTCAATACTTGAATATGATCTACTGTACTACAATCAGTTTTAAATCCAGCTTGCTCATTTGGTTGTTTGATATCCAATGTTCTCTGCAGACGAATTGTAATTATCTTGGTAAAAAAAATTTATAACACTGATAAATGACTGATAGGTCTGTAATTTCTAATATCTACTTCAACATCTTTTTTAAATATTAATATTAATACTGCATTCTTCCAATCATCTGATACATCTTTATCACTTAGACATTTGATATATAAATTTGCCTTTTTTTTTTCTATTTCTTCACCTGCTTCTTTTAGTATATCAATTATAATTCCATCATTACCTGGAGCTTTTTTCTTTTTCATAAATTTAATTGCATAACTCATTTCATCATTTAAAATTCTGGGCAATTCTGAAATTATAGTAGATGTAGGAGATACTTGTTCTTTATTACTACATAATTCTTGATAGAACACTACTACCCATTTTATGATGTCATCTCTCTTTTTAGTAATAGTTCATCTTATTTTCTTATTGCAGATATAAGTTTCCTACCAATACCAAAATGTTTTACACTCTTAAGATTTATTCTCTTCTACAACTTTCCTTGCTAGTTCACAATTATATTTTCTTATATCAGTATCAACTCTTTTTTGCACTATTTTATAAAATTTGAGATGTTCAATTCTTCTCAATGCATTATTTTTATATATCTTCATATTCTTTCTTTTCTTCATAAATTCTCTAGTCTCAGTAGAAATTTTATTGATTGTTACTTTTTATTATCAGTTATCTTTATTGCAGTTTTTATTAATTTCATTAAAATCTGAATCATATTAAAAATCTACTAGTACTTGATAATCATTTGCAAGTTCTAATTTAAATTCATTAGAATGTTTCTGAAGATTAGAAATATCAACTGTAAATATTGTTTCTCTTAACAATTTTTGTCTCTAGTTTTGCATTAACATGTATCTTACATCTTTCTAATCAATGATCACTTCCTGGGTTGATTACAATCTTGAAATATGTATTTTCTGTTAGTCAAAATATAATCCAATTCTGCTGTACCTTCATTTGGATGCTTCCATATTAATTTTCTTTTAACATTTTTCTCAAAAATCCCACAAGTCTATTTCATCTCTCATTTCTATTACCATAAACAAATTTACCTACAGCACATTCATCTTTCATTTGTTTACCAATTCTAATATTAAAGTCTCCCATAACAATATTAAAATGTTGTTTAGTATGATCAAAAGCCTTTTGGTACATCCATATAAAAATCTTCTACTACTTCATCACTATGAGAACTTGTTGGGGCATAAACCTGAATTATCTGCATTTGGTATCTGCTTTTAAGTTGAATAACTAAACTTGTCGTTCTCTGATATACCATCAATCTCCACAGTATTGTTCTTCCATTTCTTATTTATAATGAATCCTACTCCACTTATACTTCCAATATTTGTGCCTTTGTAGATGAGTATATATATCCACTTTTTAAATCAATTGTCTCCTCACCTTTTCTTCTAACTTCATAAAGTCCAACAATGTCTCATTTAATATGATGCTGTTCTTCCAATTCTTGCAATCATCCTTCACTTGAAAGTGAGCAGCAGTTGTAAGTACCTAAATAAAAAGTCATCATCAAATGGCAGCCTGGGTATGCAATCAAGAGTTTCTTAGCACTATATTGAAGCGGTCAGATCTATGTTCGATACGAGCTTCATGATATTACACCTCTTTACCTAATTCAAACCCCGTTAATTATTGTGAATCTTTCCAAATTCTGTAATGAGATTTTATACCCTTTTCCCTATATATCTGACTTCAGTTAGAACTGCTGTGTTATTTAAATATTTATTAAAATTAATTGTTACATTTAACTCTATTAATATTAGCAATTACCTTGTGAATGAGGCATTTATTTATTTATTTATTTATTTATTTATAAGTGGATTCATTTATTCATTTGCAAAGACTTTATCTTGTGTTGGAAATGAAAGTATTAATTTATTATTATTAACATTCGTAAAAGAGCATGTACATTAGGTTGAAAGGCTAATCTTTAGTTTATTACAATTACATTGTGGTAAAATATTAATAAATAATGCTATTTAAGAGTGTTTTAGCTATTTGATTAAATGTGTATTACTTATAAATGGTTAAATATGCATTGGTATACAATTTCATTACAATGGAATATTTATTTTCTATTATGCAATTTTATCCAAACTTTTACAATTAAAAGTCACATTCCTTCGATAAGTTTTAAATTGTCTTTTTCTAAGACAATGGCAAATCCTACATTAATTAGTTAAAATGAAAAGTTAAAGTTTAAGGGCGATTCTAATTTAAGATCATTTATGCAGATTTTGCAAATTCATTTTCTAAGAAGAAAATGAATTCAAAATAATGGATTTAAAAGTCTTATTGAGGTAATGGATCATATTTCAATTAGAGAAAATTCCTTTTTGTAACAAGATAAAAGCTTTAGCTAGAAGGCATCGAGATCAGAATGGGCGGAAATTCACGAAGAGGAGATAAATACCCAGAAAAATTACCTAGAAGCAGCCATTACTTTCAATTTTAAGAAGAATTGCCACCGGAAATTATGTCCATTTTAATATTGAACCTTAACCGTACTAGCAGTATGGTATGTGGCTAACTTCGGAGATCTGACTGCTGGATCCCAAAGTTCCCCAATAAATCTTCAAATGTTGCTGTTAAAATAAAACTCTCCGATGTCAAATCGTAAGCTGCCTAAAATCTATAATGAAACTAATCTATAAAATGAATTTTATTTGGGTCAAGTGCGCACCTATATGCTCCTGAATCAACAAACAAGACATGAAGGACTGGTAATTTTTTAATTTTAATTAAACCACAACTTTCCAATCTATTCATGAACTATCCATTAATTATGTTAAAAGTGATTATTGCCTTAAATCTTGTTATTCATTTAATTCTGCTTAAATTTGTTACACAGTAATTCTCTATATTGTTATATCTCTAGTCCTAAATTAATACTTTGATAAATTTCTTTCTCCTCTCATGGAGGTTTATTTTTACTAACTTTTACTTGTATTTGTTTTAATGATTATTAATGTCATTTAATTGCAATAAGATCTGCCAATAAGGCTTTCAACACAATAATGTTTACGTTTAAACTTATCCTAAGAAAATATTGACCGTATAAAGTTTTATAGCCCATTTCTTGTCTATGAGAACTAAATTAATAATAGTTCTACCAATTATTGGGTTGAAAGATTTATTTAATTAGTTCATATACTTTCTGAGTTAAGCCTGGTCTTCCAGCGTTTGTATTTGGGGATAGCATGATATAACGGATATTATTATATAATTGG
Source organism: Epiperipatus broadwayi (assembly GCA_028023455.1). Classification (NCBI taxonomy): domain Eukaryota; kingdom Metazoa; phylum Onychophora; class Udeonychophora; order Euonychophora; family Peripatidae; genus Epiperipatus; species Epiperipatus broadwayi. The sequence continues at coordinate 736,005 of JAQFVV010006307.1, read as the reverse complement.
GTTTAGGCATTTGCCTATAATAAATTTGATTGTCATCTTATTAACCAAGTCCTCACATCAAACATTTATATTATATAATTTGGGCTTTAAATTTAATATTTATGACAATTATGTTAGTTCTGTTCCTAACATTACTGGCACGAGCTATCTTCTTGATTTCTTAGGTTTTGGCATTCCTGTGGTGTTATTTTAATTGATTGAAACATAAAATAAATATTACTTTCTCATTTGTTTAACGCTTGTTTGGAACACCAAAGGTTTGTGGCTAATTCCCAACCTGGCTTTCCCCATGTTCCACAACTATTTGCATGAAATTTGCTTGTTGAGACAAGTAGCCATCAGTCTTCTCGAATCGATGACAAAATCATTCACTTCATCTTCATTCCAGTGCTCATAATGTGTTAATACCATTTTCATTGCTGAATTCAAATAACGGCCCGCATTGTTGATTTGTAATTCATGACAAATTGATTCCTTTTTAAAGTCAAATTATTTTATATCTCTGAAATTTTAAATAATCGTACTTTGCCAGATGTTTAATTAAAATCATATCTTTATATTTCTCATGCTTTCCATAAACTGATTTATAGAGGATTGGGAGATAAATCTCACCTTCTTTATTTTTCTTTATATAAATTAGAAGCGTATTTTCTTTCTAGACAAATAATCAAATTAATAGTTAATATACATAATTCATGTGGCATATATGCTATATATATATATATATATATTGTAATCACACATGTCTGTTTTGTTGGAGTATAGATTCGACATATATATATATATTAAGTATTTATGTATTAAGTATTGGCATATATAGAAAACCCGCCATTAGCCTTGTATATTGTAGTTTCATGTTTTAGACTAGAGCTAAGTTATGCATATCATCATAATCATTATATAATCATTGCTTGTATTAAATATTATATACTATGCTTGGTGTCTGACCCACCATTATTCATTAATTAGATTAAGTATTAATGTTTACTGTTGTTTTGGCAATCTATATAAATATATTGATTTATGCAGAGATATCCATTAATGGTTCTATCCTGCATTATTTAGAATCAGTTAAGCAGTCTCATTAATAATAATATCCATTGAGCTAGTTAGTGGTACATATTATCGTTGTATGGTCATTATAGGTCATACTTTAGGGTTTGATCTGGGATCTTGGGTCAAGGTTCGAATCCAAACTGGTCTTGGATTGAAGTAAGATCAGGATGGCTTGGAGTTCCTTCCATGATCTAAGGTTGTGTTGGAAGCAGAACATGATTGGATTGGTAAAATATGCCTTTGGCCACCAACCACTGCCTTGGCTGGTGGCTTTGCAGCCTCCTGGGAATAAGGGCCATGATTTATTTTTGTCTGTCATGGTTGTATATATTTATTAGAAAAAAAATTTTCATTCACACATACATTCATTCTGCATTATCAGGCAACTGAGAAGAAAGACGATGTTTTTCTTGATCTTAAACTCAGAGGTAAAAAAACCAATAAATTCATCATGCTGGCTAATATGTTGGTGAGCAGCTCATTCATGTTCATATACTATATGAAAAACCACATAGTAATAACAGCTGCAATAATAAGATCTTATAGAGTGGACATTAGGAATTTTCCTTGCTCATCTCCTTTATGGCCTCCAAGAGGAATCAAAGCATCTCCTTTCAGTTAACAGCAATCTTCTTTCCATTTATATATTCCATATATATATTGTAGATATATATATAGTATTCAATTATTTAAAAAAAATTTTTTTTTTCTTTTATACATACAGAGATTTATATGTATAGATTTATTATTATGAATAAGCAGTTTTGTGATTTATTATATAATTTTTTTTTATTAAATAATATGTGTTAAATTTATTTAACTTTCATTTTGTTAAAATAGAGTAAATCAGAAAAGTGTAAAATAAGGCAATTAAGATTGTTAGATTAGGAGATAAAAAATGTACACGTGTGAAAGAATGAATACATCTGTACAAACACAAAGATGCTTTTACACGTATTCCTGATGGCTATAGATTCCAGGTTTGTTGTTATCTGTGTCTTAAGATTATTTTTACAAAAGAGGTGCTTTGATGTAGATAACGATAGCGATCAATTTTAAGTCTTTATTGATTGTGACCGACGTCAAACTTGTGAAGCTTTGATTTTTTTTTTAAGATAAAGATTTCCAGATGTTTTTTTTTTCTTTGGTTGAAATTCACGATATAAATGATTGAAACAATTTTTTTAATGAGTTAGTCTTAAATTTTTTTAGAGAGATGATGAGTTAGTCATTAATTTTTTTAGAGAGAGAGTCACTCAGATTATTATTATTATTTTGAGACTCAACTCAGTCGGTCCTTCCTTGTTATTATTCTTAAGCAGAAATGTAAGCTCTGATTTTTTTTTTTAAAAGAGAGTGAACGCTTTAATTTTTTTTTTCTCACTCTTTGAAAGTTGAAAAAAAAAGAGCAAATGAAATGTGCGTTTATATAAAGCAATTTCCAGCAATATTAAAGAAGAGGAGAGAAATGGAACAAGATTGAATTTATTAGAAAATGAGTCAAAATCGCTGATCTGTCTATGAAGTCATGTATCCAGTAATAACCAACAAAATGATAGATTTTGAAGCCAACCACACAAGCTATATGGAATGCTTTGTTTCTAGTTCCTGGCTTATTAAAAGCTCATTACCTTCGAATGAATGGAGAAGAGGAAATAGGAGGAAAAGAAAATTTATAACAGCCATGTAGAACCAAGTTTGAAGCCATAAATCAAATTTTTGTTGATTTACCTCAATCATCTAAAGTGTCAACAGCAATTATTTTTTTTTAAAGGAGAGAGACAAGCAAATCCACCGGTACCTACTTATTCAAAGTACTTATAATAACTTTTTTTTTAAATGGTAGAAGGAAGCCAATCAACAGTGAATAATAATGGAATTGAAGAAACAAGCAAGTCAATTGATTCAGCATTATCTTAAAAGTATCTGCAATAACTTTCTTTTTTTGTTGTTGTTGTTGTTGGTGAGCAAAGAAAAGCAGTCTGAAAATTCAAACTCAGGACATTAATAAGAAGTAAAAAGTAGACGGGTAAATATGAACTTTCTTTAACCGATTTTATTCTTTTACTTATTAAAAGTAAACCTTAATTTACTGGTCAAAGCAATTTTCTTTTTTGATACAGAAACATTAAAGACTTGTTTATCTATAGTTATTTGCAATATCTCACAACATAGCACAAACATAGTTTAAATCTTTAAACTTAAATTTTTCATTATTTTTTTTTTGTTTTTTTTTATTATATATTGTAATGTTGAAATGTTTTTTTTTAATTGTTCTTCAGTTGTTAATGATAATGAGCAACCTATAGATATATGCATTTATAATGTTTTTTATTTTTATTTTATCTTGTTGCATATTAAAAATTAATATATGTATTTTATTTTCTTTCGCTATAAGGTTGCAAAAGAAAAAGATATTTTTATATATGTAATTTATGGGTATACATTTTAAACATATATGTTAACATTACCGAATGCGTGAATGTGTAACTGCTTATCCAAACACATCAAAGAATAGGTTATATATGATTAGTTTAAAATGGTAAATTGAAAAGTAGGGCATTACATTTGAATGGAAATGAAATAACATATACAAGTTTCACCTGAAATTTATTTTATGATATGATGAGTAAGAAAAGTCTTAAATAAGCATTTATAGAATATGTATTTTTTTTTTCTAATATTGATTTAAGTCAGCTTATTTTGAGATATCAAGAAAAATGACAAACCTATATATTAAGTTTATTTGCTTATACTTATATAAATTTTTATATTAATAAGCCATTTATTTAATTGTCGATTTGACTTTAAAGAAGGAAAGAAAGAGTAGTAGTGTTAATAAAATATAATTATATATCTTAATTGGTTTCCGAGTTATTATTAAGAATATTGTGGTTTTTTTTTTGTCTTAATTCTATCATTTTAATTCATCATCATTGCTCGCAGTTATTAAGTATTACCATTCGTATATATTGAGCAATCACTTGCAAATATTAAGCGTCCGCAAAATAATAGGTAAACTAGAATGTTGATATTTAAGTATTTAAGGATTATGCTTGAGAATAACCAAATTTTGATAATTATAGTTCAACATAGAAAGCTAAAATTGTGTTGTGTCCATGAATTTAGATCATCCTCATCAAAGATGGATATCATGTTATTAGTTAAAAATGTTTCAAATAATACTATATAAAAGTTATGATCGCCATCAATCATCATTAATAAATTATAATCATTAAATTTAATGTTTAGCGTAATGAATATATTTTAGTAAATAGGGGTTTATAGAAAATTGAATATTATGCAAAGAGATTCATGATGATCAATCATCACCATTAGTATTATTAAATCCCAGTATGAAATAGGATAATTTTAATAGATGCCTATAAGTTTATAAAGATGAATTTATTGTTGTGAGTTTATTGATAAGCCATGGCTGGTATCATCATCACTATTATAATCATTATTATGATATCACTATTATTATCATTATTATGATATTATTATCATCATCATCATTATTACCTTTATTGTGATAAATAATCTAGTTAAATGGCCATCAATATCAATAATGGTCTTCACATGCTTGTTTGGAAGCCATTAATAGGATTATACATGTCTGTTCATCAATATACGCTAATGAGCTAGCAATGTCTAAAAGAATCTTTGATCTATAGTATAAACTTTGGTAATATTGGGATCTTGTAATTTTATCAATATAGATAAAATGTAAGAATGTCATTTTTGTTCAATAGTCATCCAAGTCATGTGTAATAAATATGTACTGAATGAGTTTGAACTCAAGTACACTATAAATAGATACTTATCTAGATTGAAAACAATCTAGTGGCGCTCATGGGAAAACACATGTACTTAGCTAAACTGAATAAAGAGTGATATCATCCCTTTCCAACTTCATAATATTAGTTTTATAAAATATATTTTTTTATAAGTTGTCATGAATAGCACCCGTGTGTGCATATGACCATGAATGGTCTTATATATTTGGAAAGAAGAATAGGAAGGATTCTTTGTTAGAAGAACCTAGTATTGGAGATAAGCATAAGGCACTCCAGGAATCTCACAGTGGGTACTTTTATTCAGTTGCTATATTTAATATTATTTTTATTAGATGACAATGGCCAGTATGTTTTATTGTTCAAATGACTGCCCCAATATATAAATAAATACCAAGAATCTTTAATGCTGATATTTTCAAGTGGCACAGTGATTCTATAATTTCTTTATCTATGCTATGATGAATTAATATAGTTACAAATGGTACAGATTGGATAGGCATATATCTAATAATTAATAATTTCCCCTATCTAAATATTTATTATGGTTACAAATGTGACATATTAAAATAGTTACAAATTATAGTTACAAATACATATCTTTTATATTAATTTAATAATTACAAATACATATTATATTAATTTATAAATATTGTTACAAATGGCGCACCAACTAGGGCTCGAAATAAGCCAAATAATGGCTTGAAATACCCCACATACATGAGAGATGGGTAGTATATAATGATGACAGATGTATAGTTTAAAAAAAAAAAAAAAAAGAATATTTTTTTTTTCTGTGCAATTTTTTTATTATTAGTGTATACAAATATTTTGGCCTGATGTTTAGATGATGATGATTACTGTTATTGCATTTTTGATGATGATAAATGAATACAGTCATTATAGAGCTTAGTTTCAATTTTTAAAATATAATGATATCACAACTTATAATGTGTTAAAGTTAATAACACTGTTTTTTTTTATATATTTTGCTTATCAATTAAATAAGCATAGAAATATTAATAGCCTTGAAGTGTGGAATAATAATTTTGTTCATATTTGAAAAGTTTGTGTTATAGAAAATTTATGATTTTGGAGGTTGGATTGGATATTTGATTGTTGGAGTTTGGTTGGTTGTGTTACGGTTGTGATGATGGATGGAGAATTTTTGTCATTGCCTTGAGAATGTGATGTATTCATGCCACTGGTGATTGATTTATCTCATTCACTGCTCCAACCCAGATTATAATATCAGTTGTTTTATCATGAAGCAGTTAACAGTAGGCCTGCCATGATTTCGCCTCTAAGACTCCAGAGAGAGCAAGGCATAATTTTTCTGATACATAATATTTCGCCTCTAAGACTCCAGAGAGAGCAAGGCAGTATTTTGTTTTACTGATATATAATTGTTGCCTCTAAGACTTTAAAAATAAGCAAGGCAGTATTTGACGAATTAAAGCCCCTAAGACTTGGAAGTAAGCAGGGCAATGCAACAATGTTTGCAATAAACTATTATGGGTTGTAGTAGCTTAGAGTGATTGAATTGGGGTGATCATCTGAGTGTTCATGGAGCATTGTGTGCTTTAAGTGCAGTGATTGAATTCTTTTGTCTATCTCATGATTGTGAATTGCTAATCATTCTTTTGGCTGTCAATATCTGTCAGATCTCTAGAAGGATAGATGAGTATATAAATGACTTGAGACATGAACTCTGTTATAAATCTAGCACATATGTTATATAAGTAATTTTTCTTTTTTGCTTAGTGTATTAAAAAGGGCATAGAGAGAGTTAAGTTTTATAAAAGCATGAAAAACTAGATAAATGATGGCATAAAAAGGACACACTAATACAGAGATAGCTTTTTCTTAAATAAATGTTTTAAATAGTACTATGACCTCATACTTTATCAATCATATATAGGTAAAGGAAAAAGAGTGATGATGGAGGTTAAGTTAATTAAAGGCACTAAAGATATAGATAGATTGATGGGGAGAATTATGGCTGAGAAAGAGTGGTTGAAAATTTTAAGGTATATGAGGATAGATAAAGGTGTTTGACTCTGGATGTATAGGAAATCAGGGAGCAGAACAATAAATCAGAACAGAATAAATCAGAATATACTAAATCAAACAGAAATAAGTAATATAAATATTTTATAAATTTATGATGGAGCAAGAAAAGGAATTAACTATTGAGGGAATGGAAGTAGAGAAGCAAGGCCCTCCAGAGTGGTTGCAAATTATGATGGCACAATTGAAGGAAATGAATGAGGGCATGAACCAAATGAAACAAGAAATAAATCAGAAATTTGATAATAAATTTGATCAACAATCACAAGAGATGAAGGAAATGAAAGAGGGCATGAACCAAATGAATCAGAAATTTGATCTACAATCTCAAAGATTTGATACTAAACTAGATCAACAATCACAAGAGATGAAGGAAATAAAACAAGAGATAAATCAGAAATTTGATGAACAATCTCAAAGGCTAGATAATAAACTAGAACAACAAGCTCAGGAAATGAAGCTAGATATAGGTCAACAATCTAAAAAAATTGAGAATATTGAAATAGAATTAAAAAACAAATGGCAAGAGTTTGATGACAGATGTGACATAAGATATAAGGAACTTGCCGATAAATTTACAACAAGTCAAGAAAGTTGGGAGAAAAGTTTTAGTGTTGTAAAGGAAGAGTTGGTAGCTGTACAAGAAGGATATCAGAAAATGATCAACAAAAATGAAAGCCTTAAAATAGCTCAGAATAATTTCAAAGAAAGTGTAAGCAGTGAGATTAATACTTTAAAATTAGAGGTAGCTGCTGTACAGAAACAGTTAAAAGTAGAATATAAAGATCTGGGAAAAAAGCAAGGTAAATCAGATCATGAGCTAAAGAAAGTACAGAAAGAGGTACAGAGTATAGGGGAGCAAATGACAGGGACCACAAGAGAAGAAATAGAAAGTTTAAAACAAAGTGTAATAGAATTAGAAGTCAATAGCCATAAGGATCAAGTTGACTTTAATGAAAAGCTGGAAAATCAGCAGAGAATGGTAGTGGAGGAAGTCAAAGAATACCTGCGTTGCCAGGAAAAAGACCTAAACCATCAATTATTGATAATGATGGAAGACAAACTCACAGAAATAAAAGAAATGCAAGTTAAGGCAACCTCAAGTAGTGGGTCATGTAGAATACCACAAAGTTTAGGGCCCGAGATATACGAGAATAATCCTATAGGAATAGAAAGTGGGCAGATAATAGAAAAGGGTCCCAGAAGGACAGAGGAAGAGGAAGATAGTTTAATAAATGAGGGAAGAAGTAGCAACATAGCTAAATATATACAAGTGAAAGTTTTTAGGGGTGAATATGGAGAAAATCCCATAGAATATTTGAATGGTCTCGATGAACTGTTTTCTTTGAGTCGACTAAATGACCGAGAAAAATTAGCAGTCGCGAGCAACCACCTTCATGCCTCAGCAAAAAGTTGGTGGCGTGCACTCTTTTATAGACCCGAAACATATGGGGACTTTAAGAGTATGCTACTTCAGACATTCTGGAGCGAAGAGAAACAGGATAGTCTTAAGTACAAAATTAGTCAGCAAAAATATACCCCTAGAGAAGGAACTTATACTCAGTTCTTCCATAGTCAGGCTGCTACTTTAAAAATGCTTACAGCATGTCCCTTATCTGAGCCCCAAATCATTAGGATAACCAGAAGGAACTTCCCAAAACAGGTAGAGCAGGCCCTAATAGCTGCTGATGTATACTCCCTAGAGAGAGTGGCAGATATGTTAGATGCCCTAGGAGCCACAGAAAATATGGCTGAAGGTTATCCTAGGAGGAAGGAGAACTATAATTATAAAGTCTCCAGTGTGAGAGTTGGAAACAATCAGCTAGGCAGACACTTTCCAACAAAACCCAGTAAACCACACATAGGTAGGCCTGGGAATAATTCCCATCAGCAAATGCAAAGTAGACCCGCAGAAGCATACATTCAAAAAGTTCTATAATATATATGAAGGGCCATTCATGCTCAAGGAAAGAAAAGGGGAAAATGCATTTGTACTAGAATCGTCAGAAGGAGTAAAAGGCACATATAATGTACGTAGCCTAAAACCAATGGCACTCATGACCTAAGCAATTTTTTATATTCAAAATTTTTTTTTTGTTTGGGGGTGAGGCAAATGTAGATATATATATAGTATTCAATTATTTAAAAAAAATTTTTTTTTCTTTTATACATACAGAGATTTATATGTATAGATTTATTATTATGAATAAGCAGTTTTGTGATTTATTATATAATTTTTTTTTATTAAATAATATGTGTTAAATTTATTTAACTTTCATTTTGTTAAAATAGAGTAAATCAGAAAAGTGTAAAATAAGGCAATTAAGATTGTTAGATTAGGAGATAAAAAATGTACACATGTGAAAGAATGAATACATCTGTACAAACACAAAGATGCTTTTACACGTATTCCTGATGGCTATAGATTCCAGGTTTGTTGTTATCTGTGTCTTAAGATTATTTTTACAAAAGAGGTGCTTTGATGTAGATAACGATAGCGATCAATTTTAAGTCTTTATTGATTGTGACCGACGTCAAACTTGTGAAGCTTTGATTTTTTTTTTAAGATAAAGATTTCCAGATGTTTTTTTTTTCTTTGGTTGAAAATTCGCGATATAAATGATTGAAACAATTTTTTTAATGAGTTAGTCTTAAATTTTTTTAGAGAGATGATGAGTTAGTCATTAATTTTTTTAGAGAGAGAGTCACTCAGATTATTATTATTATTTTGAGACTCAACTCAGTCGGTCCTTCCTTGTTATTATTCTTAAGCAGAAATGTAAGCTCTGATTTTTTTTTTAAAAGAGAGTGAACGCTTTAATTTTTTTTTTTCTCACTCTTTGAAAGTTGAAAAAAAAGAGCAAATGAAATGTGCGTTTATATAAAGCAATTTCCAGCAATATTAAAGAAGAGGAGAGAAATGGAACAAGATTGAATTTATTATAAGTTAGTAATAATTATAAAAAATGATATTAACATATTTGGTTATGCATAAGACAATCCTCTGCATTGCTAAACCATTTTTCTGCTTCCTGGTTAATACAGAATGAGTCAAAATCGCTGATCTGTCTATGAAGTCATGTATCCAGTAATAACCAACAAAATGATAGATTTTGAAGCCAACCACACAAGCTATATGGAATGCTTTGTTTCTAGTTCCTGGCTTATTAAAAGCTCATTACCTTCGAATGAATGGAGAAGAGGAAATAGGAGGAAAAGAAAATTTATAACAGCCATGTAGAACCAAGTTTGAAGCCATAAATCAAATTTTTGTTGATTTACCTCAATCATCTAAAGTGTCAACAGCAATTATTTTTTTTAAAGGAGAGAGACAAGCAAATCCACCGGTACCTACTTATTCAAAGTACTTATAATAACTTTTTTTTTAAATGGTAGAAGGAAGCCAATCAACAGTGAATAATAATGGAATTGAAGAAACAAGCAAGTCAATTGATTCAGCATTATCTTAAAAGTATCTGCAATAACTTTCTTTTTTTTGTTGTTGTTGTTGTTGGTGAGCAAAGAAAAGCAGTCTGAAAATTCAAACTCAGGACATTAATAAGAAGTAAAAAGTAGACGGGTAAATATGAACTTTCTTTAACCGATTTTATTCTTTTACTTATTAAAAGTAAACCTTAATTTACTGGTCAAAGCAATTTTCTTTTTTGATACAGAAACATTAAAGACTTGTTTATCTATAGTTATTTGCAATATCTCACAACATAGCACAAACATAGTTTAAATCTTTAAACTTAAATTTTTCATTATTTTTTTTTTGTTTTTTTTTATTATATATTGTAATGTTGAAATGTTTTTTTTTTTTTTAATTGTTCTTCAGTTGTTAATGATAATGAGCAACCTATAGATATATGCATTTATAATGTTTTTTATTTTTATTTTATCTTGTTGCATATTAAAAATTAATATATGTATTTTATTTTCTTTCGCTATAAGGTTGCAAAAGAAAAAGATATTTTTATATATGTAATTTATGGGTATACATTTTAAACATATATGTTAACATTACCGAATGCGTGAATGTGTAACTGCTTATCCAAACACATCAAAGAATAGGTTATATATGATTAGTTTAAAATGGTAAATTGAAAAGTAGGGCATTACATTTGAATGGAAATGAAATAACATATACAAGTTTCACCTGAAATTTATTTTATGATATGATGAGTAAGAAAAGTCTTAAATAAGCATTTATAGAATATGTATTTTTTTTTTCTAATATTGATTTAAGTCAGCTTATTTTGAGATATCAAGAAAAATGACAAACCTATATATTAAGTTTATTTGCTTATACTTATATAAATTTTTATATTAATAAGCCATTTATTTAATTGTCGATTTGACTTTAAAGAAGGAAAGAAAGAGTAGTAGTGTTAATAAAATATAATTATATATCTTAATTGGTTTCCGAGTTATTATTAAGAATATTGTGGGGTTTTTTTTGTCTTAATTCTATCATTTTAATTCATCATCATTGCTCGCAGTTATTAAGTATTACCATTCGTATATATTGAGCAATCACTTGCAAATATTAAGCGTCCGCAAAATAATAGGTAAACTAGAATGTTGATATTTAAGTATTTAAGGATTATGCTTGAGAATAACCAAATTTTGATAATTATAGTTCAACATAGAAAGCTAAAATTGTGTTGTGTCCATGAATTTAGATCATCCTCATCAAAGATGGATATCATGTTATTAGTTAAAAATGTTTCAAATAATACTATATAAAAGTTATGATCGCCATCAATCATCATTAATAAATTATAATCATTAAATTTAATGTTTAGCGTAATGAATATATTTTAGTAAATAGGGGTTTATAGAAAATTGAATATTATGCAAAGAGATTCATGATGATCAATCATCACCATTAGTATTATTAAATCCCAGTATGAAATAGGATAATTTTAATAGATGCCTATAAGTTTATAAAGATGAATTTATTGTTGTGAGTTTATTGATAAGCCATAGCTGGTATCATCATCACTATTATAATCATTATTATGATATCACTATTATTATCATTATTATGATATTATTATCATCATCATCATTATTACCTTTATTGTGATAAATAATCTAGTTAAATGGCCATCAATATCAATAATGGTCTTCACATGCTTGTTTGGAAGCCATTAATAGGATTATACATGTCTGTTCATCAATATACGCTAATGAGCTAGCAATGTCTATAAGAATCTTTGATCTATAGTATAAACTTTGGTAATATTGGGATCTTGTAATTTTATCAATATAGATAAAATGTAAGAATGTCATTTTTGTTCAATAGTCATCCAAGTCATGTGTAATAAATATGTACTGAATGAGTTTGAACTCAAGTACACTATAAATAGATACTTATCTAGATTGAAAACAAACTAGTGGCGCTCATGGGAAAACACATGTACTTAGCTAAACTGAATAAAGAGTGATATCATCCCTTTCCAACTTCATAATATTAGTTTTATAAAATATATTTTTTTATAAGTTGTCATGAATAGCACCCGTGTGTGCATATGACCATGAATGGTCTTATATATTTGGAAAGAAGAATAGGAAGGATTCTTTGTTAGAAGAACCTAGTATTGGAGATAAGCATAAGGCACTCCAGGAATCTCACAGTGGGTACTTTTATTCAGTTGCTATATTTAATATTATTTTTATTAGATGACAATGGCCAGTATGTTTTATTGTTCAAATGACTGCCCCAATATATAAATAAATACCAAGAATCTTTAATGCTGATATTTTCAAGTGGCACAGTGATTCTATAATTTCTTTATCTATGCTATGATGAATTAATATAGTTACAAATGGTACAGATTGGATAGGCATATATCTAATAATTAATAATTTCCCCTATCTAAATATTTATTATGGTTACAAATGTGACATATTAAAATAGTTACAAATTATAGTTACAAATACATATCTTTTATATTAATTTAATAATTACAAATACATATTATATTAATTTATAAATATTGTTACAATATATATATAATTCCAATATCTATCCCAAACTTGATAATTGTGCAAGAAGTAGCACCAAAAATCATGATAGACTTGGATTTCTCAACTATATTTAAACTACTCAAATAAAGATAATTATTTATTTGATAACTTTTGATTTATATTCTAGATCCTTAATTATTTTTCCAAGTTATTGGAATTAATATCATTGTAAAAGATTTAATTTTCAGTGTTAGAATCATTTCTATTAACAAATTTTCAAATTTGAAAAATCATTTTGGTCATATTTCAGTATTATTTATAAGTAAATTATTAAAATACTTTTTATTTTACAGTCATTTAAAAGACACATCTTAGCAATTTGTCCTTTTATCAAGACAGTGGTTAACATTTTAAATTAATATTTTTTTATATGCAATTACTTAAAATGAAATTAAGTGGTTAGTTTTTGGGCGAAATCAAATGTTATCTTATTCTAAATAGTATTAACTTCACTTTTCTTCATTTATAATATTATCGTAATAACTAAAATACAAGCTTATTATATACATGAACCACCACTCTATCTCATAAAAATGATACACTTGAACATATATATGCCGAAAAGATAAATAATCACCAATATACGTATTTCATGCTAAGCCAGCAGTCATCAGTTCATCCAGATTATCATCTCTACACATATATGCAATAAGTGCTCAGATATATATTAAGATAGCCAATCTTCATACTTTAATGGACAGGCTTCAATCCACTCATCCATCCAATTGAAAATCTGATAATGGAACGCTCAAAGTTCACCCTGAGGTATTGTAACTTTTCAAATAATAATTCTTAAAAATCATAATACACATAATAAAAATAAATTATAAAAATATAAATAAATAAATTGTAAAACAAATACTTGTCTTTAAAATTATCTAGCCAAATCAAAACTTTTGTCGTAAAAATTCTATTAAAGAAATTAAGAAATAGGAGAGCACTAAGTAATAGGTCTAGCCCAACAATTATATTCAAGTTGGGGGGGAGGGGGGTATTAAAAATTTGATATGCTATGAATCAATAATTGCCAGTGAGGCATTGAAGCGCATTCAAGTATGAAAAATATTTTAATAATCAAAATTTTTTATTGTTTTTCTTGATGGAAATGCAAATACATAGGCAATGATTAAGAATATGTAAAAAAATGGTAATTATCTAATTAATAATAATAATAATAATCAGTCAATCAAAGAAACATCAGCTGATATAAAATCACATTTGGACATAATAAACAAAAATAGTAATAAAACTGAATATAAAATAATTTATCTGGATTATGTGGAGAAATTAAATGTCATTTATATTGTGGCGGTCGGATTTGTATGTTCACGTAACAAGATCTAGCATATAGGCAAAAGCACCTCGAATCCAATCGTGTGCAAGATACACAGGTCAGGAACACTCATGAACTCTGCCCTATTTGCCTATTCCCCAAATCTATAACATTATGAACAACAATCTCGATGACTCACCACTGGCATCGGTCATCGGAGACACAAAAAGACTCTAGGCTAAATTTATATGATAAACTAACTTAATAACTAGCTATATTTGATGAGCAATGAAGGCTCATGACCTAGCATATTAATTATATATTTAGCGGAGATCATCTAGTCATATTGAGCATAAGTAATAACTTAATATATTAACTTAACTAAAAGAAAGCAATGGTTCGAGTTGATATATATATTTAAGATTTATTAATAACAAAATTATGTCAGGTTATTTACCCGACATGAGCCTCATAAGTATTAGATAGATATTTAATTCATATTTAACAATAACACGATATTTGCAGCTATGCCAATAATATATATATATGTGTGACTTAATGAATTAGCGCTAGAGGAAACATTACTGGAATACTATTACACCCCCCAAAGATGAAAAGAGCATTCACTTAATTTAAGAAAAAAAAACAATAATTTTACAAGCAGATATTACATTGGTTACATTCAATATTATTATTAATTGGAGTTATAGATAATTAATGCGCGGGGTGGATAATGAATAATTATATAAACGATACTAAATCTATTGCATTAATACGTATAGTTAACTAATGGAAATATGTTTGTTTAAAGAAATAATCTCATTATGGCTTATGACTATTTCTGGGCGACTAATAAGACACTGAAAGGTGGTGCATGCATGGCAGCTGATTGGGTTGGTCCAATTATGGATCCTGGAGTGTGCTTCATGAATTTTAAGAACGAAGTTGACCAATTTCCTCTGCAACGTAGGCAGGGTCGGTATTGAGACGAAGGACGGTCGGCTATGTCTTTATTGGGCTAGATTTTCCAGAGCGATCCCCGTATAAAGCATGCACATAAGACTAAGGATGTCCCCCAGTGTGGTTTTACAGCCTGGTTTAAGGACATTGAGAACGACGATGGGGCTCGACTGAGCGAATACCTCCATGTGAGAAAAAAGCACGAACATATATAAAACGAAATGGCCTTTATGCATGTAACACTTAATAATATAATATAACTCTAAAGGTTAAAGATTATCTAACATATTTATTGCCCATAAATTATGAAATACTCGGCGTAATGATATGGCTTCATTAAGCAAACATGGATAATAAGTATACTTAAATATAAAACTAAGATCTTAAGATCCCCCTCCCCCTTACATTATGTTACTTAATATTATTCATTACTTCCCACACATTTAATAAATCTCAATCTTGGTTACTAAATGCCCTTGTGAAAATATATAAATTATTACACAATAAGTGGGTGGTGGTAATAGCTAAGATGGATTTTACATATATAATATAATTTAAGAATAAAAGATAGTGCATTATTTAGGAAGGAAAATGTAAAAAACAGATGTCAATCTGTTTTTCTACAGTAAACATAAAAATATAATTAGTTTGTTTATCTAAAATCGCGAGCACCTGGGCAAGTCGAATAAGACTTGTTTTGATCAAATTATAAATTATTTACCCGATAAATGATGGGTGGGGAACGAAAATGAATTATATGCTTGCGATTTTAGAATATCATTGGCATTTCTTTTAAAATATAAATACATAAATCTAAATGAAAATTATTTGCCGCTTGGAAATAAAAGAAAAGGAAAAACATTTTATAGGAGGCTTAATATAGATTAGTTATATAGAGTTATAAGAATACATATTTTGAAGACATTTAATATAGATGATTAAAATATAAATATTACAGAGAAGGCAGGATTTAAGAATTATAAGCGGTCAAAGTTCTTTTACCTTGCTTATTTGGAAGAGCAATTTCACTCGGAGTCAGTCCATCAGTATTGTTTCACTAGATCTAGGGTAGCATTATTATTTGAGAATTAGCATTTCATTTTCACTGGAAAAATACATAAAGTTCATTAGTACGGGATGCAGAGCTTCGTTCATGGGAACAGCATATTAGAACGGAGGGAAAAGGCGAAATTTCCCCTAGTAACGACACATTGGGTGAGAATCAAAACTGGCGTGGAATATGTATAACAACATAGTTATTTAATGGTCTCCTCCCATGGATTCAAATCAAGCAGTATATATACTTTTATTTTGAAGCTGTAACTTAGCAACTACTGCTGGACCTGAGGTAGTTTAAGCACTTAAGTTTCATCTGGAATAGTTTGACCGGATACTCTTATCTAGTAAAATGTCTGAAACAATGCAAGTTTGTTATCAGTTTCTCGAATGATTGTTTTAAATATATCTTATGATTTTAAAACAAGCTAGCATGGACAATTTCCACTAATAAGTTTATTTTATTATTACCAATTCGTAATCTTTTACTTTTATCTAAAGGGTCTTCTGGGTAATTGTTTTTCGAGAGACTTTTTAACAAGATTGCATCATTTCTGGCTACAAAATTATATATGAAAAAATAATAAGTTTCATATATGATACCTTATATATAATATAACTTGATTAATTTATTCACAATCTCCTACACTGAAATATATAGATATTTATTATTTACGCCCGCATACACATGAGAATATTATTAAATAAAATATTTTTAAATTAAAATACATACGTGTTTACATGATTTATGTTATAATACTAACCAAAGAAATATATATATTATTAGCTATGTATATACGTGCGTAGAGGTGGGTTTGAATACAATTAGATGGTAGGAGATTGGATGTGGGCTGTGAAGCAGGATCTGAGCATCAGATCATCTGCTTCAATATATAATTAGTAGTACATATTTTTTAAAGTTCAAATAAATTCCATCCATTTACTTATTCCTTCTATTTAAATTTAAAATGTATAAGAAATAGCAATTATATAACAATCCACTGAAAATTATTATATAAAAAAAATGGATTTAAAATGAATTGCTTATTTATAAAATTAATTTTAATGAAACCCTTTTTATTAATATTTAAAATTGAAAATTCATTTAAAAGGTAATCTATGTTAAATGTTTTATTTCTACTCATGGTGAAGTACTATATTAAATGTATTTATTATGTATAGAAGGAAGTTAAGGATAAAATGAAATTAAAGTATACACAATTGTCTATATTCTGTATATATTGATTTACACTTCTCATAATCTGCAGTATAGTAGATACTAAAAATACTATTAGGAATAATCAGTGTCTAGTACTAATAGCATCTCAGGTAATCTAGAAGCTGATTAAAACATTAATGGAAAGGTTTCAGAGACAAGTATATACATAGGTGGGTTTTTTTAGTTTACAAATAGTGAGATCATAAAATTATGTATTCAGAGTAGTGATTAATTACTAAAATATTTTTCTTAAATTTATCTCGTCTTATAGAGAGTGATGGACTTGATTTTTTTATAAAAAAAAGTGACAAAAAGTTTCATGTTTATTTGCTTCTCTAATAGTTAATTCAAATCTTGCTAAAATTAGCATTTTGCAGCTGCTATTTTAAAATATCTGTCAACAAAGTGTAATCCCGACATCTATTACAATACAGATTTTTTTATACAAATCTCTCAAACTTCAAACACTGTTTTTGTTTTACTCCTTTAGGTCAACAAACATTCAATGTAAACCATAAAATAAACAACTATTACGATACTGAAGTACTCATTAACAATTTAAAGAGAAAGTATCCGAACGTATTGTAGACTGAAAAGATTTATTTAGCTGATTTTGAAGCAAATAAAAGCAGCTCCGAAAGATATTTATTCCACAGTATTTTAAACACACTTTTTAAAAAGACAGGGGAAAATAACTAAAGACTAATTTAAGCTTTCTAAAAAAAAAACTAAAAAAATCACAAATGCTTCAAGTACTGTTATCTTAATTAAAAATTAAACTCGAAAATGCTTTCGAACTAATTAAAAGACAAAAGAGGAAAGGAAGAATAACTTATAGAAAACAATTTCCGAACTTAAAAAACTGCTTAAAATTAAATCCTTCCTGCTATTTTTGTTCAGTCTAAAAAATAAAATACACTTTTTATTTAATTAGAAACTAAAACGATTTACCTTTTATTAACTCTATCAAGTATAGTATATATATGAGGGTTTATAAAAATATTGTTAATAAATTAATTATGATAATTTAATATTATTAAAAATAAATTCATTTTGAAATATATCACACAGATGATCATAATAACAAAAAGTATAATTCCAATATAATAATTAACAAAAATACTATTGTTTAATAGAATAAATAAAGCTAAAATTAGTTCAATCATGACCTCAGTCCCCATAATAGCATGACAGTATCAATCATCAGTCGAATAGTATTATATTACAACTGATTTTATTTTATTATCAGTAGAATGACTCACATAAAATTATCTTGGATTTACAACAATCAATAAAAATAATCACCATCTATTTATTAACCAACAGTGAATTGCTAATTATCTTGGAGCTGACTTAAAGAATTTCACAAAGAATACTTTGGTATTAAGAGCTGCAACATGGAGCATGTATTAGACAGACTGCACCTGTTTACATTCGTATCAATCCATTGATAGCTTTGTAATCTTGGGATCTGACCAAAATAACAGGTACACGGATCTTGTACATGATATTTTGCCAAGATTTACAAAAGGGGGGGGGGTGCGAATTTGAAACAGGTGCAGTGGGTCTAATATATGTTCTGTGTTGCAGGACTAAAAATAACTAAAAGTAAAAACATAATAAACATATTTATCGTTTTCAATAAGAAATGTATGATTTTGAACAAGACATTCAAATATGTGCAACTTGGACACTAACAACTTTTAAGAATATTTAAAATCATATATATATATATGATTTACAATCTTAATGAAATGATAGCACTACACAAAAAAATTATTAGTTTAAATACACACTAAACAAACAATAAATGATTTTAGTTTTTAAATAAAAAGACATTCAAATATGTACCAGTTGGACAGTAACAACTTTTTAGTACAACATTTGAAAGCAAAAAAAATGTAATTTGCAATCTTAATAAAATTACACCATTACAAAAAAAATTGTTACTAAACAAATAAATGATTTTGGTTTTTAAATAATATTTATAAAAACACATTATGTTTACTCTTATGATATTTACCATGTAATATATAACAGGAATTGTCGCCTTGAAATAAAACATTTAATATTACCACAGAAAATGGAGATCTCTACTAAAAATTTTCCCTCCGGAAATGTAGCACATGATTATGGAATATGCTGGGATTTTCAACAGGTAGAGTATGCTGGAATTTTCAACAGAAATGCTAATAAACATTTTTTTTTTTTTTTTACAAACAAGTTAAACTAAAAAAAAAAAAAAAGAACAAAAACAACAAAAAAAAATACATATTAATTATGAGACTTTTATCCTGGCAGAACCATTTCTTTTATATCGTTAAATATGGCAGAAAAAAATCTGGACAATAAATGAAAATGTTGAAGTATTACAAAAAAAAAGATCGTGTTGATAAAGATAAAAACACTTGTCCACATGTATACTCACAGGATTTATTTCCTTTCAATTTGATGTCATTGTGACATGACACATTTATTGTAGGTGTGAAAAGGTCTATCTTTCTTATGTTGCAGCTCTAATACCAAAGTTATGCACAATGGATTTTGGGGCATAGTTAACTAGTGCACTATTTATAAATATAAAAAAGTTTTATTTCATTATTGCTGCAATTCAAATTTTCCATTGAAGATAATTAAATTAAATACATGCGCACTTCTGTAATGGACTAATTAAAAGTATAAAAATAGTTCAAATAAGAAGAATACAAATTTTAATTAGATATTTTTTTCTTACAGGATTATGATCTTGCTGACCAATTTAAAATTAAAAAATAATGGCAGTCAATTATTAAAAAAAAAAACAATGAAAATTTTAGAAATGTTAAAAATTCTGAATTTAATAATTACATATATATAAAGTTCAGTTATCTTAAACTATTCCAATATTTTATATTTGGAAACAAAATGACATTACCAGTCACTTAAGTTTTATTTTCAAAGATTTTACGTATTTATTATTTTTTAATAATCTGTAAATCTTTTTGATTTAATGCATTAAGAACTATTAAAAGAATAAATTCAATTTTTTTTAATGCATTACAGAAACATTTAAATATATTGATGTTCTTAGTATAAATTCCTTTTAACAAAGGATTAAAATAAAATATATTTAAAAAATAAAATTTTTATGAGAATATTTTAAAATAGACCTAGTTTCCCTTAATATTTAAATTGAAATATTATTTTAAAACTACAATAAAAAATGATATATATATATATATATATTCACACATACTTTCCTCTATTCCTTTATGCATCTTTAAATTATAATCAATTAAAATTTTTGCCATTCACTGCTATATTTAATTTTTGGTATCATTTTCAATAACTTATTTTCATTCAATGTTACCATTAACTTCTTCATTGACTATCTTAATATCATTTTTCTAATAAATTTTATCTCCAAAATTTATGTAAGAAATAAGTTCGATAGACACTTGAATCTATATTTAAACTGTTATCAGAATTCTAAGTACTTCTGGTGAATTTTTCATTTAACTGCGTATTTACTTCAGAACATCATGTAATATAGCTCTAAATTAAAAATAGAAGTTGAGCTTCATTCAATCCATGACCTTAACTCCAAGCTTTTCACTCTAATATTACTTTCTCACTCGTGTTTTTCAACTATTATTATTCCATCATCGAATGAACATCTCTTTAAATTCAATTCAGTTTTCCCATTCCATAGCTTCTCCTTTTCATATCCCTCCAAAAAACTTCCTTTTCTTATTCATCCAACTTGTACATAATCTCTTTCTAGATATTTTACAATGTATTCAAATCCAATTTAAGATTTCTGTTTTCCATCTATTATTATCTTTTCTAGCAATAAAGTCAGCTCAATTCCTCTCCAGTATTTTCATTCTTTAAATGAGATCATTGATACCTATTAACTTTCTCATCATATTTATCATTTTCAATCCATCTTTGTTACTACATACATACATTTCTTAATATTTTATAATCCAAAATTTCTGTGTTGCTTATCTTTTAAGTTTCCAAGTTCAAATCCATGCATACTGATAAAGTAAGTCTTTTAAAGACCTTCCTTTTCAAACACATAGGTATATTTCCTTTTAATATTAAAATTATTTTTATCAAAAACACAGTTCAAATTTAATTCAAAAATTACATGCATCCATTATATTTTGTTCTGTATTAAAATCTGTCCAAGACATTTCTAATCATTAATTCCTAATTCATTACATTATCTAAACCCACTTATATATATATATTGAAATGAAAAATATCCATTCATTTCTTTGGCAGCCATGTTGTCTTCACCATGGTTGTGAGCAGATTTTCAGTGATGTGAGGGATGCTAATAAATGAAGTTTTATAAGTTTTTCAATATTATTATATAAAATATAACAATTGGTTTAAAATAAAGTAGGTAATATGCAAATATTAGAATAAATTAATTAAAAGTGATACTTCAAAATAATTTAATAGCTTTGTTAAAAAAGTTTAAATTTAAGAGAAACTTTTAAATTATATAAATTATGTTAAAATTGTCATTTTTAACAAAGATTAAAAGAATATATGGAATATATTGCAAAACAACTCAGTTAAGAAATATATTTTAAATAATTAAATTAAAAATAAGTTAATAAAAAAATATTAAGCCTGTTTTGAGATATGGGATTCAAAAACAAGGAAAAGATTCAAACAATTTAATAATTACAATGATTTGCAAGTTCAGTCAATTAAAATAAAATCAAGTCATAAAGAGTACCAAAAATAAGATATTATTAAAGGTGTTAAAAATAAGGATAAATGTGTAAAGAACAAGTCCTAAAGTGTTAAAAACAAGACATCAAAACCTATATATAACCAGTTTTTCTTGAATGTCACTAGGATGATCGAGTAGGGAAAAAAACTGCCAACTGATGGAGTCTAACCTGGATTTCTGGACTTGACCATGTTGTTTGTGAAGGAATGTATTGCTAAAGAATATTATTGCAACTTATAAATGGAATCAATTAATATATGTCATTGTGGGAAAAGTATTAGACTAAAAAGAAAACTCCTCAATGAACTGTAGAGA
Organism: Epiperipatus broadwayi; assembly: GCA_028023455.1. Taxonomy (NCBI): domain Eukaryota; kingdom Metazoa; phylum Onychophora; class Udeonychophora; order Euonychophora; family Peripatidae; genus Epiperipatus; species Epiperipatus broadwayi. The sequence goes on along the minus strand of JAQFVV010006307.1, from coordinate 713,488 downwards.
AGCCCAGCTTCAGAACTTTTGTCTTGTAAGTTTTAAAAAAAAAAAACTGTTTAGAGTGTCATCCTAATGTATTAATCATTTTTAAATTTTATTTTAATGTATATTTCATCCTAATAAACTATATTTTATACATAATATAATAATCAATCTAAATAAGATTGAAACAAACATCTAATTATATTTACAATTATTTAATTATCAACCCGGTTTTCTGATCTTATTGAAACCATTTCAAGATATAAAGTTTTATAAATCTCATGACCTATTAATCATATTTATTCCACCTATTAGACATTACTTCATCTTAAACAATATAGCTACCAATATATATAAACCTATAAACAAATAAAATAAAAAAAATGCATTAAAAAAATTTTAAAACTATATAAGTATATATACATATATTTTAATATATCTACACAAACAAATAAATATTATATCCTCCCCCTTTTATAAACTCTTGCTCACAATTCTATAATAATTTTTAAATCTTCCAATTATCTAATAATTTCCATTTTCCACCTAATTTTGCTAGACCATTAAATATATTTACATATCTACTCAAATTTTTCTGAATGTATAAAGTTTTATGACATTTTTTTATATAACCTTTAACATATTTTATAATTCTAATATTCTTCTCACATTCCATTCTTTGACCAGTATCTAAATAATATATATATGGTCCTGACCTAATATCTTTCGTATTAATTGCTCTATCATATTGCTTCCCTCTTTCACTTATTATTCTTCCTATCTGTCCTATATATTCCTTATTACAATTTACACATTCAATTTTATAAACTATCCCTACTACACTATTAATACCATTAATCCTATTTATATTGCATAAATGTCTACCCAAAGACATACTATTTTCCCAAGCTATTTTCACATTCTCTGGTAATTTCTCTTACTAACTTTTTGCATATTTCCCTTGAATATAAAATACACATCCACTTACAATCTTTATATTATTCTTATAATACTTATGTCTACTATATATGTTTTTATTTCTAAAAATATTTTAATTACCTTTCTTTTATATCTTATTTTAGCATAATGATTCTCTACTTCTCATTTTTTCTCATATGATTTTCTTTTCTATTGTAAGTTTATCATTTTTTAACTTAAATCTCTTTAAAACCCCTAGTTTTTGATACCATGGCTGATATTACTTTGGATCAATTAAACCTCTAATTTTCCTATCTTAAATATAGTGCTTAATCACCATGACTCTTTCTTATCTAATGTAAGTTTATCATTTTTTTAACTTAAATCCTATTAAACCCCTACTTTTTGACATATGACTCATATGACTGAATCAATTAAACCTCTAATTTTTCTATCTTTAATACAATGCTTAACCATTACTTTATCCATAATTCCTCTTTTCACACAAATATCTAAATATTTTAATCCATTTATCCTTTTCTCCACTATAAACCTCATTTTATATTTATTACTTTTCAATTCATTAAAAACCTTATCAATACTTCTACTATTTCCAATAACATCATCTACACACCTATAATATTCTATAATTCCTTCATTCTTTATAAACTCATCCACTATATTTTCCTCTATACTACATACTATCACTAAATATCACATGATCATTTCTTATGCTTGCTCAAGCTGTTAAAACAGGCAAAATCTCCATACAGTAATGCCACTCAGTGCAACCGATAATAATCAATGGATGCAACAAGGTTTGTGCATAAAATCCCTATCTAGTGCCTACTCATCCAATATCCCCAGACTAGATTCTAGTTTGTGACTTTCATCAGTGAGGAGCCTTGATCTAGAGCACTGCATCTAATCTTCGAATCTAATACAACCCTCCCCCAACCACTTTTTATCTCTACCTAACTGCAAAAATAATTCTAAAATTGAAAACATAACACTTTCAATATAGTCATATAGGTCTGAACTAAGTTCAGTACCCATACATTTTGGGGTCTTTGGTTCTTTAATAACCATAGCCACCACTATCCCTATTGGGCAAGAGTGGTATTAAACCACTAAACACCACATGATCACCATTTCTTATGTTTGCTCAAGCTGTTACAACAGGCAAAACTCTCTATACAAGTGCCACTCAATGCAAGCCATAGTAATCAATGGATGCAAGAAGCTAGTTTGGGGAAATTGGATGAGTAGGCAATAGAAAGAGATTTTATGCACAAACCTTCTTGCATTCATTGATTGCTCTGGCTTGCACTGAGTGACACTTCTGTATGGAGAGTTTTGCCTGTTTTTTTTGTATTTATAACCACTGATGATAATATCCCATTTATCAAACACCCCATAATCTATCCCTTTTCTATACTCCAAAATTCTTCCTTATATTTAAAATACAAAGCCACATTTACCATTAATAATGTTTCATAAATAATATATATCCAATCCTCTAACAAAACATTACTTATTTTGAATTTAGTCATAACTATTTCTACACTCTATTTTCTAGGTATACTTAAGTATATTTTCTCAATATCAAATGATGGCAATCATTCCATTTCTGTTTAATATAATATTATTTAACTTATTAACAATTTCTTCAGTTTTTTATTCCAAATCCAATTACTTCTGCAATCTTGTTATATAGCAAATTACCCTCATTGGCATATTCTCTTTATGTGTTTTAAACTTTCCTATTATACACAGATGTTCAAAACTTGTAGGATATAATGACTTATATTCCTTCTCATTGATTAAATTCATTTTCATAGAATAATTTATATCTTATTTTAATCTTATTTCCACTTACTTTTGTTTAACCATATGTTTATGTGTTTTCCTTTCATAGTCCAAAACATTGAAAATTACAAATCTTGAACATTTATCCTCACTTATTACTATTAAATTTTCTTTATTTATCTTCTCAATAATTTTATGTATTATAGACTTTTCTTTCCATTCCTTCTTATTATATTTAAGTCTTTTATTTACAAGATGTCAAAAGTAGAAGTTTTAAAAAGATTTAAGATAAAAAATGATGAATTGATATATAAGCAAAAATTAGAAGTATAATGATCATGTTAAAATAGGATATAAAAAAAATGGTAATTAAAAAAACTTTTAGAAATAAAAACATAAATAGTAGAAATAAGTATGATAAAAATAAATATAGAGAGTGTAAGTAGATGTCTATTCCATATTCAATGGAAATATATAAAAGGTTGGTATGAGAAAAATTACCAGTGAATATAAGAATAGCTTTGGAAAATAATAAAGTCTTTGGATAGATGGTTATAGAATACAAGTAGAATAAATGGTATTATTTGTATGGCAGGAATGATTTAAAATTGAATGTGGAAATTGTAATAATGTATATATATAGGATAGACAGGAAAAATTATAAGTGATGGAGAGGAGGAACATGATAGAGCAATTAATAGGAAAGGTATTAGGTCAAGACCATATATACATTATTTAAATATTGTTCATAAAATGGAGTGTGAGATGAATATTAGAGTTAAAAAATATGTTAGAGATTGTCGAAAAAGAATATATTATGAAACTATATATATATATTCAGAAAAATTTGGATAGATGTTCAGCCAAGATGGAAAATGGACATTTATTAGATAACTGAAAGATTTAAAAATTATTGTAGAATTATGAATGAGAGTTTATAAAGGGTAAGAGGGTATAATATTTATTTATTTATTTATTTATTTATATAGGTATATAAACATTATGTGTATATGTATTTATATAGTTTTTAAAAAAAATTATTTTTTTTTTTTATTTACAGCTTTATATCTATAATGTTAATTATATTGATGAAGGTAAAATAATGTCCGATAAGTGGAATATAAGAGATAAAAGCCAGATTGATAATTAAATAATTGTAAATATAATTACTTGTTTGTTTCAATCCTATTTAGATTACTATATTAAGTATAAATGTATAACAACATTGTAGATAAATAATTTTTATACTGAATATTTGACCACTGAATGTATTTGAGTTTTATGTGTGTCCACATTGTAAAAGTTTTTTGAACATTATTGCATGCAGAATTTTAAATATGAAGAAATATTATGTAAATATTTGTAGACATTTTTATATTTGAATTTGGATGAAATTAATTTTAATGTTTTTAAATAGTTATGGAATATTCAGAAGAGAATTGAAGTTTAAAATACCAGTTATCACTTTTAAATAAAAAAAAGGAGAATAGAATTACATCATGTAAGTTTAAAATTAATAACATAAAAATTAATAAAAATAAGAATTTATATAATAAAATTCAAGTGACAATTTTAAATTGATTTTTAAAAGAAAAATATATTGAAATTAAATATAATATTTAAAAATATAATAGGAAGAAATATGTAATAAAGAGAAATTATATCTGATAATTTAATTGATAATATATAAAGAAGGAATTTGTTGGGTCATAATATTGAATTGAGAAATGGACTTTGGAAGTATGTTATAAAGAAAAAAAATTTTAAATGGATTAAATAATGTCTACAAAAAATGAATGGAATAAAGAAGAGAATAATTTTATAAATTTATCTAATGTGGATTTTGATAATAAGCAATCAAAGGTGTTAAATAAAGAAGTGTACCATTTGTAAATAATGATGTTCAAAAGGCAACTATTGTAAATCTGGAAGCAGTAAATATAAAGAATGATTTAAAAACTGAATTACAGTCAAAAATTAATAATGTTGTCAATAAAAGAGTTAAATATAATGATAAGAAGGAATGGAAAAAAAATTATATAATACATAAAACTGTTGAAAAAGTAAATAAAGTTAAATAGTAACAAGTGAAATAAAGGTTCAAGATTTGTAATTTTAAATGTGCTGGACTATGAAAGAAAAATACATGAAGATATGGTTAAACAAAGATATAAGAAATTAAGTAAAGATCCTGGAAATAAGATTGAACAATGTATAAATTATTGTTGAACTATATGAAAATGAAGAATTTAATCAATGAAAAGGAATATAAGTGGTTATATCCTACAAGTTCTGAGCATCCATATATAGTAGGAAAGTTCAAGACACATAAAAAGAATATGCAAATAAGAGTAATTTTGGATTTTAATAATTATATACTTAAAGGTATATGTAATTTGGTATATAAAAAGATTGTAGAAGTAATTGAATTTGGAAAATATTATATAAAAAATTCAGAAGAAATTGTTAATAGGTTAAATAATATTAAATCAAATAGAAATGAAGTGATTACATTATTGATATTGAGAAAATGTATCAAAGTGTATCTAGAAAATAAAATACAGAAATAGTTATGACTAAATTCAAAATAAGTAATGTTTTGTCAGAGGATTGGATATATATTATTTATGAAACATTATTAATGGTAAATGTGGCTTTGTATTTTAAATTTAAGTAAGAATTTGTGAATATAGAAAAGAGATGGGTTACAGGGTGTTCGATAAGTAGGATATTATCACTACTTGTTGTAAATAATGTAGAGGAAAGTGTAGTGGATGAGTTTATAAAGAATAATGAAATTACAGAATATTATAATATGTGGATATTATTGTTATTAGAAGTAGTAGAAGTAATGATACGGTTTTTAATGAATTGAATAATAATAAATATAAAATTAGGTTTACAGTGGAGAAAGAAATAAATGGATTAAAATATTTAGATATTTTTGTGAAAAGAGGAATGATGAATAAAGTAGTGGTTAAGAATTATATTAAAGATAGGAAAATTAAAAGTTTAATTGATTGAAAATCATATCAGCAATAATGTTAAAAAGTAGGGGTTTTAAGGGATTTAATTTAAAAAATGTTAAACTTACATTAGATAAGAAAGAGGCATATGAGCAAAAATTAGAAGTAGAGAATGATTATGTTACAGTAGGATATTAAAAAAATCAATTAAAAATATTTTTAGAAATAAAAATATAAATAGTAGAAATGCATGATAAAAATAAAGATAAAGATTGTAAGTAGATATCTATTCCATAGTCAGTGGAAATATATCAAAAGTTAGTAAGAAAAATTACCAGAGAATGAATGTAAGAATAACTTGGGAAAATAGTAATTCTTTGGGTAGATGGTTATGTAATACAAATAAGATAAATGGCATTAATAATATGGTAGGAATGGTTTCTAAAGGTGAATGTGGAAACTGTATTAAGGAATATATAGGACAAATAGGAAGAATGATAAGTGATAGAGGAAAGGAATGATAGAGCAATTAATAGGAAAGACATTAGGTCAGGACTATATATATATATATATATTATTTAGATACTGACCATGTTAAAGATTATCAAAAAAAATGTTATAAAACTTTTATACATTTAGAAAAATTTGGATAGATGTGTAAATAAAGTTAAATGTCCAGAAAAATTACGTGGAAAGAAGTATTATTAGATAATTGGAAGATTTAAAAATTATGGTAGAATTGTGAATGAGAGTTTATAAAGGGAAGGAAAGAGGAAAGGGATAGAATATTTATTTTTGTATAAGGATATATATATATATATATATATATATATATATATATATATATATGGTTTTTAAAAAATGTATGCATTTTTTTTATTATTATTTATTTGATTTATGTGTATAATGTTAATAATATTGTTAAAGAAAAAATAATGTCCAATAAGTGGAGTAAATGCAATTAAAATGTCATGGGATGTATAAAACAATATCTTGAAAAGATATCAATAAGAGATGGAAACTGGATTGATAGTTAAATAATTGTAAATATAATTTGTTTGTTTCAATCCTATTTAGATTGATAATTATATTATATATATATATATATATATATATATATATATATATATATATATATATATATATATATATATATATAGAACAACATTGTGGACAAATGATTTTTATACTGAATATTTGACCATTGTATATTTTATATTATTAAAATAAAATAATAAGCATGCTAATAGCTCTAAACAAGCTTTGTCAATAAATGCCACAAGAGAAATCATTTAACATATCTATCTAGAATTATCCCCATCCCGAAATCAGTTTTGAGCTAATGGCTCCCCTCAGTGAGATGCTAGAATATTCAGACACTAGATATAAAATACCAACTCAAGACCAGCACTTATTTAATACTTAACTATTAAGTAGAAAATCTGAAATTTTCAGACACTTATATGTCTTCAAATCCAGCTATCCAACTTAAATAGCTATATGGGTCTGAACAAACTTCAGCCACACCATATATTAATAGCCTTAGCAATATAACAGTGCTTAAGACTTAAAAGCAAAATAATAATAGTAAATAAAATCAAGTCATATATCATGTGACTTAACTTGATAAGCTTGTATTACAAAATAAAATAATGAGTGTACTAATAACTCTAAACAAGCTTTATCGATAAATGCCATAGGAGAAAGCATTTAAAATCTCTATATAGAATTATCCCCATACCCAAACTGGTTTTAAGTTAATAGATCTCCTCATTGAGGCACTAGGATATTCAGACACTAGATCTAAAATACAAACGCAAGGCCAGAACTTATCTAATACTTAATTTGAATTAAATAGCAGGATTTGAAGACATACAGGTGTCTGAAAATTTCAGGTTTTCTACTTAACAATTAAGTATTAGATAAGTGCTGGCTTTCTTGAGTTTGTATTTTACATCTAGAGTCTTTATATCCTAGTGTCTAACTGAGGAGAGCTATTAATTTGAAACCAGTTTGGCAATGGGGATAATTCTAGATAGAGATTTTAAATGCTTTCTCTTGTGGCATTTATCAATAAAGCGTGTTTAGAACTATTGGGACACTCATTATTTTATTTTGTAATACAAAATTAGCAAGTTAAATCACGTTATATATGACTGAATTTTATTTAATATTATTTTATATTATTGTTTACTAAAGCAGAAAGCAAAAGTTGTTTTTTTTTTTTAAATTAGTTACATTTTTAAAGCAACTGCAGTTTAAAAAAGAGAGAGGGATACATGAATATAAAAAAAAATTGCTCCATCATGCCTTTACTATATATTATTATTTAACTTTTTTTTAAAAAAAAATTTTTTTTTTTTAATGTGAAATTGTCAGATAAGTAATTAAAGGTGTATTACTCACTTCAAAACAAATGTGTATACTTGTAAACTATTTAAAGCATCCAAGTATAAAAAAGAAAAAGAAACAACAATGAAGGTAATATAATGATTGGTATTTTATGTTAAACATTTGTTTTGAAAGTCAGTTCCATTTGTATCATATAAATCCCCATATTAACTGCCATGAAATACATTTTATGTATGTTAGAATTTATTATATACATGCAATTGTTAAGTTATTGTTGAATGGTTATGGTATACTATATCCATATCCTAAATTTATTTATGATTTTCTAGTATATATTTGGTTGGATTCAAAGAACCCCCTCATATAATTTGTCTGTGTTATTATTAAATTGGGTTTTAGGCCTAAAGTGGTTACTCCCTAAAATTATCACTGTAAAAAACATGTATTAATTATAATTTTCCCATATTAGATATGTGTGTGACTCTGGTATGAAGTTTGATGATATAAATAAGTGTATTATATTTGTGAGAGATTACTGTGTGTAGAATTATAACAGGAAGTATTAAAGGCCAGACTGTATGGAAAATATGGTTGATCATAAAACTAAGTCATGATAAGATTTAATTGAAACATTAATGTTTTAAAATTCATCAAAATAAACCTTGGGCATTTTATAAATAAATATTGTTTTGTATATATAAAAATAAAAAATTGGAGAAAAAGCTTATTCAAGGAAGAGGAAATTATATTTTGTCTGACAATTATAATATTTTATAATAAACTATTGATGTTCTTTGATGAAATAATGAGTTAACTCCTTTATATGTAAGACTGTCTGATCTGCGTATATATTCCATGTCCATTTCATTGAGAATAAATTCATGTTCTATGTGATGTAGCCAAGTACTGCAAATACTGGTGTGCAGTGGTCATCATCACTATATGAATGAAAATATTTTCAAAGCTTATTTAAATATGTATGTATAAAAAATATATGTCGGTCTATTTCCTGTTGTTTAATGTCAAGTGGTGATGTAATCAATTAATATAAATATAAATTATTTACACATGTATTGTCTAACCATTATAGTATATATATAATGTAATGATCACAGAGGCTTAGCACGTTCGTTATCTGACTATGTATTCTAATACATATTGTATGGTTAAGCAAAAAAACTCCTCCCCCCCCAACTATCAAGTTCCCACTTTTATAGCTGATTCCCCTATTGTTCACTTTAAACAAAATTTTGCTTTGTGGTTTTTTAATTCAAATGATTATCTAATCTTCCTCTTAGATTAATCTACTATCTTATTGGCCAGGAATCTTTCCAAAATTTAAATGCATTCCTTCTGATGAGATAGTTTACAATGATTATCTTTATTAATCAATTTTATTATTTGGTTTTATTTTGATTTCATTTCTATTTTCATGCTATTTTAACATTTATTTTCCTTTTAATATAAAAAGAAGACAGTGGGTTTTGAATCTTTATCTAAACCAGATTCTCTTACCCCTCCCTTATTATCCATAAAACAAATCTACTCAAACAATCTGATGCTATATTTTAATTAATACTTAAAGTTTATTTTTTAACCTATTTTTATTTTTATTTTCTTAAATTATGAAATTATATGTAACGCATATCTGTGTTTTACATCATATATATTTGCGAGCATTACGATATATATGCAACACATATCTGTGTTTACATCATATATATTTGTGAGCATTACAATATATATATGCATTCTTATGATTTGAGAAAGAGGACGCTCTGAGGAAGGTACTTGATATTGTACTGAAACGTCAGCATTTAACTTTTTCACTACACGGAATATCCCGCAAATAGTAATAATAAAATGACATATATATATAGAATGTAAAACATCACACTTATTAAAACATGGTTCATAGTGCTTGTTGAGTCAATATTATAAAAACAAGTTTGATGAGTAAAAAAAAGCATATAAGAGTGTGCTCAAATACACAATAAATTCAGAGTTAATTTTGAGATTTAACTATGAGAATATATAGTAACAATTCAAAATATCTATCACTACTATTAATGTTACTACTACTACTATCAAAATAAAGATACCTTCAAGCAATTATAGCACATTGCTTTTTGTCTATAAATAGTAGAAAAAATACAATAGGCATTAAATTTTTTTTCATCTGTATGACTTTCCATTTCTAGTGAAGAATAAAACTTATTTTATTAAATATAAACAAGTGTCAAGTGTTGGTGGTCGAGTGGTCAGCACAGCTGCCTTACAAGCAGTTGTCCCGGGTTAGCAGGTTCACTTCCCGGCCAATGCTATGACACATGAAAATATATATATATAGGTAAACATGTGTGTGTGCATCTATTAAAACAAGCAAAAAATTCCAATTAATAAAAATTTCCAAAAGATCATAATGAAGCAATACAACATTAATTAATCATATATACAAATAAGAAGAGTACTGAGTGGTCCACAGTTAACAAGCAATGAAAGTTATGAGAATTGTGAATAATCAAAAAAAGCATATTTCTATGAAGACTTTCAAAGGCTAAGTTATATTTCTATTAAATATGTCTGCTTCTTTTTTCATATTCTCTTTTTTTTGGGGGGGGGGGGTTGGCTATCAGAATGTCTTAACTTCATAGGTCCGTTTAATATCAGACATTATTTTCTAGTATCATTCACCTATCTAGATTGCATGTACCAATAAAATTGTGCTTCTGTGATTGTAATTCTATCCTCAAGTATAATTTAGAAAAATCAGCCCCATATTCAAGCTTATAATACAGAGTGGCACATTAAATAGAAATACAAATATCATGGCATTTTGAACAAATGTAAAAAAAATATGACTGATCAATTACAGAGAATTATAAAAGACTCTATATATATCTCAATTATTGACATAAATAATAAATAATCCAAGTTAGAAAATTTGTTTATAAAACTCTTTTCTTGTCTATTGTAAGAACATTTGCAGTTTGAAATTTTCTTTTTGCAGCTTATTTCATATTTGCCTTTAAATACTAATTTTAAAATTGTAATTACAAATACATCCGGGTCTTGTTTTATGCGGATTTATTTAATGCGATTTTGAAGTTATGCGATTCATGTTTCTTCTTAATATCTTTGTGTGTGGTTTTCTTTTATGTGATAAAAATTATTAGATCAGAAGTCGAGCTCCGATAATGTGCTATTACTTTAAATATTATAAATTTTGTGCACTCACATCATATTTAAAGTAATAGTGCATTATCGGAGTTCGACTTTCATCTAATAATTTCAATATTTTCAGCACTTTACAATAGTACTGTAATAGATGTTATGCAATAAAGAAGATCATAATTCACTTAAAATCTGGATTTTGCCATTTTATATACACACATTAAATTTTAAAAGATTATAATGTAAATCTGTTCAAACGTTATACATGAAAAATACTATGTATGTTATTTACATTCGAATATCAGCCTTTCAAGCTAATTGTGCAAACGCTTTGCGAGTGTTAATAATAAATGAATACATTCTCACCAATACAAGATATAGTATTTATGCAGGAATAAATATTTGAATCATAGAAATAAGAGGATTCCTTTTTATTCCTGCATAAATACTATATCTTGTATTGGTGAGAATGTATTCATTTATTATTAACACTCGCAAAGCGTTTGCACAATTAGCTTGAAAGGCTGATATTCGAATGTAAATACAAGTGTATACAGAAGCTATATAAAATAAATGCTTATTTACATATGCATGTTATTGTTTTTGCATTTTAAATCACGTTCTATTTTTTCTTTTTATAAAAAGAGTATGTAATCAATTAATCATTTAGTGTGTGCAAATTTATTTTTAAAAGGTGAGTAACAGTGGTGGGCACAATTAAATTTGACAATTAAAATTGAGTTTTAATTGTAATTAACAATTTACAAATTACGTAACGTGATCTGAAATTAAGGTGATGAAATTTTATTTTTAAACGAAATTGAAAATTAAAGACAAAAATAAGAATTTAATTTTTAATTGTTAGTTTTAATTAAATTTTGCCCAACAGTGGTGAGTCAGTGTCTTTTTATTATTGTAAGTCTAAGTTCTTATTTTTATTTTAAACTTTTAGTTTACTTTAACGGAGAGAAAAAAACCACCCAAGAAAATGAATTTCTTTGTAAACAAAAATTTCAATTATAGATCGCTTAGTAAAATGGGAAGGATTAATAGCTATTGGAAAATGTTTTAGTTATATTTCCTCTTGACTTTGTTTAAGGAGAAGCTACAGTACCTCACATACATCATGACGAATCTGATGTCTCAAATAGCGATAATGTTTAAAATACCGTATATGTATTTAAAAAAATGTAAATTACCCATAAAAATATATTGTTTTGAATAAAATTAAATACTGTAGTTAATAAAAAAAAGTAAAAAAAGTTTGTCTTGTAACAATTTTTTTCAAATTTGACATTTTTTTATTAGTCATATTTTATTTTCTTAATTTTTTTTATGCGAATTTTAAAATAATTTTACATTGTTGCTTTGCTTTTGTGCGATTTTTGGAAAATTATAGTACGTATCTCCCATTTTTCAAGATAAGTTAAGTCTATTTTTGTGTGATTTCTTTTGTGCGCATTTTCTGAGGAACCTATCTATCATATAAAATGAGATCCAGGTGTATATGTAAATTGTGAATACTAGCTTGAAATCAAAATATCAATCATTTTTCTCAGAAACAAAAAACTAAGTATGTATTGAGAAATCAAATATGTTTCAAATACATCAAATATTTCAAACTTTTGATTTATTAACTGATTCCAACAAATGCATATTTTTTAATTATTCATTTACAAAAATACATAATAAATAATAACTAAATTAAAATAATAACTATAAATATAAATTATAATATAATTAATTTACCTGCTAAAATTTTCACTTAATGTCTATTGGGAATAATCAATTCAAAAGTTATAAACTAATTTAATGCTATATATCCTTATAAAAGTCAATAAAATGCAAATCAACAACAATACAATCAAGCATTGGTGGTCTAGCAGTTTGCATAGCTGCCTTCCAAGAAGCTGGCCTGGGTATGCTTCCCGGTCAATGCTTTGATATATATATAAAAAAAAAAAAACAATACACATAATTTATTTATAAATAATCATTTTGATTATCTAACATAATTTTGTCAAAATTGTATTACTGAAACATTTTACTAACAAAGCAAATAAATGACTTTTTAGTCTATTTGATTATTTCCAAATTATTTCTATAAGAATAAATAAATTATTTATTTATTCATTTCAAAATAATTAATGATTTTAGTTGCTTATCTTGATTATTTCAAAGTTTTATACAATGTTTTCATGTTATTTTAACTAGAATAATATTTAAAATTTAATTAGTCATTTATATATAATGAAATAATTTATTCTTTTATAAATAAATAAATCATTTCATTTGTTGTTCATAACTATTCATCCCCCCAAATTTTGCTTATAAGCATGGTACTCAATTATCTTTTAATATTTTTCTTTTCTTTTTATTATAAGCATTGCTTTTTGGAGAATTTTTTTATTTATTTATTTTTTTTACAAATAAAACAAAAAACATAATATTAAAAAAAAAAACAATAATTTGAAATAACCACTGAGAAAAATTACTCTTAATTTAGAAAACATTTTGTTAGGCTGAACATATAGAATAAGTAATTATCTCTCAATTTGTCCCACATAAAAGTTCAACATTAATTAAAGTTGAGTCTTTCATAAATAATTTTCTTTTCTACAAATCTTACAATGAGATAATAATATTTACTAAGGCTGTAAACCTCAGGAATATGCACGTGAAAATGCAAAGGTAGGGACCTCTACAATTTGTGATATAAATAAAAAATGCTTATCTATACCAAATATTCTATGATATTACAAAAAAAATCAAGTTAGATATCACATCCTAATTTAACAAGCTCTATATATAATATTCTATGATAGTCAATATGCTTATTGGGTGAAGACAATTTGATTAAAATTAAACTTAAGATTACAATATAAATCCATTAAAATGAAATAACATTTGGGGTAATTTTTAGAATACAATTGTAAAAAAAGATTCATGATCACATCTATTTTGATTTTCTAAAATAATTTTATATATGTTCTGTTCTATATTTTTACAAAAAAAAAAAGTATAATTTTAAGTATGCTTGCTTAAGATGGCCTTATAACATTTTCAAATAAATTCTGTGTTATTTTTTTATAATAAATTTGTTTATTATTTACTCTTTTTTTCTTATAATAAATATATATATATATGTATATTGTAAAAACGCTTCTAACCTTCTTTTAAATAGAGAAACATATGTGAATTTCTTCTATAATTTTTTTCTCCAATATTGATATTTTTTATAATAAAATTCTAAAATGCAGTAAACAGTCAAAAAATAAGTGACTATGTATATACAGGGGATGTATAATTTGTCATTTTAACAATACACCTTAAGCCTAGTTAGTTAGGACAATTAGGGCAACCAAAATGCATGCATCATAAATTAAAGACCTTGCATTAAAAATAAACAATAAAGAGTTCCTAAAAGGCAAAAAATAATTTTTTACTTTAAATTCAAATTATCTAAAAATTTGATTTAAAAATGAAAAGTTGAATTGAAAAAAGTGCTAAGTATCTTCTATAATGATTTTTTTTTAAATATATATATATATAATTTTTTTCTTTGATAGGCTAACATTTTGTTTCTTAAATAGTGAGAGAATAGTTTGTAATTCATCATTTGGTAAAATAAAATAGGAACTACAATTATATTTTTAAATTTTATTTTTGATGCATTCTGTGTTCCATTATCAAAGCCCTTTATTTTTAAAAGTTATAGCCCCACTGTTATTTCTTTTCTAAAAAGGTTCCATGAATTACATTATTTTTGCATAAGTTCAATGAAATTATTTAAAAATTAGATAAGGAGAAATGGGACATATCATTGAATGCTTAAATTTTAATAATCTAAATGATTCTTTTTTTCTTTTGCTGATAATAAAGATGTATTTTTTAACAACCACCATTATCAGTAAAAAAAATTATGACATTATTGCTTTAAATTTGGGCAAATAAATTATATTTTAAACTTATGCTTAGTAACCTTTTTATTATTAACTGCATAATATACAAAATTATTTCTTTTTCTCAAAATAACATTACTCTATTACTACATACACACACACACACACATGTAAAATATACAATAATTTAATGACATTATCTTCTCACTTTCTAGGAAGATCTCCCTAATGATTTAAACAAAATCAACAAGACATAATCAAATCGCTAAAAAAAAAAAACAATTCTGCAAATAAGATGCAGATGTTTACAGCACACATTCAACCTCTATTAATGATTAATGTTCATAAAATTGTGAATTATGCAATAACT
Source organism: Epiperipatus broadwayi (assembly GCA_028023455.1). Taxonomy (NCBI): domain Eukaryota; kingdom Metazoa; phylum Onychophora; class Udeonychophora; order Euonychophora; family Peripatidae; genus Epiperipatus; species Epiperipatus broadwayi. The sequence goes on along the minus strand of JAQFVV010006307.1, from coordinate 698,021 downwards.
ATTTTAAACTTTATTAGCTATGTTTGTTTGTTTCTTTTTTTAAAAAAAGCTATTGATAATTATTATTGAATAAAAAATGTTCATCTTCAGACATTATTTTTTTTTAAAAAAAAAAAAGCATTATAACAGCTGGCAGAATCATATAACACCAAAATAATTCAAAATACTGACAGAAAACATTCAATTTTGATGATAAATTAGAATACAAAATTAATTAAGTTATATTTGACAAAAACAATCTAACACTGTCATATCTTTTGTATTGTTCTTTTTCTTTTCTTATATATATGATAAAAAAATAATAATTTAATAAATCATTTCCAATGTCATTCACACTAAGAAAAAGATTGAAAATAATAATAATAATCCATTCCATTAAATGAAGTAAAAAAAAAAAATACCAATTAATGCAATTAACACTTGTAAGATTATAGTGTTAAATTTAAAAAAAAAAATGTAAAGGATTAGTAAAATGAAAAACAAAGCTTAATCAATGTTTGGATTAAAGTTTTATGACTGACAAATGGTATCATAAACTAAATTAAAAATATGTTAATGATCACTGCATATGAGTTTTCTAATTGAAAATATATTTGTCATTTAAAAGAAGATTCTGTAAATTAAAGCACTTTCAGAAATTAAGAAAATCTTTGTCACTGCTTTCTTTCTAATGTATTTAGTCTTCAAAATTTAACTGTAATATATGATATAATCATATAATAGTAGTATCTTAAAAATGTAAAAAAAAAAAACATTCAATGCATTAATAGTCTAGGAATAGGCAACAATTATTTTAAAAAAATAATGATATCCATATTGTACTGGTCAAAAATATATGTCCATCCAACAAGATCAAAAATCTAAGCAAAAGTACCCTGAATCCAATCATGCCCGAGATACACAGGTCATGAGCAATCATGAATTCTAACCTGTTTTCCCATTCCCCAAATCTATAACAGTATGGACAACACCTACAGTGATACCACATAAATTCATTATTTCTGGGCCTGGTGCTACGTTTTACATGAGATCTCAGCTGATGATAATGAGATATTGAGTAAACCTGAGATATAATTTAAGACATATATAAATATATTAATAAGATTTGAACACACTGGATTAACTTTAAATATGAGTATTTATTATAACAAAACTTAAAATGATTGTATATATAACCAACTTCCTGCAATGTAAACTTTATTTTAATTACAAACATTTGGTAATCTTGAGTCAATTATTTTCAGATTGACAGGTCTCAATCTAATGCAGTATTACAATACATAATGTATATTTGGGAATCAGACTTTATTTAACATTACATAACAGATTTATCTGGGTGGTTGGTGGACATTCTACACATTGAGAACTCACACCTATATGTACAATAATAGAGTTTCACTATTTATATAAATTAGATAGAATGCCCTTGTCATTATGATACATAGATTTATTTTGCATTTAAAGCATTTATTTATAACACTTAAATAAGGATACATTAGGATTCGTAAGTATACTAATAACAGATATTTCTTATACAATTTCAACATTTAAAGCTCACATATTGCGAAACTCTTTAAATACGGTAATGGATTACATAAAAGAAGGGGAGGGCAGCTTCAGAGCGGTTGGATCTAAAACTCCAATGAAAAATATTTAAAGAAATAAATGTTTCATTATCACCCATCATTACAATTTATTTTATTAAACAGGCTGGGAAATGAAATATAAGGAATTGCGATGCTAGCATATATGTCAGTGAAAGAGAATAGGGCAACTTTGGCCGAGAAAACTTCATCAGTCTTCTATTTTAATATGGTATGCCTGCTTCAGGCAAAGCAATACTTAAATGGAGAGGTAGGTAGAAAGTTGCTATTATCCGGTGTATGGTAAACCAAGTAGAACTTCAACTACACTAACCTGCTTGTTCCAGGGTGTAGACTTATACCCCTGTTTTGAACGAAAACACTAAGACGACGGAAGGCTTTGTAATCCTCCAGAGTGAAGTGCAAACGGACATGAGCAATAAAATAACAGATACTTTGGAAGAAGAATGACAAACAAGAAAGATCATGATCCTCTGGAATAAAGTACGGACGGACCCAATCAAAGCACTATGTGGCTCATTAGTAAATCCTGACATATGCCAGCAATGCAAATATCAATATATTAAATTATTTGATTTATATACTAAAATAAAGCCTTAAATAGCTTAAAAAATATGTAATATGTTTAAATAATGACCCATATACGATAAAGTCATTAATATGTAACTAAAATTATAATTAGTAAAGCATGGCATTTCTCCCCCTTCTTGAATCAAACCTATTTTGTTTAACATATATCAAAGAAACAAATTTGCGCACTTAAAAGTGTGACTAACAAAATAGAATGGTCACCAGCTTTTTGGCAACGATGATTAAAATAAAAAAATCTATAAAATCAATGACCACCAAGATTCACCCAGATTGGAAAAGTATTTATACATCTTACATAAATTTACGATAAAATATTTTAAGGCATATATTCATTAAAAAGAGAAATGAGCTATTTAGAAATAAATAACATGAAATAATTGATTATTTTCCCCTCTCTATTCCACAGCGGGATATAGATAAAGCTCATAAGACTGGATTTGAGTGACATTTACAGATAGAAATTAAATGAAAAATATAAAAATATCAAAAATAAATTATAACCGCACTAAATTAGAGGAATAAGAAACATGAGTTGAATGAAAGATTATACATTAGGGTTAGTTTAGGTTGTAGAGAATCGATACACAGAAACTCAGAAGTTAGTTTAACATAATCGTCGGTTAGCGAGTTAAAAAAGATTTGACATAAGAAAAACATTAATTTTTAAGATTCAGGAGTTAGAAGTTAGGTAAGGTGATTACAATGACTTTGGACATGTTACCTCATAATCCTCCGGAATGATGTACGGACAAATCTTATGTGGAGGCGACATTCTTTGACTTTCGGGGCAGGCAGATGCTAATTAAGCTAAAAGCATTTTTTTTTGGCCTCAGCGGTTCTCTAACAGCATGGGCACTCTTGATTGGAAGGATCTACACCACTGCATGGCAAAGAGATGGGCTGAAGATTGAGCGAAAGGTGACTTAGGTCCCTCTACTCAAAAACCATTTCAAAAAATCAAAGGACATGCAGTAGATTAGCAACAATAGACCAAACTCCAACACAATAGATTTTCAGCCCTATTTATACAACTTTTAAATTATTTAAAGAATTCTTTTAGTTACAACTTCCTAAGCCAAATGGAATCCTTAATCTACAGAAATATTTTCTCTATTGTTATTGGAGATGCAATTGATAGATAACTGTCCAAAAAATAAATTCAAATCAATTTCCAGATTGGAAATAGATTTTATAAAAATGTTTACGCTAAATTAAAATCCATTTGCTTTGTTTTAATTTTACTTTCATTAAAACTTTGATTAAAATTCATTTTAAAACCCTGAAACAATATAATGTTTCCATCCTTTTAATTACCTTTGGACAGTTAACGGTTGCATCTTCCATCTTGAATTTTTATGTAATTGTATAAAGAAAATGATTGCAAAGTAAAATAAAATATAATTTTAAAAGATACAAAATTATTTACAATATTTAATGTTTATAATAATAATAATAATAATAATAATAATAATAATAATAATAATAATAATATATATATATGCTCCTGTAGTATCTGTATATATCTGAGTCGCATCTATTGATGTTAATATTAAAATAATTAAAGAAATTTTTATTTAAGATCTATATTTATAAATCTTATAGACACTTCTCAGAAATACACATATAACTTATATACATATGACTAAAAGGAGCAGGATGAAATGCGGGTTAAGTGGTAGAATAGTGAAGCTCAATCTTGGGCTAAGATTATATACATATTATACAAATTACACAGCAACCTATGCTTAAATTATCCAACTAATAGATTTGTCATATCGCTTACAATTAAAATCTATTTATGTTCAAACAAAAAGATGAATTCAATTTTCATATGAAGACTAAGTTTTTAATACAGATTATACATTAGATAATAATAATTACTTTTTGACAGCAAAATTTAAATAGATCAAGATGTTATTGCAGCACCATACAAATTGGTCTTCTAATGATTTTAACAATCTAGCAAATAAGCAAACTATGATATCCATACTTATATAAAAATAAAATGTGCTAATAATAAACATAAACAAATTACTCAATAACCTAAGTTTGAATTATCCAGTCACTAAATTTGCAAACCACAAACAATTAAATATAGACTAATTCAAGTAAAGTTGCAAAAACATCTCAATTTATTTAAATTTCAGCTTTACTATTAGTTATTACTGCCTATAATCTACAGTCTATAAAAAAAAAACTTAGCAAATAAAAGGTGGAATCTTTTTTTTTTCATTTGTACTTACATGATTTTTAATTATACAATGTTGTATAATTTCTTTATATAATTGCCACTTTAACAATAGCAGGATATAAAAAATTTATTGCAGAACCTGATCAGTCAAAGTTTTGATGAGGTCTCATTTATATTAAAATACTTACTAAATCTGTGGAAAAATTTGTATTTATCATTATAAATTATTTAAAAAAAGATTACACATAATTATAATATTATCTTGAATGAAGTGTACTTAAGGGTTCTCTAATAGCTCATTATTTAACTAAGATGTAAATTATATAAAATAATCAAATTCTGAATTTTGAACTATGGCAATACAAAACTTCTAGGAATAGTTTCAACTAAATCATCTTCATCAGTTGTGCTAAGTTCTAATATGACTAATTATAAATCAACATTTTAAAACATATTTATGTTAAGAAAATTTAATTTGTATTATTTGGAAGTATAAAAGACAAAATAATCACAATTATTAACTTTTATTTTGAAAGCTACAAACATGTAGTTTTTTGTTATTGCTATTGTTGTTGTTGTCCAAGTTACTTTATTTTAATCAAGAAATTTTAAAAAACCTTTTTAACTTCATTAAAATGTGCCCCCTTATTAGCAATACATACTTTCCAGCTATGGCATTCCTTGAAGATCAGACCTTCATTCAAATTAAGAATGTGAACTTGGAATATATTAATATCTAAACTATTCTCTCAAATATTCCATAATTCCATAAAACTACTTGGATATGGATTGTAATTTTTATCTAAATTTTCATTATCAGAAAAATGCAAAAAAAAATCATGAGCAGGGCATACTTAGCATGATCCTGATATGACATTTTGATTGTATTTGTTTACATTATTACCCAGGAAAGCAATCTCAACTCATTTTGAAATATGGATGGTATTCACACTATTAAGACTAGTCCTTTTTTTAAAAATGTATGCATGTTATTAGAAGTTGATCAGCAAAATTGTTTCCATAACAAACTTTTGTACTAATATATCATCAAAAATCAAATCTAATATTTTAAGAGTTCGGCATCTCTATCTATATTAACAATGATACCAGATCTATCAGTGAAAAAAACAAACAATGGAAATGGTGGTTGAACATTTTGCATGTATATTGGATGTTAAAACCTAGCATTATATATAATATCGGTTTTTTTTTTTTTTTGTAATCATTACTATTTTTCTCATATTTACGAAGGGTGCATGATAGTCATATACAGTAGTACAATTAAGTTAATATCTAAAGATTTGTGAATGCTTTAAAAGTGAAGTTTACAATGTCAAGTGATATCAATTTGCTTAGACATTTAAAAGCAATAACAATAAAGTATTGAGTTGTATAATAAAGCCTGAACTATCTAAATGACACAGGTTCGTCAAAATATATCCTGGGGACTCTTTGTTTTGTTGTTGTTGTTGTTTTGTTTCTATAAATAATATTAGTAAAAAATATGCCAATGAATAATATAACTAAAAGTTAAATAAATAATAATAAAAAAATTAGTAACTATAGAGCTGTTGATGATTGAAAGAAGTTTGAAAATCTGTTTTCAAATCCCTTATATTAAAATAAAAATCATGGGAAAAGTTAAATGTATTTGATTTAATGGTTTAAAAAAGAGCAATTGTAGATTTAATTCGGTTACGTTATATTTAATCATTAAATTAAAATATGATATTTATGTTTTGAAGGCAAAATCTCTAATTTAAATCGGTATCAATTTATTTAGATATTTAAGAATAGTGAGCATTGAGAGATACAACAAAGCTGGATATCTGAATGAGCAAAGATTCAGATGAAATGTCTCAAGAGGGTTGTTGCTAGTTTTCTGATTTTTTTTTTTCCACCTATCTGTTTGCAAAAATAAATAAAAAATATTTGTTAGACCACAATTTAAATGTGTGTGTGTGTGTATCTAGTCATGTATGCTATTAGATAGCAATGATAAATTATTAGTACACATAAGCATATATATATATTAATCGTGAGTACAGTATGATATAATTTCATTCTCAGAATATGAGTGTTAAAAATATATAAATACTAATACAAAAGTTTGTACTTAATATATTTTTTTAAATAAATAAGCTTTTTTTTTAATCATTATAATATTAAAAATTGTCTTGCTTATATTTACATGACATATGGTTTTTCATTTTATAAGAGCAAAATTATAGATAAATTTGCTTTAATATAAAGTTTATATCTAAGATTAATAGCAGAAAATTAATTTATTGTAGTAGTATAAATTTTAATTAAAGTAAAATATATATATATACTTTCATTATTTTAAGCATATACTTAATAATGACAACAGTAGTAGAAAAAATAATAATTTACATATTCATTTAAAAATAAAATTAGAAGACAATTAAATTACACTAATAAATCATTTACTAGAAGTAAATTAATTTGCAAATTTCATCTCCACCCCATTATTTTTTCGTTTTTAACACATTATTTTTTCCATCTTCTGAAACAAATAACTTGCAATGACTCTTTGACATTTAAGATAAGATTAGAATTTTTAATAATACATATAAATTATGCACAATTAAAAGCTCTGTCCGGTCAATTCTAAAATTGACAATTTTCTTCAGCTAGAAAATCAAAACTTCAACAATGATAATATTCTTCTTACTAAAATCAATTTACAAAGAAAAATTTTCTAGCCTCAAGAATTGGATGAGCTAAAATTGCTTCACCAAAATCGCCAATACGTGTTAATAATTGGATTATAACAAGCAAAACAATTTACTTGGCTTTAATGTTTTCTAAAAATCTCTACAAGCATCAACAAAGAATAAAACCTGCTGGATAAAAAAAAAGAATTTTAATTTCTAAAAAAAAAAAATTATATTTGCATGTATTCTTTTTTAATGACATAAAAGGCTCATAAAAGTTTATTGTATAACATAAAACTGACATATAAATTATGGTCAGATAGTGCTATACTGTAATACTATGGAGCTTAACAATCTTAACTTGCCTTCATATAAAGAACTTAACACAGATGTAAATGTATATGTCTTAACTTCCCTGTTCAAAATGTATAGTGTAAATTAACAAGGAATGCTAAAACCAAGTAATACTATTTGACAATTATCATTGCTACTGCTTGCGATTATATTAACACAGTTTACTATCACACCAATTTTTGGAACTGCATCACAAGCTTTAACGAATATATGCAACATTAAAATACAAGAAATAGATATAGAAAGATTCTTATTTATTGTTGAATCACATTTTTGAATCAAATGACTTCATAAAAAATTATATTAATGACCCAGACATATAAAAGTGGTCATGTTACTTATATAAAATAAAAAATGATAATTTTTTTTTTTTTTTGTAATCTGATTAGAAATTTACTATAATATCTGAAGCATTGTTCCGGCAGGCAACAATGACTAAAAGATGTATATATACTTTTTTGCATCAAGTAATACATCTCTTGATTTTCCCAGCTTACATTTAACATCTTACTAATAACATAAATCTACTCCATCACTCTACTCCAGTCATATATATATATATATATATATATATTTATATGCCCATATTTATATGGAGGACTAATCAATGGATGCCAGATGGTGATATTGACTAAATCTTAAACCTATTTTATGGATATACAGTAATTGGATTGCATAACTTCCTCTCGCAGTTATTTTTGCTTATACTATATAAAGTGTTAACTTTGAGAAATAAAACAGCTTTAGATTTTGGAATCAAGTCAATTTACTTTTATAGTTATATAGATCTGAGTCAAAATTAGAATCTATATACTTTAAAGAGCTAGTTAAATGATGCCTTATAGCAAAAGGATATGTTATAGCAAATAAAAGATCACAAAATATTCTTCTAGCTTATATTTAATACTGATATTCACAAATACTACTCTCAGAATAATATATAGATTTTAGTATATAAGAAATGATTCTTAGTAAAACAAATAATAATAATTATTATGAAAATATACTCATGGATCATCTTTATTTGATTTAATTTTTTTATGCCATTTATCTATCATCATCATTATTATCAACCATTATCAATCCACTGCAGGATGAAGGTCTCTCCAAGTTTAATCCACCTTCTCCGATCTGTAGCTTCTCTTCTCCACATCACCCCTGCACCCTTTCTTCTTTCATCCATCCATCTCACATGTGGTCTCTTTCTGGGTCTTTTACAATCTCTTGGAATCCAGTTTAAAATTTCAATTGTCCATCTATTATCATCTCTTCTAGCAATATGTCCAGCCCAACTCCACTTCAATCTTTTAATTTTTTCAATGATGTCAGTAACACCTGTTTGTTCTCTTACCCATACATTGCGTTTTCGATCTCTTCTTGTTACTCCTGTGCTGGTCAACTCGTGTATTCATTCAACAAGACTAATAATCCAAGCAAAAGTACCTTGAATCCAACCATGCACAAGATACATATGTCAGGACAAGGATGAATCCTAACCTATTTGCCTAAATTATTGCCCCTCTGACTAATGGATAATGTTTGTGATGACACTAGCAGTGCTTGGTTTTATTCCGTCCCAGCTGGAGGTCATGGTTCACATAGAGACTCAAAATAATAAAAGGGTTTATATGAAAAATCAATGATTTAATGGATTCTGACGATTGCCTAATGGTACAGATATGATTTGATCGATTATTAATGGTTTGAACCGTAATAATGATAATTCTTTATGGCAACATTATAAAGAAGTGAATTTACATCAAATAAACACTATAAACAAATACAGTAATTAACCTTAGAGATTGGGAGTGATGACAAACTAAGCTTATTTAAATGACAATATTATAGGAATTTATTAAAGAATTTAGTACAAAATAAGTTAAGTCTTTGTTTATACAACTTGGTTATTTTATTTAATTCATTTTGATGCGGCTTTGACAAACAATGTAAAAGTTTGTTAATTGGTCGGCCAAAAACCAATCAGCAATAAAATGTTATTAGCCCTCTTTGAACGATTACAAATCTATTTTATATATATTACAAGATATGAAAGATATGCATTTAAAATATTATTACATTTAAAATCATTTGTACATAATGAGTGTGGAAGCAAAATAGATCTTAAATAAATAATTGACAATTATACAGTCAGATTTAATTAATTACGAAATTTGTTTGTGAAGGACGTGCCATCATGGCAGAGAGCATTTCAGGATTGCTACATAAAGCTATAAAATGATGATGAGGGCAGTAACCTCTGGGTGACTTTGCTAAAGAAGTTCCTGATATGTACAGGGGATAAGAGAAAGGTTAGCCCTCCAGCCAAAGCATGTATCTAAATAATCATAATAATATTTTGATGTGCATACACATCTTAATGGCAATGCTCGAAAAGATCCCTTGGTATGAACTATGTCTACTTTGAGGGAGTGTAAAAGGTTGAACTGGTCAGATTCCAAAGGTCATAAGAGGTTGGTAGCAAAGCAAGAATAGCAATAATAAAGAAATGGTTGTAACTATAAATACACAATGCCTTAGATGTATATAGATAGATAGTGTATCATTAAAAAAATAATAAATCCTGATTAAAATCATTGGCTCCCTGATATAATGAAAAGTCCCAGAAACGTTAGGTCATTAATGAATGAATAGTAAATTATATTACAAAAAGAAAGGCAAGAATTAAAACTAAAATATAAAATTGTTTTCCCCACTCATCACGGAAGATTACAAAATAGGACTTGTCTTTAATTAACATAGATGGGCATTAAATATCAAACTAATAAATTGTAAATCATAATTTTAATATTTTCTGACAAATAAAATATATGTATAAAATATATATACTGATAAAATTCTATGATAAATTTTACTTAATTGATTCACTAAAATTATTTATTCTTTCAGAAATAATTACAGGGCTATTTTAAATTGGAGGTAATAGTAAGATACTTTTAAAATAATTTCAATCATTCAAATAAATATATATATGAGGTACAAAACTAAATGAGCTTTCTATTAATTAATTTACTGAAGGAAGTCTTCTTGTAATGATTTTTAAATTAAAAAAAAAAATAACAGGGGGAGGATTTAAAGTTAATAGCTCATTGAATTTTGCAGTTGGCCATTTCAGTAGGTCAAATAATCTAAACAAACCAACAAAAATTAATTTAATTTGCCGCATCAAAATAATGTAAAATTTTATAAGAATTGATATTTTAAATTGAATAAAATTAAAAGACACATTTTAAACCAAGCCGTATAAACATTACACATATATATAAAATATATAAATTAATATTGATTTAAACAAGTAAAATAAAATCAGTGGCTTGCAGCAAATTGGAGATTATAATAATATACCTATTGGAAGATGTTTCATGGCTTGACAGAGGCAGTTACAGTCAGAGAATTAGCAGATTTACTTGACACAGACAGACTCCGGCTAGATGTTGACAGCACTGGATGGCATTGATGAGCTGGAAAGACAGAGCTCCGGGAAGCACGGTCGATCTTTTAGCCAGCCATTCTTTTAGGCACGATGCCTTGTATATAGATTAATCACTTCTCTTCAGTAAACTCAACAATAAATCCCTAATCAAATTTTCCAATATTTATGTGTTCTGGTCTTATCTAAAGGATTAAATCTACACTGACCTCCACCAATTGTAACTGCTCTCAGCAGTTCTGTGAGGTTGGTGCCACTTTGAAAGGAAAATCTCCAACTCTGCATGAACATGCCCCAACGGTTGATTTGCTAATTAAAAAAACAACAACAATAAGCATATTAAGTTTATCAGTCATTGTACTAACAAAATCTATTTAATTATGGTTTAGATTAACAAAATGTAGATTTTATTCAGAAAAATTTGGTACAATGACTTTCAAACATATTTGATATAAACTTTTACAAAGTATTTCTTAAAAATATTACATAGTTTAAATAATTTATTCTCAAGTGTACATTGATTAAATGATAAATGTAAAATGTTACCAACTGATTTATTGAAGAAAATGAACTTTAATAAAGAATTTGAAATATTTGTAACATTTTATAGATATCTAGGATTCAATTTGATAAAATAAACACAATATACATTTTTACAAATATAAAATAAATAAACAGATATAAAAAGGATAGTTTTAATTATAAAATAAGATTAATGAAATATAAAAGATTATAATATTGATTAAAATATACTACCACCTATTATGAGATGGGTGTCAGTTAATAAAGATTGGGTTCAAACCCAGACTAGTGCTGATGACATTGGCACTAGGTGAAGCAGGAATATGTACTATATTTCTAGCTTCACTCCCAATGTACACCTCTCCATACTTCTTTGAGTGGTCTGAAGTCTCTGTAATGATCTTCTATTGAGTGTCCAAGCATCAGATCCATAAGTACGAACTGGTAAAACACATTTGTTAAAAACCTTCCTTTTCAAACACATAGGCATATTTCCTTTTAGTATCAAGTTATTTCTACCAAAAGCACTCCAACCAAGTTTAATTCTATGATTAATTTCCTCCATTATGTTTCCATCTGTATTAATAATCTGACCATGGTATTTATAACTGTTAACTTTTAATTCATCATAATCAATCTTTATTTTCATATTTCGAGCAAACCGATTAAACATTACTTTAGTCTTTTTAACATTTATTTTTAGTCCTACTTTCCTACTGTCATCTGATAACCCCTGCAACATTTCCTGCAGCTCTGAAGCATTATTTGCAAAAACAACTACATCATCTGCGAAATCTAAATGACTTAAATAATCTCCATTTATTTTCACTCCTTTAGTTTCCCATTTTAATCCACAAAATACTTCTTGCAGCACTGCTGTAAAAAGTTTTGGAGATATGGAGTCACCTTGTCTTACACCTTTCTCAATGTTGACTTTCCCAGTATCATTATGTAATCTAATTGTTGCTGTTGCATTTTTATAAATATTCTTTAAAATATGACAATATCCTGGATCTATACCTTGATGATCCAATGCTTTAATCACTGAAGAAATGTTTATAGAATCAAATGCCTTTTCATAATCTACAAATCCAAAACATAATGACAACTCATTTGTCCTTTCTATAACTTCTCTCAATACCTGAATATGATCTACTGTACTAAAACCACTTTTAAATCCAGCTTGTTCTCTTGGTTGGTGGAAATCCAATGTTCTCTGTAGACGAGTTGTAATTATCTTGGTAAAAATTTTATATAAAACTGATAAAAGGCTGATAGGTCTGTAATTTCTAATATCTTCTTTATCACCTTTTTTAAATATTAATATTATTACTGCATTCTTCCAATCATAGGGTACATCTTTATCATTTAGACATTTGGTATATAACTTTGCTAAAAAAAATTCTGTTTCTTCACCTGCTTCTTTTAATATAACAATTATAATTCCATCATTACCTGGAGCCTTTCCTTTCTTCATACATTTAATTGCATTTCTCATTTCTTCATTTAAAATTCTGGGCAATTTGGAAGATGTAATAGATATAGAAGGTATTTGATCTTTATTACTATATATATCTTGATAAAAATTTTCTATCAATTTCATGATGTCATCTCTCTTTTTAGTAATAATTCCATCTTTTTTCCTTATTGCAGATATAAATTTCCTACCAATACCAAAATGTTGTTTTACATTCTTAAGACTTTTATTTTCTTCTACAGCTTTTCTTGCTAGTTCACAGTTATATTTTCTTATATCATTTTCAACTCTTTTCCGCACCATTTTACAAAATTCGAGATATTCAATTCTTTTTAGTGCATCATTTTTGTATATCTTCATATTTCTTCTTTTCTTCATAAATTCTCTAGTTTCAGTAGAAATTGTGTTGGTCAATTGCTGCTTTTTTCTACCAGTTATCTTTGTTGCAGTTTTTAAAAGTGTATCAGTTATTTTCATATTAATTTCATTCAAATCTGAATCATGTTCAAAATCTACTAATACTTGAAATCGATTTGTAAGTTCTAATTTAAATTCATTAGAATGTTTCTGAAGATTAAGAATATCAACTGTAAATATTGTTTTTCTTAACAATTTTTGTCTTTCTAGTTTTACATTAACACGCATCTTGCACCTTACTAATCGATGATCACTTCCTGTGTTAAATCTATTAAGAACATTACAATCTTGAAATATGTATTTCCTGTTAGTCAAAATATAATCCAATTCTGCTGTACCTTCATTTGGATGTTTCCATGTCCATTTTCTTTTAACATTTTTCTCAAAAAAAAGAATTCATAATATATAGTTTTTCTTTTTCTGCAAACTCCACAAGTCTATGTCCTCTCTCATTTCTATTACCATAACCAAAATTACCTACAGCACTTTCATCTTTCATTTGTTTACCAATTCTAGCATTAAAGTCTCCCATAACAATTTTAAAATGTTGTTTACTCTTATCAAAAGCCTTTTGTACATCCATATAAAAATCTTCTACTACTTCATCACTATGAGAACTTGTTGGGGCATAAACCTGAATTATCTGCATTTGGTATCTGCTATTAAGTTGTATAACTAATCTTGCCACTCTGTCTGATACACCATTAATCTCCACAATATTGTTCTTCCACTTTTTATTTATAATGAATCCTACTCCACTTGTATTTCCAATATTTGTGCCTTTATAATAAAATATATGTCCACTTTTTAAATCAATTGTCTCTTCACCTTTTCTTCTAACTTCACAAAGTCCAATAATATCCCATTTAATATAAGAGAGTTCTTCTTCTAATTCTTGCAATTTTCCTTCACTTGAAAGTGATCTGCAGTTGTAAGTACCTAAATAAAAAGTTGTCATCAAATGGCAGCCTGGGTCCGCAATCAGGAGATTCTTAGCACCCTCCGCCTCGGCCACCAACCGCTGCCTTGGTTGGTGACTTTACAGCCTCCTGGGAATAAGGGCCATGCTTTATTTTTGTCTGTCATAATTGTATATATGTATTGGAAAAATATTTATCATTTACACAAACATTCATTCTGCCTTATCAGGCACTGAGAAGAAAGACCATGGTGTTTCTGATCTTAAATTCAAAGGTTAAAAAGCCAAAAAACTCACCACACTGGCTAATGCATGTTGGTGAGCAGCTCATCCATGTTTGTATACTATATGAATAAACACATAGTAATAACAGCTGCAACGACAAGAACGTATGGAGTGGACATTAGGAATTTGCCCTGCTCGGTTCCTTTAAGGCCTCCAAGAGGAATCAAAGGGTCTCCTTTCAGTTAATAGCAAACTCCTTTCTGCAGCCATTTATCTATAATATTTGCTAATTCTTTTTTTTTTCTGCCTAGTTGAAACCACTATTAATGAGATTTCTGATAAATATTTAAATCTGCAATCTCAAAGACAAATATCTAAAATGTCAAACATAAACTTGCAAGTAATATAAGGTCAATCCACTACAATATTATATTATATACAAAATGTAGTTTTAAAAAGATTACAATTGTCATAAAGTATTATGAAGTATTTTAGAAGCTTAAATTTAACTTAAGACTTAAGATTTAGTCAAATCTTGTAAACAATTTTGAACTTACTTCTGCGTTATGGTTTTTTTTTTTTCAATTTTGTACGTCAGTTTTGACGTCAATGCATATAATAATATGTTCTTTTACAGTTGTTCAGCCTAATAAGTGTTGGTGGATCATACAACAAAACACATTCAAATCAGTTTGGTGACTTTCAGTCATGCACAAAAGGCTGCTGTATTTTTTTTTTTTAAAAAAAAAGCTTTCATTTAATTTCAGGATGAAATTTAGGGGTGTTTACACTTTATTAAATAGAAAGAAAAAAAGGAAGAATCAAATCTTAATTTTCCTTTGAATTTTTATATAAAACGTGTCATTTTAATGTACTGCATTAATAAAAACAAAAATCCTGCAACTGATTTTTAACTTCTATCAAATTAACTTTCTATAAATTTTGTACATGTGTTTAGCATAGATGACAATGCGAGATTTTGGGATTAGAATGAAATGGATCTTCTTCAAATTTGTGCACATATATTTTTGAAACAAAATACCTAACACTAAAAAATAATAAACAATATATATATATATTGTTTTTCTGAAGGTTAGTGATAATGGTATTTTAGTTGTATTTATATAGTAGACTATTTCCATCATCTAATATGAGTATTGAATGTCTTTTAATAAAAATTAACTTTACTTAAATATTCCAAATACATTCAACTGGTAGTAATAGACACAGTATAGTATATGCACAATGTTTCAAGAGGTATTATTCTTCCTCTTCTTCATGTATTGCTGGCCTGACCAGTGACATCAATATTAGCATGGAAATTGAGCCTAGACCCTTAGATTTTTGAGTATTGTATTTTAAATGTAATGTTCTTACCAACTGCACCATCCTATCAAAAAAAAAGCAGTCAGTAGAAATTTCATATACTTGTCTATGAGGTTCCTCCTAATTTCTCCACTTTTTCTTAAGAGCAAAGTTGATTAGTGATTTCCATACATTATGTATAGTCACACTAACTTGACTATAGTATTGTTTGCCATTGTCATGTGAGCAGCTTCTTTAAATTTTCTTCTTTGTACCTTTTCTTCTCTATCAAATATTTTTGTATTTTCCCAATTGTACATGCAGAAAACACTCTTATGAAAAATGGTTATCCATCAGCTATTATTAAGAAAACCTTAGACAACAAAAAGAACCATCAAAAAAGAAAACAATTATTGGTAGTGTATTGCACCCATACATTCCAAAAATAGCAGACAAATTAAGGAAAATCTGCAATCAATATAACATCAGAACAACTTTCCAGAACCATACCACACTATAAGGAATTCTAATATCTACAAAGCCTAAACTTGAAAAAAAAACTGAATCTATGAAATACCATGTGAATGTGGAAGAATGTACAATGGTGAGACCAGTAATTCCATTGAAAAGCACTTGCAAGAACACAAACTGATGGTTAGAATAGAGAAAATAGGTGTGTCTAAGATAGCAGATCATGTATGTATCAACAAGCATATGTTTCAATTGGAAAATACAAAAATATTGAATAGAGAAGAAAAGGTACAAAGAAGAAAATTTTAAAAAGCTGTTCACATGACAATGGCAAACAATCCCATAAGTCAACATAGTGTGATTATACATAATGTATGGAAACCACTAATCAAATTTGTTAAGAAAAAATGGAGAAGTCAGAAGGAATCTCATAGATAAGTATATGAAATTTCTGCTGACTGTTGCCTTTGGCAGGATGGCTCAGTTGGTTAGAATTAAAATTTAATACTCAAGAATCTATGGGTTTGGCTCCCATGCTAGTAACGTCGATGGTTAGGCCAGCAACCAGAGAAATAATACCCCTCAAAACATTTTGCATATATTAACATGTGTGCTTTTACTAACAGTTGAATGTATTTGGAATATTTAAATAGTTAGTTTTTATTAAAGACATTCAATGCTCATATTAGATGATGGAAATAGTTCAATATATAAATACAAATATATATATATATTAAGAAATGCTTTTATTTGCTTTGATGACTAATGCACTAAAAGGCAAAAAAAAAAAATATTTCTTGAGTCAGAATTTTGGTTATTATATATAACTTAAGGAAACATATGGGGCATCTATAAATTAATTAATTCAACCAATACATTTTATAATCAAAGCAAACATTCTATTATCATTTAAATTAATTTATGGATTCTCCACACAGTTTTATTTAAAATTACATATTGCTTTTTAATGCATTAGCCTTCAAATTAAATAAAAACATTTTTTAAAAATGATTTTTTAATCAAAATCAAAGGATTTCTATAAACTGAAATAGATAGCTGCCATGTTTTAAAATTTTATTTTGTTTGGATCAAAATTATATTTCCTTAAAAAAATTAACCTTAAAAAATGTAGACTCCAATATAAAAGATCAATTAATTTCTCATTCTCTGCTATTAAAGTTATTTGCTTTAAATATTGTACTTCAAAAATTTAATGTTTTATCTATTAATCCTTTCAAACTCTGCATTTTCTGACTTTTTTCTTTGTCTCACACATCAACATAAAATATATGATAAAATGATTATTACTTATCTGAAAATAATAAATTTGACTTCATTTGATAGATATTTTTGTTTACTACTGAAATAAATTTTAAATGTTCACATTTTGTTTTTGTAAATATTAAAAAATGAGATCATAAAACAAAGAGTTTAGATATCATTGTTTCTAGAAAGATTATTTTCAGTTTATAAAATCAACTAAACATTTCTTAATTCTTATTATTTTTAAACATTCAAATGAATAATTATTTATTTCTCTTATATCTAATGAACTATGCTTTAAAAGTTTAAAAGTTTTGAATATTTATTGCAAAATTGTGATAGTTCATAGTTGTAAATATAAATTGATTGCTGATGCAGAAATTAAGCTTGTAAATTGCTTCAGACTATGCTTAGATTCACTGCTTAAATAATGTTATATTTTTGAAAATAAAGTATTTCAAGTTAAAATAAGTTATTAATAATTTATATTTCTTGATATCTAATAAATATAGTGTAAATTATTTTTCAAAAACTATCTAAAACCGTAATAAATTTGCAAATAAACAAGTTTTTGGTCAGAACTATTTACTTTAAAGAATGCCATAAAACACCCAACGTCTTACAGCCTTGACAACAAACAATGACTGAACAAGTCAGGGTAAAGCTTATGTCTATTGTAAGAGCAGGAATTTTGAATTTCCCACTTTCTACTACAAATTTTTCAGCAAAAATTTATCGTAATAAAATATACTGTTTTACATGCATTTTAATGTATAATACTTACGAAAAAATTCACCAGGGGCAAATTGATCAAAAGATGAAATTCTGTTATCCTGCTTAATTGAAAGGTTAATTACTATTAAAATATTTTGTCTATTAATTACTATCAATTTGCAGTGATATTAAGATGAGTTATATTGAGCTAATGACTTTACAATGAAATATCATTATTTGATAATCTAATTCATCTATATTTGTCTCCTATTTTCTTCTTTTACTTTCAGCTTTTGAAGCCCTATATTCAATTCAACCCACCACCCTACAGAGATTATTCCCAATACATCCAAAATTGTATGACAAATTCAATATGGTTTCATATAATTATATATATATCAATTTCAAATTAGATCTGATAATGAATTCATTAATTTCCTTAGCAGCCCATTATGTTATCATATATATATTCTAATTTTAATTCACTGATATTTGTATTATACTTCTTCAATGTGAAAGTTTAACTATCATATTTCATTCTAAAGATAACTTTTTACTTAAAAGTATGTTCAGATTTTTCATGGGATCTCTGCTAAGTTCTATGAAATCAAGAGTATTTGGATAGCTTATTTCTTGATCATTAAATTATTTGTTAGTGTTAAATGAATCAATTAAAATAAAGATATCTACAATTATTATGGCTTGATTATCAAATTTAAAATAGAAAATCTTTCACTTTCTTTATCCTCTTCAATCTATGATATAAATGCTTTTCTGGGCCTTTAACCTTACATATATATATATATATATTATTCTTTTTATTTTCAAATATAACCTGCATATATATATATATATATTATTCTTTTTATTTTCAAATATAAGTGTGCTATTAATAGCATAATATTGGTATTTATTTCACTAATCTTGAATTTATAATTGTATTCTTTTAATCTTGCTTTCTTCATTTAATTTTCAAGATAAGTATAATGATAATTTATAGACTTGTCGATTCTTACCAATGAATCCTATTCCTATGTTCTTTATTTTCTATAATAATTACCTTATTTCTTTTGAACATCTGTTAACACTCAACAAATCATTTACAATATATGTAAAAACAAGCATTTTCATTTCAAAGTTTTATTGTAATAGACTTCAGAATGCAAAATAAAATGAATATTGATTAAAAAAAAAATTCTTAAAATTTTAAACTGCTAAATTTGCCTTCCAGTAATTCCATCTTATTATTTTCAAAGCACATGTAAAATCAAAGAAAACTTTTAATCTATTCTCAATCTCACAAAAAATACCTGATGGTAATGTTGCAGTATCTCAATCCATGTTCTAAAATATACCTGATAACTTCTCATCATCATTATAGCTAGCTAAAGCTTGCAGGTATATTCATATAAAATAAAATTAGTATTCTTCAATTATAATTTTTCTCAATAGATGGAACTCATAATTAGATTTTTTAAAGTGTGTCTGAATAATAATAAAGATGAACTGAAAAGAGAACACATTAACTTAGATTAGCTGGAATGAATGCCATTATTGCAAAATATGGTATAAAACAAACAAATTTTATACATATATAAAACTGCTTTTATACAACACTTGAGATGGGAAGCATTCAATTCTATAGTTTTACCTTTATTAAGTCTACTTCATATACAGATTTCCTTTCATCAGTAACTTTGTAAATCAATATATTTCTTATTATCTATAACATTTTAAACATATTTATTATTTTCTATATTTTTTTACAATTGAAAATATATATATAAGTAATAAAATATTTAATTTTGATATATACAGACACATTGTTTTATTGAAGAACCATATAAATATATAAACAAATCTCAAAAAGTAAAGCAACCTTTGCTGCATAAATCACAGGAGTTGGATATAAAATAATGAATTGAAAATAAAATATATTAATTTTTTATCTTCTGAATATTTATTTATATAGAATAAAAATTTGTTCTGAAAAAACTTTTATAAAAGGAAAAAATATATGATATATTAAAACAAATATATATGTGTGTATGCTCGCGCACGCAAATAATGAATTAAAAGTGCAATTAAAATTTACTAAAAGTTAGAAATATAGGTCACGAGTAATAACAAAAATGTTAATATTAAATATACATGTAAAAATTTAATAACATTTGTATTTATGATTAAGTAATATTTTACCTCCGTTTGGTAAATGGCTAAATGCCATTTTCTAAAAAAAAAAAAATGCTTAAAAAGATGATAAATGTCCCTTAGGCTTAATTTGTGGACAAAAATAGAGAGATAGTCAAATATTTTCAAATAACAATTTATATGTACTGCCAAATTTATGCTATAGAAAGGAAAAAATAATTAAATTCTAATGTTGACTGAATTTCAGTCATTTAGAAAAATATTTTAAAATAAATATTTTAATTAAGAACCAATATAGTATGTACAATTCTTAATTTTAAAAAAGACAAGATAATGTTCATTTGAAATTAATAGCCATAAAAACATTTAAGTTATGGATTTGTAAAAAAAAAAATCATAAATATCCAAGTATATTTATATCTGTGTGGTCATACATCAACCACATTCTCCTAACTTCATATTACAATGGTGACATATTTTCAATAATTTACTTATTTATATGAGATTACAGTAATCAAATTGCTACCAATAACATTATCACATTAAGTATTTAATCTGTAACAAATGTATAGATATTAAAATTCGTATGAATACATTTTTTAATTTATTAACTAAATAATATCTTGAGAGATCTCAGCATGAAAACATTTTTATTTTTTTCACATTAACAAATTACAAAAATCAACATTTTCACAATCAACATAATTTCTGACATTTGATTTCAGCTGGCCTGTCTATAATATTAGCACCATTTTTTTATAGCTATATGTTATCATTTGATTTTTTTTTTCTGAGAAAAAATATAAATTTAAGTTATATTATTTTGACAAAATCGATACTATAGATTTTAAGAAAATATATTTTTCCTTAGATAATGAGAACAAGTGGTTCTTCAAAATTCAACATAAATCAAGAATCCTACATAAAAAGTAAGCTATTGTAAAGGTTTGCTACAATAAAATGTTTTTTTTAAAACACATTATCACATATTAAAAATAAAATCATAAATTTTGAATATCTGATCAAAATAATAAAAAACTTTAAATTTTAAAAAAAAAATAATTAATGAACAATTGTTTTATTTGAGTATATTAATAAAAAAATTAAAAAAAACTTCCCAATTTGAGCAAAAATATAGTATACAAACTCTTTACTCAGATTCTGTTTTTTTTTTAAGTAATTTTAAATATTTTACCAGTACCAATGGCACTTAAAATCTCTCTGAGATTGACCTCCCAATGATTCATAGTTATTAAATTAAAATAAATCATGTACAAAAAAAAAAAAAAGTGTACATTTTCTAATTTATTTTTGATGTTTTCTAAATACAGTAAGATAAATATTTTGTTTTGTTTTTTATAATTATCTAATGAGTAAACTTTTCATTTATTTTTTTACTGATAGATGAGTGAGATGCCATATTTTATCTAATATAATAGCCAAACTATTTATAACAAATAAAAAAGCCATATGACTTTATTGCTCGGGAGTTCATAAAAAGTTTAAGTGCCAGAACTATTAGTGCAATAACCTCTAGATCCCTAGTCAGACACTCTAACTGCACCAAACCATTCCCAAACTTCTTATGAACTCCTGAGCACTATAAACATATGTCTTTTTTATTATGAAGATATAGTCTAACAAAATAAAAATTAGGTTAATAATAATAATGTATAACGAGATTGTCAATCTAACCTAATAAAGTAAGGGTTATACAAATAATATTAATAATACTTATGTTAGTGTTATAAACATGAAACAAGAAATAGTATAATTGTATTAGTATATCATTCATTGAGCATGATTTTGGCTAATCCATCAGGTTCATAGTGCTCAACTATTATGCAGTTTCTAAAACAACTTTAAAACCTCTTGTGCATTATGTAAATTAAATATTTACATATTCCAATTTTTGATAATGGAACACTTTATTTCTTTTTTATTGATTGCATAGGGGCTTCTAGCAATAGCCATGCTTCCTTAAATTTGTTTCCTGGTGTCTCTTTCAGCACAAAATATTTTTACATTAGTCTGATCAAATGCATAGCCAGATGAGCACTCATAATCAAGAAATAACTCTTCTTTGTTCTGTTGTACAAATATTTATGTTGGGCTATCCTCATGAAAATATTGGCCCGTGAATCACTGAAATATACTCTGATGCACATGGGGGCAGTCCATACAATTTTATAAACAATCTGAGAAGCGTGCTCAGAAAGTATTCTATCTTTTGCATTATTAAACAATTTATTTAATGAAGGAAGGAAGAGTTCTAAGGCTACCGTTATAAGTTTCAGCACAAATGCTTTTTAGTTTATGTGACAGACTGGGAATGTACGGAAGGCTTATTTGAGGTTTAAATTATTTTTGTGAAGTGGGTTGTTTATTTATATTTGCATAAATTTTCCCTATCATTCTAATTAGCTTGTTACAGTTATATCCTAGAATTGATAGGTCATTGACATAATTGTCTGTTATTATTGCAGTTAACTTCATATGTTCACAGATTAATGTTTCTGAGAAAAAAGTTTTTTAATCCAGCTACTGTATGTCACATGGGGATCTTAGATCAAAAGGTTTTAATATCATGTATAATCCAGGATATTGTGATTTTTTTTATGTAAAGATTCAGGAAATCCCTTTGAAGTCATCCTCTGCTTCTAAAATCCATTGTAATGGTGAGATTTGCTCAAGACAGTGATGGTTATTTCTAATGTGTTGTTCTGAAGCATACCTAAACATAACATCTACATATCTCTAAATTTCTTTACCTGAAGTAGCTAAATATTGGGGGGGGGGGGTGATAATTCATTTGAATTTTGATTTAATGCTGCAGTTGATTCTACTAAATGGTACTCCCATAAACCAACCATAATCCATTTTTTAAAGCTTATATTTAGTGATTGCTATTATATCTTTATTGGTCCATTTTAGTACTTCAATAATACACTCTATTTTGTTACAATTATAGTTTATTTTCTGCAAGACATCATAAACTGTACTTGTAGATAGAATGTATGGCACATATCTGTAAAGTTCTTTAATATCTAGAGATGCATGTTTGTGATTTTCATCAACCTTTATCTTATTAATCATTTCCATATATTTATATGAAGATGTCAGTAATCAAATCATAACAAAACTTTTTTTGGCAGCATTATAATAGTAAAAATGAGGAAGATGAAAAATAATAATAATAATGGCAACAACCAGACTTGTCTACAAATTCTCTATATTGACACTTTTTTACTAGCTGGTGTAATGCTATATCAAAATCCTTTATTTTTTCTCCTTTTACCTGTCTTCTATTTCAGAGTACCAACCTAGCGATATGTCTAGATGACTGTGGGCTAAAATGCTGTTACCTTATTAATTATGTTACTGCCTCTGCTGTAGGTCCATCAAATAACATTAATGATTTCAATTACTTTTCTCCCTGCCAAACACAACAAAGCTGCTACCTTTCTACTATCATCACTTATGCCATTAAGCATCAAAGATCACATACAAAGACCATTCCACTGCATTTCCAACATCGAATTTAGAGATATTACCTTGACCTATTGACATTTTACCTGTCAATCAAGTTATAAATCTATATGATTTGTTGACAATTCTAGTCCTGCTTGTACTTATTTAGGTTCAAATTTCTAACTGTGCCATTTTGTTGTGTCTTTACCCACAACTCTCTAATAGGCAAATCACAATTAATTAACAACTAAAACTAATTTAGTACTAAGGACTTATTATACATTATACAAAAAACAAAACTAAAATATATATACAAACATAAATATAATTAACATCCCGAAAAATAGATGATCATGGGGTTTGTAAGAGTCTTTAAACACTCCCGCAATATTGTCCGACCATTAGTATCTTATTTAATTGATTGTCACTTTCCACAACTATGCTAAATAACTACTGCAAGTTCCCCAAGTTTAAGCCTAAGAGCCATTTAGGCTTACATAAAACAAAATAAGATCGGGAAAATGTTTTAAATACTAGTCAGATTTTTATACCTTCAGATGTCAAAACATCTAGGTTTATTCCCTCGCAGACATTGACTTCTTACCAATGATATCCATTGCTAACCAAATAGCCCTTCACCAACACAAAGGAAAAAAAGAACACTTAAATCTACAATGCAGAGTTATTATAGTCTGCTGTTTAATTTTCCATTCCTACCCGTTGCACAAGCATTTAATTAATTTCACTTTCTGAAACTATTATTTTTGTAAGATTTTATCTTTACACTAATCAGTTCAAAATTTGCTCTTCCATTCTTTTCATTGGGTCTGTAGAAATCTTTTAATTACGCAACACTATTCATTTTCTTATATCTATAACTCATTCCTAAAACAGTTTCCATCATCATAAATTAGTACATTTAAATTTAATTTCTGGAGTATTCTTATCAATGTTTTTTTATACTAAAATATTTATTAAAAGTAAAATACTACAGTCAGATTACTTGCAGCCATGATTCTAATTAAAAATGTTTGTAGTTATAAACTTTTAAACAGAATAGCAAGAGGAAAAAAGTGTCTTTTAAATACTCATTCCTAGATTGATTTCAGGTTTTAGCTTTTATCATCTAGTAATCACTGATTACCTAAATCAATTATAAATAGTATTAGAATCTTATCACATATTGCATAATAAAAAAAATTAAATGATTTGTTGTTATTATATATATATATATTAATATTTTCAATACTAAAAAAAAAAAAGTTTAAAACTTCCAATGATATATGAATTAATGTTACTTTTGTATAATAAACTTTTTAATCAATAAACATACTGTGAGAATTCCATTATTCATATGACTTCTCGATTTTCTTTTTGTATTGCAAATTTTTACTAAGATAATTACAACTTGTCTACAGAAAACACTGGATTTCCACCAACCAAGAGAACAAGCTGGATTTAAAAGTGGTTTTAGTATAGTAGATCATATCCAGATATTGAGAGAAATTATAGAAAGGACAAATGAATATGAGCTGCCATTATGCTTAGGATTTGTAGACTATGAAAAGGCATTTGATTCTATAAACATTTCTTCAGTGATTAAAGCATTGGATCATCAAGGTATAGATCCAGGATATTGTCAGATTTTAAAGAATATTTATAAAAATGCAACAGCAACAATTAGATTACATAATGATACCGGAAAAATCAACATTGAGAAAGGTGTAAGGCAAGGTGACTCCATATCTCCAAAACTTTTTACAGCAGTGCTGCAAGAAGTATTTTGGGGATTAAAATGGGAAGCTAAAGGAGTGAAAGTAAATGGAGATTATTTAAGTCATTTAGATCTTGCAGATGATATAGTTGTTTTTGCAAATAATGCTTTAGAGCTACAGGAAATGTTGCAGGAGTTATCAGATGAAAGTAGGAAAGTAGGACTAAAGATAAATGTTAAAAAGACTAAAGTAATGTTTAATAGATTTTCTCAAAATATGAAAATAAAGATTGATTATGATGAGTTAGAAGAAGTTAACAGTTACAAATACCTTGGTCAGATTATTAATACAGATGGAAATATAATGGATGAAATTAATAATAGAATTAAACTTGGTTGGAGTGCTTTTGGTAGAAATAACTTGATACTAAAAGGAAATTAGCCTATGTGTTTGAAAAGGAAGTTTTTTAATAAATGTGTTTTGCCAGTTTTTACTTATGGATCTGAGACTTGGACAGTTAATAGAAGAGCAATACAGAGACTTCAGACCACTCAAAGAAGTATGGAGAAATGCATGTTGGGAATAACAAGAAGGAATCGAAAATGCAATGTATGGTTAAGAGAACAAACAGGTGTTACTGACCTCATTGAAAAAATTAAAAGACTGAAGTGGAGTTGGGCTGGACATATTGTTAGAAAAGATGATAACAGATGGACAATTGAAATTTTAAACTGGATTCCAAGAGATTGTAAAAGACCCAGAAAGAGACCATATGTGAGATGGGTGGATGAGATAAGAAAGTGTGCAGGGGTGATGTGGAGAAGAGAAGCTAATGATAGGAAAAGATAGATTGAACTTGGAGAGACCTTCATCCTGCAGTGGATTGATAATGGTTGATGATGATGATGATGATTGCAATTTCATGTTCATAAAATATTTTCTCACAGAAATAGAAATCAAAAAAAGAGAAATTCAAATGCAAATGTTTTTTTAATTATATAAGAAGTAAAAGTCATAATTTTAGTTCAAAAAAGTCTTTAACTTACTGTAAGTTGCTAATTTTTATCATGATCAGCTTTCTTCAAGTGTTACTGTCTTTAGACTTTAAATACTTATAACTATTTCCTTTTTGTTTTTGATTCAGTATTCTTTTTTTTTATCTATTGTCCACAAATCTTTCTAATATATCATTCATAATTCCTTTTCTGATAAAATAACTTAAAAAAGTGTTATGCACTTAAATGTATATTTCGCTACAGTAGAACTATAGCTATAAAATTATGTATAGGAATAGAATAAATACAATAGTAGTTTTATAAATATTTGCGGATTAATATTTATATTGAACTATGTTTTTGTTTTTTTTTTCCTGAAGTTTTTACAAATAATTTATTCTTTGTTTTATTATTACTAATCTTTAAATTTTCACTCTGAAAATTTTTATGTACAAAGTAAAAGATATCACAGGCCATGTGTTCTTTCAATAACTAATTAAATGAATGAATGTATAATAAATCAAACCCTGCAACTCTTTTTAAAAAGAGCCGTTCAAAATAGTTTTCAATTCCTCAGTGTAGAGGTGTGAACCTCTAAAGTCGATGTTTCTGCTTTGATATATAAATTTCTCTCATTAAAAATGTTAATAAAACTTTATCTTACAACTTCAAGTTTAAAATAGTAAATGTATTCAAGGAATTCAAGATAGAGGTAAAAAAAGAAAGATATATAAAAGGGTAAAATGTGTTTGGCACTGTCATGTTGGAATGACAGCTGAATATTTTTAACTTTCATCAACTTGGCTAAATATTCTTAGACATTTTTTAATTTTTTTTCTTACTATTATTTTTAAGGACATAAATAATCCGTCATTAATATGTTTGAACGCATACAAGGAATAATAAATGTTTTTTTTTTCTTTTTTGTTGGCTCTTTTTATATATTATTATTGCATTAAACATAATAAATCTTAATTATTCATATAATTAATTATTATAATTTTTAATTAATGGTATCGTAATGATTTTGATCAAGAGGCTGTTAAGCTTTTTATAAATATATCCTTAGTTAAATGTACAGAGGGCTTAATTAAAAATAAATTTTATTTAACATTATCACTGATAACGGTCTTATTATTGTTTGTTTTAGATTCTATTAATTAATTGCTTTTATTTCTTCCATGCATAGATAACTTATTATCATTTCCGTATGACACATTTTTGTTATGAAATGACACATTTTTATTATGACAATGGTAGAAGAAAAATAATAAAAATATATTGGGAGAAAATCTTTGAAAATATATATATTCAGATTTTATTGTTGTGATTTCGGTTTGTTTGTTTTTTTAAATCTTCTAAATCGTTTTTCTCCTTTTTCTTTCCAAACTGAGTTTAGTTTCTTTTTTAAACTTGCTTATGACCAAACTAAATTCGGAACGCATGTAGCACGACTCAATATGGTATATATAATTACATTACTCTTATATTTTAATTATTTAACATAATCTTTATAGAAGCAGATATTTCACAAATGTTTCATAAATATCTATACAGATGCATAATTTTTAAAGTATACATTAAAAAACGGTAAATTTTAAAAAAAGTTCTACAATTGTAAAATAATTATTTTATTTATTTATTATCATTTTGATAGTTGCAGAAAGGAGTGTGCTGTTAACTAAAAAGAAAAACCCTTAAAACGAACTTAGCAGGACAAATTCCTAATGACCACTCCATATGTTCTTGTTGTTGAAGCTGTTACTACTATGTGATTATTCATATAATACACGAAAATGGTTGGGCTTTTCACCAACCCTCATTAGCCATCATGATGAGTTTATTGGCTTTTTACCTCTGATCAATAGAAAAGTGTAATCATCTGATCAATAAAAAAAATCAAATATCAAACATTTATAATTAGGAGGGGAGATCAGTTTCATCATGTGGCCATCATTTGTGTGCTATTATTTATTATCAAAATCAAATATAAAATATTTTACTTTTAAAATATGGTGAAAACCATGTGCTCAAATTAACGAAACAACAACTGAAAAAAAAAAATTGTATAAATTAGCAAAAGAAAATAAAATTAGTTAAGCTAAAATATTTTAATATTATAATTAATCAAAAAAAAAAAAATCCACATTTAAAAGTTCCAATTTATTGTGCTTAAAAGGTCATGCATTTTACTTCTGAAATATGTTGATATCAATGTGCTTAAATTAATGCAAGGTTGGCAACCAAAAATAAAATTGCATGAATTAATACAAGAAGAAATATACTTAAGCTAAAATACTCCAATATTATAATTAACCAAAAAATAGAATAAATTCATATAAAATCAATTTATTGTGCATAAATTAATGTATTTTATTTTTAAAATATGGCAGTAACCAAATGCTCCAAGTTAAAGGAAGCCAAAAGAAAAATGGCATAAACTAATACAAGAAATGTGCTTCAGTCTTAAAATATTCTAATATTAGCATGAACATATATATATATAATAAATCCACATTATCAAAAGTAATGTTGGTTTTTAAACAACAAATCAGTTTTTAATCTATATAAAAAGTTCTAATTTATTTTGGTAAAGTAAAGCATTTTATTTTTAAAAGTTGGCCAGAACAAGAATGAACATGTGCTGGGGGTAGGTAAAAACAGTATTCGAAAGAAAAAATGCACAAAGTAAAGTATTTTAATTTTACAATTAACAAAAAAACAATAAATCATTTTTTTTTTCTTATCAAAAAATGAGAAATATTGTATGCCTCATTCTCACATATAATTACAAAAAAATGGTGATAGGAAAAAGCTAACACTGTTCACATTTGCCTTTATTTTTAAAAATATTTTATTGACATAACAAAATTTGTACAGTTGAATATTATAATACACTTTATTAATGTTGGCTCAATTTCATTGCTGGAATTGGCTTCTTTCATCAAGGCTGGCTTGGTAATGTGGGTGTCCTAGGTCTGGTAGAAGCATGGCAGAGCCATTAACTGCACTAACAGGTTATTGTGTGAGTAAGTAGCATTCCATTCTGTTGTATTGTCCACCCCTTTGAGGTTGACTCTATAATGCTGACGTATCAGAACTGGTATCCATGTAGAACATGCAGCGAGTTTTGTTTAAAGAAATGCCTGATGGCATTGATATGATCGAGGGAGTGAATTCCTCGGATATTGACAGCAGAGATTAAACAACTATTGTTATCCATTGTAAGATGGCCCGCTAGATTCGACCACAGCCAGTTTTCTTGAAGTATCAGAAGTTTGGGGTTTAATTTCCATGTGGATGTTTGGAGGGATAGTTAAATCTGAAGTGGGGAGATCTGCAGGCAAAATATTGGTAGAATAACCAGTTACCAGTTCAGAAGGGAAATGGATCTTGCGTTTCTTTTCTGTGGCTCCTTTATGCTTATTGTTAGTTGCCTTTATGACATCATAGATGGCTCAAAGCAGCAGGGCTCACACTTGATCACATGATACAGTGATATCCTCATAGGCTCTTGAAATTTACACCCATCTATACAACTATCTCTCTATTAATATCAAATCTACTTTATCAATCAACAAATGAACACAAAAACACATTAAAAAAAAACATTTACAGATTTACTTTCTTTTTTTAAATTACTAAAACTGTAATTATGTTGTTTGTCAATTGTATTATTTTTAAATGTTTGTTACATTATGTAATTTTTTTTTTAATTTGTAATTTTTTATGTATTAATAATCTATAAATATTTTTAATGTGTTTTCTTGTCCATTTGTTGACTGAAAAAGTAACTTCGATATTAATAGATAGAAAAGTATACAGATAGCTGTATAAGATGGATTTAAATTTCAAGAGCCTGTAAGGAATCACTGTATCATGTGATACAGGATTAATCTGGATGCTTTGAATGAACTATGACATCATGAATTCAAATGTGAA
This sequence comes from Epiperipatus broadwayi, assembly GCA_028023455.1. NCBI lineage: Eukaryota > Metazoa > Onychophora > Udeonychophora > Euonychophora > Peripatidae > Epiperipatus > Epiperipatus broadwayi. The sequence goes on along the minus strand of JAQFVV010006307.1, from coordinate 667,568 downwards.
TAGTGCTAGTTTTTTCTCATCTCTATTTTTTTTTCGACACTACATGTGAGAATGAGGAACACTATTATTTGCTTTTTGGTACAAAAAAAAAACAATTTATTGTTTTATGTTAATTGCAAAATTAAAATGCGTTAGTTTATGTAATTTTTCTTTGGACTCCCATTTTTACATTAACCACAGCACATGTTCTTGTTCTGATCCATATTTTAAAAGTAAAATGTTTTACTTTACCAGAATAAAGTATAACTTTTTTTTATGTAGATTAAAAATGGTTCACTTGGAGTTCAAAAATCAGTAATACTTTTGATAATGTGGATTCATTGTGTATGTTGTATACTTTTTTTTTGTTCATAGTAATATTAGAATATTTTAAGACAAGCATATTTTTTCTTGTGTTAGTTTATGCAATTTTTCTTTTGGTTGCCAGTCTTATATTAAATTGAATACAAGATTACTGCCGTATTTTAAAAGTATATGCATTAGATTATGCACAAAAATTGGAATTTTTTATGTGGATTTATTATAGTTTTTTTGGTTAATTATAATATTAGAATCTTTTAGCTTAAGCACATTTTTTCTTGTGTTACTTTATGCAATTTTTTTAAGCTGTTAACTTAAACACATGATTATTCCATATATTATAAAGGTAATGCATTAGATTCCTCACAACAAATTGGGACTATTTAATGTGGATTTATTGTATTTTTTTGTTAATTATAATATTAGAATAGTTTAATTTAAGCACATTTCTTCTTGTGTTAAATTTGTCATTTTTCTTTCACATGCTAGTCTTGTGTTACGTCAAGCATTTGATTACTGCTACATTTTAAAAGTAAAATACATTAAATTGGAACTTATTCTGTGGATTTATTGTATTTTTTTTTTTTTTTTTGGTTAATTATAATATTATTATATTTCAACTTAAGCAAATTTCTTGTTTTGGTTTATGCAATTTTTCTTTAGGTTGCCATTCTTACATTAACTCAACCACATAGCTGCTGTCATATTTTAAAAATAACATACTGCCGTTAGGTATTGATAGAAAAGTCTTCCTTTGTGTGTGCAGGAGTGAGTTATAGGAACATGATGAAGCTAATCCCCCCCCCTTCCATAATTACTAATATGTTTGATACTTTGATTCTTTGAGATATTTGATTTCTTTTTTGATTAAGGGATTATGCTAAAACTTTTGCAGCCTTTAATAGTAATAATCTCAAAATATTGTTTTTTTCATATCTGATTATGTTATTACACTGGCAGGACTTTCACCCCCATTCATATATTTGTCAATTATTAATATTTGCTCAATATTGTTTTTGAAATTTTGATATCTGCTAATTTTTTGGTCATTTCCTAATTATTAATATGTTCAATATTTTGATGTCTAGAAACATTTGAGATCTTTTGGTTTTATTCAAGATCTTTTGGTTTTATTCAAGTGATTACACTAACATTTTTATGGCTTTTTATTAATAATAGTCACAAAATATTGATTTTTCCTATTTTACTGCAATAGTAATTTGATCTTTCAGTTGTGATTTTCCTATTTTTTAACTATTTTCTAATTACTAATATGTCTGATATTTTAATTTTTAGAGGTACTTGATTTTTTTTTTTGACTGATCTTAGTTCTATAAAATTTGCATGTTTATTTTTTAATTTTCGGTGGAAATTATGATTTTTTAATTATAGTGGACAAAAATCTGGAAAAGTTTGTTTGACTGGCTTTTGTTTAGCACTTGCTTCTGCCAGCAGTGGTTTTGGGACTTTCCTTAGAAACCAAAATTGTGGAGAGCACAATCTGAATCTGTACCTTTATTTCAATAGATGTGCATGATAAAATTGTTAAAAGCTTAGAATCAATGAAATTATTTGTTCAATAATACCAACTGAGATTGGTCAATAATTACAAATCTTCAAATGAGAATGTTTTTTATATATCAGTATTACATTTGTAATGTTTAAGTATTGAAAGGTTAAAGATAGATTCCAATGAACATTAAAGTATTTCCTCACAATCTTTTATTTAAAATGCAAAAAAACCATCAAAACCTAAACTAGAATTTACATTAATTTTATTCATGGTCCTTTTAATATCATCTTTGATTATATATACTATTCTAATATCATGATTAATAATTTTGCAATCAACATCATCGCTGCCCTTATTAGACTTACTGAGATGGTTTTTAAAATATATCAATATCCAAGTATTAAAGATGAATTTATTATATGAGTAGATTTATGAAAATCAATTGTCTTTATAAATTTCCAAAATTCTTTGGACAAAGAAAAAAAATGAAACTTCTATAATAGATATAAAATTATTATGATAATTTCTCTCAGTTGGGTTAAATAGGTGGCTATAATTAACAAAATTATTATAATAAATGTATGAATCAGTTGTTGTTGTTTTTTTAAATAATTTCTGAAATCTATATTTTCTCCTTTAGAATTAATATTACTTAATACCAAATATGATTGATACTCATGGGATTTTTTTTCCTGTTTGAAGTGGCACATATCTATGAATATGAATTTGCATGATATTAGCCCTATAATAATATCTACTTATTGGCAAATAAATATTTTCTATTCTTTCACATATCAATCAATATTCTGTTTTAGTATACATCCAGAGCAATCACATCACAAATTCATCCATTTCTCTATTCTATTCTCTTCACGGCCCAGCCCTTCAATTCCACATATCTCTTCCTATCTCAAAGTCAGACTTTTTCATCATTTTTTTTTTGTTTCCACTCACTAATCCCCCTAAACACCTTTCATTAAACTATTATTTCTTCTTAATATAGGTCTAATCCACTTCCTCTTTCTATTTCTAATTTCATCAATAAATCTTATTATTCTTTTCAAAACTTCATTTGTCATTTTATTCATCCAACTGATTTTTCCATCATTCTCCATGACCACATCTCAAAGACTTCCAATCTATTCCCATCTGTTTACTCATTGTACATATTTCACGGTCATAGAACAGTACACTTCACAAATAGCATTTAATTAATCTTTTCCTTAATTCTCACTTCAAAGTTGCATGAAATATTATTATTTTTTTAGTAAAGGCCTCCTTTGACAAGATTATTCTATTTTTAACTTCACTTCCTACACCCTCATTCAAACAAATACCCAAATATCTAAATCCCCTTACCTGTTGAACTATATTATCATGGATTTCAACTTCCAGACTTTTTGTATTCCTTCTATCCATAAACACTTGGTCTTTGCAACATAAATCTTTATTCCATATTTTATATATACATCTTTACTTCAATTTACTCAATATATTCTGAAACTCTTTATCCTCAGCTATAAGTGCCATATCATCAGCAAATTGTATACATTTTGTTTTACCTCCAACAATTCCTTCTCTATAGTTTAAATATTTATTCAACATGTCTAAATAACTATTAAAAAGTATAGGTCACATATTACATCCTTGCCTAACTCTTCTTTCTATATTCACTTACACTAGTATCATTATTCTTTAGTCTAATTCTTATTTTTTTGTCCAGTATACATATTCTCAATCAATCTTCTCCATTTCCAAAATATTCCTTTATTTTTTAAGATGGTCATAAGTTTATTTCAGATTATTCTATTAAATGCTTTTTCCAAATTCACAAAGCATATACCAATTCCCTTATCTTTTTCAATATATATCTCTGCAATTGTTTTAACACCATGAACAATATTTCTTGTACTTTTTTCTCTCTGAAAACCAAACTGTTCTCCAGTATATTCTACATTCCCATAAATTATTTGAGTTAAAATCCTCAATAAACTTTAAAAGCATGAGACAACCAACTTATTGTCCTGTATTCTTCACACTTAACAGCTTTCTTCTTTTTAGCAATTGGAATCATTTCAGTCCTCAAAAAATCTTCAAACCAACTGAACTATTTCCTTTATAGTAATTTCTCTCATTTCTTTTACATATTGATATTAAAATTTCAATTGGAGAATAATGTATATCAGTTTTACCAAGAAAAAATCTAGATGTAAAACAAAAAATATTAATAAAACTAGTAAAAATTACATCAAATGTTGAAAACTTATAAAACTCTTTGAATTAGAGGGTAAAACAAGAATTAAAAAACATTCAAACTTCCACCCCCACCAATTGGAAAGCCTGGTGGGTTATGCTTTGTCCTTCACAGTTTTTTTCTTTTTATAAGGCTGATGAAAACATATTTATATAATTTTTTTTAAAAAAAAAAAACTACTCTAACATATCATTATCAACAAAATATTTAACCTTATATATTTTTAGCAAATCAAACATGTCAGGTTAGCACAAAAAACTTAATTTTTTTTTTATTTTGTTGCAGTAGAACTTGGATGAATTAAAATTCATAAAAATAAAATGTGTTCAAAAAACAACAACTTGTATTTAAGTCATGTTAAAGTTAACCAAAAAAAATTGAGAAAAACCCAAATAACATTTGATTAGCAAAATATATGCACATACAAATACTATTAAAAAAATTAATGAAATATTAAATAATAGAAGAAAATAGCACAAGAAATTGATAAAAAACAGATAAGTCATGAAGGAAAAAAAGAATGGATTTAGATATTTATCAGAGTTGCAGAAAAAACCCTGCATTTACATATATTATCAAATTTTATATTACAATTAATTAAATGAAAAGACAAAAAAACACAATAACATCTCTGTTAACATAAATTATTACTATAGTTTTCCAAAACCTATTAAAATCATACCTGAAAAATTGTTCAAATGAATTTGTTCTATAAACTTTTTTTTTTCACACTCATATATATATATATATAGCATTAAATAATATCTAATAACTGGATTGATAACCTTCTAGCATTACTAGAGGACATTACATTACATATCGTGCTAAGAAATTTATTATTTCAATTAATACAAATTATTTAATGCTGCATAATTTGAATTATTTTACATTTGGTTGATAGTTTATAAAGTTATTAAAATGAGTAAAAATTAATTCCACCTTATAAATGCCACGTGGACATTTTTATAGACTGATATCAAATATTTTCCAGAATTTATCATAAATATAAAATCTCATTTCAAAGATAGAAGTGGATTCATTTCTCATCTGCTTTATATATTACTGGTAATAAGTGGCAATACTATTACATTAAAATAATAGCACTGCGATTTCTCTCTCCAATTACTACATATAATGCTAAACAAAAATAATTTTGCACCCTGGACAGACCGTGTGTGACGCCCCATGTTTTTTTATAACATATACACTTTCTAATTATAATATTTTTTCAAAACATTAATAATTTTATAATTTCACTATTTCTACTCATAATTTTTATTCACTCAGACATATTACATTAAAAAAAATGATTACAAACAAAAATTGATTTCACATTGCAACTTTAATTCAATCAATTATATATATATTCTTGATTTAAGTCTGCTGCAAGTTTTTACTTTTTTCACTAATGTCTTCCATTGGCAAGTAATTGTTATTAGAAGAAGCACAGGATGTAAAGTCCTAGTGCTGGCCTTAGTTTGGCAACTTCAATGGGTGTCCAGTTATCCTGCACTTTAATCTGGCACAATAACACAAATATATAAAGTGCATATGCAGAAAATAAAAAATGTTTAAATATTGTTTTTATTAAAGAACTAAATATGAACAAGTAAGTGCATCTTTGATATAAAATGACAATATAAAGAAAATATATAAACCATTACATGAAATTTTGAATGGAGTACAATTTTAAAAACATTTGTCATTAATTTAAATCTAGTAAAAATAAAATTAAGATCAGTTCTATAGATACGAAACTTGGATAATAACACCAATGGTAATTCAAAAGTTATTAACTAATCAAAACATATCACAAGATAAACAAAAAACTATAGTTAAAGTATAAGAAAAAAGGTGGTATAAACACAAAAATGAAAAAAAAATAGCATCAAATTATCACATAACCAGAAAAAATAATAGATGGGCATGGGAAGTGGAAATTTAATTTCAAAAACTAAAATGAAATTTAGGATCAACACCATACAATATTAAATAATAAAATTAAAAAATAAAATTTGTTTTTGATTCAAAAATATGGATTCTATAAGCCCTAAAGTCATGGGAAATCTGTAAAGGAATGAATATAAAACAATAGATGTGTTATCTAATGAGCTTGCCAATAGCTCTTAAGAACCTTTTCAGAATATCCCCAACACCAGACAGTTTTCTGCTTTTGGCTTCCTCAGAGTATACAAGCATTAAATTTAAAATACCAAGTCTAGCACTGTATCTAATGGTTAACTATTAAGTAAAAAATCTGAAATTTTCAAACATCCATATAGCCATATGGGACTGAACTAAGTTCAGATACAGCATATATTAATAGCTTTAGCAATAAAAAATTGCAAAGCCTTAATAGTTAACCATTAGATAAAGTGCTGATATTTTAAATCTAAAGCTTGAAGAAGTCAGAAGCAGAAACTGGTCTGGGATTGGGGATATTGTGAAAAGATTGTTAAGAGCTATTGGCAAGCTCATTAAATAACATTTGTAATATAAGCTTGTTAAATTAGGTCCTGTGATATATTACTTGATTTTTTTTTTTTTGCAACAATATATATATAGGAAGTCCCCTAGTTATGAACATTTGAGTTACAAACATTTCACTATTACATAATAATTGCTTTTGGACTTTAGATCTTTATCTATGCACATGATAAAAAAAATTATTTACATACATTCATAATTAAATTTTTTCTAAAGAAAGATAAACTTTGGAATTTAGAAAATAATTAAAAGTATATTTACAAAACAATAAAAACCTATATAAAATACAGTAAATCTTCACATCTCTCTGACATTGATTACTTTTATTTGTAGCATCGTCACAGATCGTCTTGATCATTGCTTATTTTTAAAAGTAGTTTGTGTGTAATTACGTTACATATGCACTATATATATTTCTGTTTTGGAGAAATTTTTTCATTCTTATTAATTAAAAACATGAGTGAGAAATGAAAAAACAGCAGTGATGATACAACTAAAAAGAAATCAAGATCCCAGAAACCCCAAATGGTCTAGACAAAAATGGATGTAATTAGACGTTCTGAAAAAGGTAAATCTCTTGCTTCAATTGCATGTTCATGTAATTTAAACCGATCAACAATATATTCAATTGTGAAAAACAAGAACACAATTAAGAAATATGTTAAAAATTGAGGAAAAATTTCTTCAAAGACTGTTTCAAAAAGACATGCCAGAGTAATGGCTGAAATGGAGAAATCTTTGCCTTTATAGGTTGAAGATCAACATCAAAAAGGCATCCCAGTTAGTTTATCAATTATTCAAGCTAAGACTCTGCTGTTGAATTTATAGCAAGCAATAGCTGGTTTCATAAATTGAAAATGAGATATTCTTTACATAAGATTAAATGTACTGATGAAGTTGGCAGTGCAGATAAAAAACTGGCCACTGAATTTATTTCCACTTTTTCTAATATTACTAAAGGTAGAGCTTAATTTTTGATGCCTAGTCTTCAATGTAGATGAGGTAGGATTATTTTGGAAGAAGATGACTGCATGTACATATTTAGCAAAGGAAGAATCAGTGGCACCTGGGTATAAACCTTCTAAAAACAGATTAACATTGCTTCTTGGAGGTAATTTAGATGGTGATTTTAAATTGAAGCCAGTGCTAATTTATCAGACAGAAAATCCTAGAGCATTGAAAGGAAAATATAAAAAAATGCTTCCAGTCATTTAGAAATCAAATCCTAAAGCCTGGGCTACTGCACAGGTTTTTCAAAATTGGTTCTCACATCATTCCATGCCTTCTGTTAGGCAATATTGTAGTGAGGATAATTTACCACTTAAAACACTACTGCTCTTTAAAAATTATCCTGGACATCCAAAATCCCTGCAAAATTTATATCCAGAAGTTAATGTTGTGTTTATCCCTCCCAATACCACAAGTGAAATACAACCTATGGACCAAACTGTGACAGTTACTTTTAAGCAGTATCATACGAGAAGATTAATGACTCAACCAATCAAGGCAATTGACAAAGAAGGTAGACCTACACTAAGAGATTTTTAGAAAAATTATAATATATGGAATGCAATAAATATTATTGGGGGTGTGTGGGCTGAAATAAGAGAGTCAACAATGAAAGGTTGTTGGAAAAATATATATCCATAAATGATGAAAGCTTCTATGGACATTAAAGAAGCTCCTGAAGATATCACAAATAAAAGTCAATATAATGAATGAATTAAATTTAGATGTTACTGATGAAGATATTAATGAGTTAATGCAATCTCACTCAGAACCTCTGTCAAATGAAGACTTAATTAAACTACAAGAGATGAATGAAATATAAAATGAAGAATAACCTAATAATGAACTTATTGTTAAGAGTGTGACAATCAAGAATATGAATGAAGCCTTCATGCATCTTGGCAAATTTTTGATCATCATGGAAGAATGTGATCCCAATGGAGAGCGTATATCTTACATCCCGTGTAGGAAGAGCAATAGAAAAAGTCAGAATATTACAGAATTCTTTATCAAGAGAAGAAAAAGAATACAATTCAAATTGAACTTTTGATAAATTTGTAAACAAAACTACGTCCACTAGAGGGAGCCTAGGACTCCAGTTTTCACTGTTTCAGGCTCCCTGTTTTGTTCACCAAAGTCATAGTCCATTGTTGGATTCATAGAAAAAAAGTTTACCAAAATAAGTGAATATCTGTTTTATTGTTCTTTCATATTTAGAAGAAGTTTTGGAACAGTTTTCATTCAATGATAATTGAAATTATTTATCATTCCGTTTTATGCAAATGGATACCATTAGAAATAGACAAAAGCTAGCTTAAACCAGCAAGCATCACATGATCACATCTCCAATACTAGCACATAATTGTTTATAAACAAAGCAAAGCAACACTCCATATAGTAGTGCCACCTATGCTAAACAGAATAATCAATGGATGCTAGAAGGCTTGTGCATAAAATCCCTATCTAATGCCTACTCATCCAATATCCCCAGACTAGTTTCTGGCTTGTGGCCTTCATCAGCTCCTCACTGATGAAGGCCACAAGCCAGAAACTAGTCTGGGGATATTGGATGAGTAGGCATTAGATAGGGATTTTATGCACAAGCCTTCTGGCATCCATTGATTACTCTGTTTAGCACAGGTGGCACTACTATATGAAAAGCTAGCTTAAATAAATTATTGGAATCATTAAAATATTATAAACCTTTTAAAAATAATTGTAAAAGAAACAAAATAATTCTAAAAAGATTACACACTAGAAATCCTCATTTTATTGATAGAATAAACAGGAAATTCATTTGGACATCAAATCTCATAAAAAATGTGGAATATAATATGTTAACAATAATGGTTTTAGGAATTTTATCTTTGCATCAGATTTTAGCAGTGTTAAACAAGTTTTAAATGTTAATTCGATCTCAATTTCAGAATTGAACATTATAGAAAATAACCTAAGCTATGTCCCTGCACAAAAATCAGGTTTCTCCAATGATCAGAACAGAAGTTACCCCCCCCCCTTTTCCGGTAGATTGGGGCCAGAAAAAAATAAAATAAATATTTTTTTCAAATCAACAAAGAATTACAATGAAGTGATTCCTGATCTAAAAAATAATGATCTAAAGACAAAAATGAGTACAAATGATGTTTTAGACCTAAACAGAGACATTGAAGCTGCAAATTAATCATACTTTTTTAAGCAATAATTATCGAGAATTTTCCAAAGTTTAACAACAAACTTTCAGATTATACTTGAATAATTGTGATTACTAACCAAGACCTAAAACAAGTATCAACAAATAAAAATCACAGTGAACCCCGAAGGATTTTGGTTGGTGGGTTGGGCAGGTACTGTGAACATTTGCAGGGGTGGGTGTTCAACTCCATTAGTCTCAATGTGCAAAATGATATGGACAAATGATTTGTTTTCATGGTTTGATTTCAAGACTACATGAATTAAATGTTGTATTGGTGTTGTGTGTGTTTGCACTCCTTTTCCTCAAGTGTGGTGATAGTGCTCATAAGGGATTTGGTTTATTGGGGGGGGTCGAAATCATTGTCTAGCCAGGAATACCTGCTGGGAGGGTGAAAGTCACTACCTTCATATGGACTTCACCATGAAGGGCTACTGCACCCCTTGATGGATTATTTGGTAGATCAGTGTTGATTTGCACTCACTATTATTAAGTTTCATTTGTTAGCTTTAAATTTAGTACATTTGTAAGGTGGTTGGTCTGCTTTGGGCCACCACCAATTTTTGTAACATTGATGTAGTTTTGTTGTAATATTTTGTGGGCATGGGTCTGCACTCCTCTTTTCTTCCTCAGGGGCGGCTAGTGGCAGACATTAGGTATCTGATTCATGGTGTGGGCTGTTGACAAATTTTGCCGCTACCTGCAAAACCTGCTGGGAAGGTACATGGTCAAAGTCTCAGTGCTATTCCTCCTCTGGATGGCTGCTTTGCCCCATGATAAGCTGCTTTTGGGCAGTGTCAATCTGGTTCATTACTTATTACTTCTTAGTTTTTTCCCAAGTTGGCTTTCCAATATTGGGCAGGTAGACCAATTGTGGTCTTTGCCCATTTCGACTGCTAATTGGGATGCAGAGATATCTGGAATGGTCTTGACATGGCTTGGCTGTGAGTTGAGAGTTTATTGCTTGGTGAACTTGGGCCTTGGGCCTCGCTGCCTGTTGTGGTGGTTGGCACAATGCTGGACTTTGCCACCTATTCAGCTGAAGCATTTGGGTCTTTGCTTCGGGGGCCCAGGGGTGGGATCATTGGGTGATGGTTAACTTCTTGACAGCTGGGCCATGTGGATCCACATACAGATCCACATTAATCACATTACAGCAATTTTTATAGATGCAATTATTTTTGAACATATGTACATTTTACCTTGTTACATTGAACACTGTGTAATCCCCAATGGGTAAGTGTACCCGAAAATTTTTGTAATCTTTTATTAATAAAGGTTCTTTTGAAAGTAAAACTTCAGATACTAATCAATAAAAAATAAATACTATATTGTGAAAACCCTTTTTGATGTTTTTTACAGACCTTTACTTTCAAACAATTTCAACTTCCAAACACATGTCAGGAACCAATTATGTTTATAACTAGGGGACTACCAGTATTTGTTTTTAACCCATAATGTTAAAAGTTTGAATAAGATCAATTAACATTTTCAGAAAACTAATGATTTTTTTTTAATAAATATTAAAAATATAATAAAAATAGCAAACATAGTTTCATATAACCTCTTTATAATATTAATCTGATAGTGGAAATATATATATTAAATAAATTATTAACTATAATTTTCAAATAAAATCAATTTCTTTTAGTTTATTATTGTCAATACAAAACCTTGCTTTTTATTGTTAAGTGTTTATCGTATCTAAAAACTATTATTTTTCCCAATTTTATCACTATATAATAATAGTAAAAAAAAAAATGTTACTTTTTTCTATTTAGAAATAACTTTCCTTTTTTAATGTTTTCTAGCAAAATATTATAGTTTTTTTACAGTTTATTAGACATAAATAAACTCAAAACATTGACAAGTAGTGCCCTCTTTATGAAAATATCTAAGTAAGTTTAAAACATTTAAACTGTAAATATCAGAAAGACAGAAGCCAGTAAAATTAATCTAGTGTTAATTACCAGCTCACTTTTATTACAAATATATACGTGTTATTTTCATGGCTCTGTAGACATTACCTTTTAGTTAATGATAAATTCCAAATTACATTACCTTTTAACAATGAATCATTATACGAATCACGAATTTATTTATTTTTTAATTAATAAAGAGGAACATTTGAAATTCATTGCATAGTATTCATTTTATACACAGAAATAATAGTTATTGCCTGAAATCATAATGTTTTAAATGTTTGTTGATGTTGTTGCTTTTTAAGAATAAATGTAAGAAACTGTTTTGGGGATTTTCAAATAGTAATAAAAAATAATTATTATCTAAATCCTCACATTATTATTCGAATAAAAATGGAATTCAATTCTTTTATGTTAGTGCATCTAAACCGTTTAGCTTCCTAAAAATTATGTTCCGTGAACAATAACTGAATACAGTGGCAAATTAAAAAAAAAAAAAAATGGCATAAATAATATTAATAACAAATGAGTTAAATAGGCAACAGTAAATATAAATTCCCAATGTTATTAAGTAAAACATTTGATAGATCACACTTTCTGATAAATGAAACTATGAAGTTTATTGCTGTTGTTTAATTAATGAGACATTTATTTACATGTGTACACCATTATGGACTATTAAAAAAATCCAGGAGATAAGAATTTTTTTTTTTTTTTTTTTTAAAAAGAAGGGGGGGGGGGTGATTTGTGCAATTTAAAAAAATTCAAAATATGTACAGATATGTAAAAATAAGCATATGCGTATTCATGGACAAATAAAATAAAAAATTGAAGATATAGAAAAATAATCAAAATAATTTTTGCAAAAAAAGAAATTCTATAAAGAAAGCTGATAAAAGAATTCTTGATTTAAAATCAATATTTTCCCAATAACACCTGGGTGGTAGAAAAAGAAAGAGAAGAGTATAATGTATAGATATATAAAATTGTAAAAATCGTATCATAAAACTTGTTTGTCTATTTGTTCTCTTCCATATATATATAAAATCCACTTTTACATTTTGGAAAAAGTTTTAAATCCATTATTTGCAAATGAAACCAAAAAAAAAAAAACAATTACTCACGGCTGTAATAGGTTTATACATGTAGATGATAACAATAACCCCTTAAAGTTATCAACAATCTCAACCTGTAGTCAAGGTACATATGTAATCATAAGCTTATTAAAACCTTGAATATTTGGCTTTATTGACATAATAAATATTTACTTTATATAAAATTTGGAAGTTATAATTGGCTATTTATTAGTCTGCTTTCAGAACAATTTATATTTGCATGATTAATGAGGTTTGTTTAGACTTCTTTGCATTAGTACTCTCATACTCTGGTCAAGTTGCAACCTTTAGTGCCTATATAAACATACTGAACCCAAAGGTGGTACCACCTTTATTGTAAAAGGAAATTGCCTTGACTACAGGTTGACACTGTTAATAGCTTAAGAGTTGATTGTTATAAATGAAGACAATGTTTAATTTAATATACAATATAATTTTAATAACTTCTATATCAGGGGTGGCCAAACTTTTAGACACTTGGGACTAACTTTTTTGGTGAAAGTATACCTGAGGGCAACAGGGTTTTTTTTCATGACTTTGAACAGGAAACCAGAAAAAAATGTTATTTTTGCTGGAATGAAAAAAAAATAACATTTTGAAGTCCTGTTTTTTTTTAGAATGTACTTAGGAATTATTTTTTTTATAAGGACTTTTTATGTACTCACAAATATTGATGATGTTTTTATAAGACATGAATAATCGAAAACGTTTTACTATGACTACTATTAAATTATCTAAGTCCCCTCCAGTATTATAATTTGTCCATGTTACTTTATAAAATATTTATTAAATTACAATTATTAAATTACCCATAAATAATTATTTTCTAGAGCTGTTCCTGAATTTTAAAAAAATTCAAGAAAAAAAAATTGTTTTAGAAATGTATTAAAATAAATTAGATGCAAATTTTACAAAAAAAAAATACAAAGTAATAATAATAATATTTTTTTTTTATTTTGATGACACTTGGCATTACATAGTTTCGGAAAGTTTGTCAAAATTTGTTTCGTATGAACTTAAACTAATTCTTAAACAAGATTCCAAATATAGATCTAATAATTGTGACCTATGTTTAGTTTTTATCGCATTCATGCAGAAAAATACTGATTCGCACAAATATATTGAACCAAAAAATGCATTGAAATATGTTGCAGCAATTCTCCAAATATTTGGATATTTATCCTTGCTTATAAATGTCCAGAAGCTCTCATTTGAAGCCATTGATTTTAAATGTATATCACCTTTAATATTTACTATTTCTTCTTCAAACCCCGCTGAATTTGTATGCAAAAATTTATTTAATTTCATAGTGATATTTTCGATATTGATGTTAACATTAAATGATTAAGACAAAAACTAGTGATATCTTCAAGTCTATCAAATTCCATGAATCTTCCCTTCAAATTCCTTTATGAAGAATATTATATTTTTAACATATTTGTTGGAGATTAAATTCTATCTATCTTTAGACTAATCAACCATATTTTTGAAATGTTTTAATTCACAATGTCTCAGTTGTATTATAAGCACACTTAATTTTTCCCTGAATGACTTCAAAGTGTTTATCATAACTATTATTGTTTTATCTTTTCCTTGTAGTTCTATGTTTAAGTTATTTAGTTTTTTAGTAACATCACAGAAAAAGATGATGTCAAGAAGCTATTCTTTATCATTTAGTTGTGGATATGAACATCACTTTAGTTTTCAAAAAATGATCTTATTTATGATAGAAACTCTCTGAATTAGAAATTTTATTTGACTTTTCTTTCGTCAGTATGTTCACACTCGCATAGAGTAACAAAATCAATATTAATGCCAATCATTGCAGTTCCATCGGCAGCTACTGATACTAATTTGCGAATTGGAAAATTCATTTGTACAATGTAATTTTTGAATAAATCATAGATATCTTGATCTCTTGTTTTTCTTTGAAGTAGAATAATTGTTAATAAACTCTTCTGTGACTGAAATATCATCAAAGCCATGCAAATAAAAACATATAGTTGCACAGTACCTGTATAATCAGTAGATTCATCAAACTGTAAAATCTCTTCCAATATTTTGACTAGTTTCTTCTGTCCTATGCATAATTGTGTTTCGTGATAATGACATACTATTGATAGAAATCATTATTTCAGATTGATTCTTAAAATTTTCAAATAATACTTCACAACATTTGATGAAGGCTTCTTTCCATATTTGTCCATCCTGAAAGGGCTTACTGTGTTTAATTAAAGTCAGCAACTTTGAATGATGAAATCATAGCAGTTTTTGTGCTTGTATTGTCCTTGACAAAAAAATTTTGTTGCATAGTGAGTTGTGTCTTTAGCTGTTGTACTTTAGGATTTCTTAATGTAGTGCATCATGGATAATCATCTTCATAATTTTTATGAACAATGCAAAAAATGTCTTTCAACATTGGCATTCTTCAGTAAAGCCACATGCGCACTGCAAATAATACATGTTTGTTTTCATCATAATAAAAAAAAAATAATCTTCCCATTCTTTATGATAATAATAAGTATTTATTTTTTTCATACTTGTACTTGGTTTATTCATTATAACCCTGTTGTGTATTCACTTCCCAACAACAACAACAACAACAATTATTATTATTATTATTATTATTATTATTATTATTATTATTATTATTATTATTATTATTATAATAATAATAATAATAATAATAATAATAATAATAATAATAATAATAATAATAATAATAATAATAATAATAATAATAATAATTCAATTCAATTCAATTCATTTATTTAAGTGCTAAACAACAGCATAAAGCCAATTACAGTTTGCACATACAATAAAAGTGAAAATAAAATATGTAGCATAAAATGAAAATATAAATGTATACATAATAAAGTAAAATTTAAAAGACAAAATCAAACATAACATTTCAGTTTAATAAGATTACAAAATTTCTTATAATCAATGTCACACAGATTAAGGTTACTCCCAATCTGATTATATAAAGAGGGTAACCTAAATAAAGGAGAAAATTTAAGAATATTAGAATGACATATTTGAATCTGATATACACAAGTAGACCTAGTATCATAACTCAAAGACCTAATTGAGATAGTTGAAACTATATCTGATGATGATGATGATGATGATGATAATACAACAAGACTAAAAAATTATCATTAGTAAAGATGAAAAAATATTTATTGGCTTTTAAATACATAAAACATGGATCACTAAAAGTTCATCAAACGTGATCAATAAGTCTTTGATTCTATTTACTATTTTCTATAAATACTAATATTCACTACTGATAATAGACTAGACCTAAGTTAAAATAATTACAAGTTATTTATACTCATAGCGTTTCTCTGCACAATTCTACTAAAGCCCATCAGGCTTAAACAAACAGATCTGTGTCTGTTTTTGCCCTATTGGTACTGAAAGAGGCACAGTCTTTGGGAATAATTCCTTCATCATGGAAAGTTGATATAACATTCCAGACAGCTTTCACTCTGGACCCTTTTTCAAAAGTCCAATATATGTGACAGCATGCAGCAGCATTCATGAAAAGTAACAAAGCACACTGTTCTTTTCTACCTATACTATTTATATCTATCAATGTTTTATATCCAGTAATTAATATTATAATTGATGATGACTGTTTTTTTATTCCATGACAGAATTGTCTTTTTATCAAAAATATCCACATTCCTTTCACCACAATTAGTCTTTTTGATATTAATTGTACTAACAATTCTTCTTTACTCTTTTGTTTAATTAGTTTTAAAAATAGCTTTCTGCTCTAATTAATCCATGCCATTTTTATTTCTACAATTAATCTAACAGACATTTACTAAATTATCATTCCCATTTTATTTTATCCTTCAGCAATCTTTTTTCATTGCTCTTTACTTAAAATATCTTTCTATATTTAGCTTTCTTTCTGTTCTTTTTCTGAAATAATGAAAAATGGATTTATAATTTACACAAAATTAAAGTTAATCAATATTTTTACCAAAATATAATAAATCCTGAATTTATTTTTTGACTTTTATAAAATTTTTGTTTTTTGTATTTTTTATTCATTTGTATAAGTAAATATGAGTAAGGAAATTTAAATTAAAACACATCCCTCTCTTAGCATGATATCAAAAATTTGCTACAGAAAAAAAATATATTTGATTCAAACACTCATTTATCATCAATAGTGTAATTTTGGTTTGCTTCTAAACTCTTGACTATTCATTTGATTATTTATTACTCAATTATTTTGTATAAAGTCTTTGATTGCTTTAAATTCTCTGAGCTAATTGTGCCTGTAAATAGTTCAATACCCAGATGAATTCAAATTGGCACAACATAATTTGGTCTTATTTAATAATAAAGATTAAATTAAATAATTTATTATATATAATAAAATAGGTAAGATTGAATTATATCCCTTTAAAAAAAAATTATAAAATTATATGGATATTTATTTCAAATAATGAAATAAATATCTGAAACATTCATTTTAATATAAATATATTTATGTATATAATGGCAGATATAATTTTACATTGCTAAAACTATATAGGATATAAATCAATTCTTTTATTTTAAAAGTTATTTTATTTTATTGTTCAAATAAATTGTCAATGATTACAAGTTTATGAAAAAGAACTGCAATGAATGAATTTGTAGGTCTTTTATATATTACATAATATATATCTATATTTATAGACTGTAAGGAGGGGTCCCCAACCCTATGCCCGTGGGCACCATGGCACCTACAGACCATTTTATGTGTGCCCGCCACTATCCAAACACGATAAAAAATTATCTGATACAAATATATTTCATTTTTAAAATTTCTTATAAATTATTGTATTATATTGTAATCAAATTGTAGGGCATACTATATACTTTTACAGCATAAAAATATAAACATTAATTATATGTTAAAATTTTATTTTTGAAATAAATATTTTTTTTGTACATTATGTGTATTATTAACAATATCCAACTATAAATTTACATTGAAAAAATAAATGGTGCCCGCCATCTGGCCAGTATTATAGAATGTGCTCTTAAGTGCAAAAAGGTTGGGGACCCCTGTTGTAAGGGATGGAAAAATCCACCCTTCATTTTGAAGTGCCATTTAGGTTTTAAAAAAAAATCTCTTTGATTTGGTTTTTATGTGAGTATTTGTATATAAGTTGTTATTTTTGTTAATTGTTTTTATTGTTATTTGGTTTATTTTTATTTATTTATTGTAATATGTGCTTTGTTTTGTGATGGTGAGATTGTAATAGCAATGGATATATATAAATTCACGAGTGTGCATGTATATAATTATCAACAGTAACATTTAAATTGCTAGTTATAATTAGATTGTATTTTTATTTTGGAAATTATTTAAGATGTAATGTTATTATTTTTGTTGTTTGTTTATTTATTTTGTAGATTGCAAAAATAAATTTTTCAATATAATTTTTTTTATTGATATCATTTTTGTTTTTGTGTTTAAAAAATATATATATTTTAAAATCAACAATCAGCAGTGTTAAAGATTTTTAAGTCAGTGTGTGAGTTGTAACAATAGGACAAAGATTACTGTGGAAACACAGAGGGGAATATCCATAACACAGAAAAAGAAAGAAGTCATAACTT
Source organism: Epiperipatus broadwayi (assembly GCA_028023455.1). NCBI lineage: Eukaryota > Metazoa > Onychophora > Udeonychophora > Euonychophora > Peripatidae > Epiperipatus > Epiperipatus broadwayi. The sequence continues at coordinate 649,144 of JAQFVV010006307.1, read as the reverse complement.
TATTTTATCTACTCTACAAATTCTTCTTTTGGATATCAATATAATAATTCCTGGACCACGGTAACATCAAAATGATTGGCTAAGTGAATTTTACTATCCAGAGCAATTTAAGCTCTTTTTGCCTATCTTATTTCACTATTGGAGTCCAGTAAAATATGAAGCCTAAAACCAAACCTGTGTTTATAAACAAACCTCAGAAAAAAAGCTATATATATATACTTTTACTTTTAAGTTTCTTTTAATGATCTTAAACTTAATAGCCAAATCAATTTACTTCTACAGCTGAATATAAAGAAAATGCCCAGAACAAATTGCTTCAACAACAAAAAAATCTATAAATTCACATGTTGATAATATGCATACATATTTTAAAGTTATTTGGATCTACCCTGGGATGGATAAAACAAAAAAAAAATGCCTGAAATAATTAGTGGATTGTGAAATGAAGAGACAGTAAAAGAAATTAAATGGGGTAACTAAAATTTAGTCATTTTTTTTGTTTGTTTGTTTGTTTGTTTATTATTATTATTATTATTATTATTATTATTATTATTATTATTATTATTATTATTATTATTATTATTATTATAATAATAATAATAATATAATATTTTAAGATTTATCTTTACAGGGATATATACATAGGTGATGTCTAAGATTAGCTTATAATTTTCTTTTTGAATGTTTAGACTTAGTAAGTCAATTTTAATACATATATATATATATATTTGTTTTGTCAGAAATGTTTTATGTTAAACGGTGCAAATAGATTATTAAATGCCATGTAAAACAATGATTGCAATAATATATATATATCTTTTAATATCCTTAAATGGTTTTATTTGATTCATGTTTTACATATATATATATATATTTATTAAATGATAAATGTTATGTATCAATTTAGATTGGAAAACAATAAATTATACTTAATTGCATAGGAGTTGTATATAAATGTACAAATTCTTATAGAATCGTATTTACAAATTTTATTATCATTTAATAATTGTCTTAACTCTTCAATTATTTTAATTGTATTGTTAGATGTATTTTAAAAGGCAGGGATCAGGTCATAGTAATGAATATTAAAGTTATAGATTAATATCCCCACATGTCCGTTATGTAGAAGTTGTCTTTTATATATATTTTGCCTATAAATCAAGGCTAGGATATAAATAAGCCTTATATTAATAAGAAGCCGGTTCAAAGTAAAGTAGAATAAATCCTTATAGCATAGTGGAAAGGAGCTTTTTACATTGTTTTTTGTATTATCTTGTATGTCGATCCAGCTTTAAAGAAATACATCTATAACCTAAATTATTAACTTAACAAGCTACTACTAATTAATTAATGTACTTATTGATTTATTTTTACAACAGTTTTATACAATTCCTATGTAAAATATAAATTTCAAGTTATGTTTATTATCAATAAATCTTTTATTTGATTTATATTTTAAAAAATTGAACATTTGAAAAGCAAATCGGTTTTCGTGTTTTTCACATACATATTTATGCTATTTCAAAATATCAAATCACAATCTTGGAATAAAGCTTATATCATTTTTTTTTTTTATATAAAAAAGAATGACTTTGGGTTTTCATTTAAAATTTATTAACATCTGTCTTTTTTCTTTTTAGTGCAGCAGTTATTAGGTAATGTGGCAAATTTAACCATCAACTAAATGGTAATACTGTGTATTAGTTCATTATTATAAGCCATCATTAATTGAAATGTTAAATCACATATAATCTTGTTTGTGAACATATATATTGGATTCAATAAAATTCCCTTTGTTCCAATTTATATTGAGTAAATAATCAAATTGTTAGTTTAAGTTAACCCTGAGAATTAACCACTTAACATGCCTTAGTCCAGGGGTGGACAATTGTTTTGGCTCGAGGGCCACAGAGATTGGTGGAGGGCCGCATCGGGGCCACTTTGTAAAAGCGAAGGTTAGCGGAGGGCCACACCTTTTTTTCATGATGCAATAAACACACTGCTTTATTCCCTGTATTACCAAAGAAATATTTGTTTGTCCATTCTTCATTAAACACATGACATTCATCACCGATTTTTCGGAGGGTTCATGGTTTCACTAAAGTTAGAAATATATATATTTGCTAATGCAAAGACAAAATTGAAATTAACTAGATCAACTGGAAAAGCCCTGAACATAGTATCTACACTGTGCATGTGTATTGATGTGGCCATCCTAGTGGAAAATAATAGATGAATCTTCAGTCGTGCACAGGAAGGAAATCTCAGTTCAAGATGGATTTTCCTGATTGTCTTGGAGGGCTGCATGTGGCCCTTGGGCCGCTATTTGCCCACCCCTGCCTTAGTCAATGCTCTGTAGTATCTAGGTTTATTTTGTATATAGCTAGCCGAAGTAACAATATAAATAGTGATTAAAGTACATTCACCTATGTGTAAGATATTTTCTGTAATGTAGATAATTTATTAACCATTACTTTCTAAATTAGTAATTTGTTCAAATAAAGTTAAACATAATAACCTAATTCATTGTATTTTATATTCATTGGGTGGAACTATTTATATTTTATTATATTTATATTTAAATGAAAATTAATCAATTAATCAAAACCTGAGATACATGATGGTGGAAATAAATTGTCTATTTCAATTAACCCACAATTATTGGAGTGATTTCATTTCTATTGTATATACACCATGTTTTATTACATTTGGTATCCCAGTTGGAGCTTTTAATATATTTTTTGCTATCAATCATAGGGCAACCAGAAGTTCCATTACATGTTGACGCCTTGCAACATGCGACTTGAGTATTTTATCAGTGGTTGCAAGGTATACTATTGTCATATGTGAGCTCGATTAATTAATTGGTTAGTGTTTATGGATAAACATTTTATTACATTTTGCCACCTAACATTTAAGGCAAGTGCATCTGTTCATAAGTAGTTAAGGCAAACCATTACATTTGCTTCCCAATGATTGGGATGATTTCATCTTTCTTCAGTTAGATACTACAGACCATTACAATACATAGTATTTTTTTTTTTTTAAAAATTTTTTAATGTTACTTCTGTGTTACAATTTAGTTAATACTAAAGAAAAAATATATTTTTCCTAAAAAAACAAAACTCTAATAAAGTCTGTAGTATATAAAATTAAAAAGCTATTTATAATTATTTATCTGTATTCTTTATTAGTTTTCAATAACAGCAATCACTAGCCAATAAGATACAGATATTGCTACTTTTCATTAGAAATAAAAATATCAACTTATCATTTATAATTTTAAAAAATGAACATTATAATGAACTAATCAGTTATCGAAAGTCCTGTTATTCTTTCTTTATAGCTTATATAAAATAAATATATTTACCAATAATCCTTTATAGATCCACAACTTAAAGCAAAATTACCAATCCAGAAAAAACATCTAAATATTAAAATATAGTGCACAGTCAAAAATATAACTAAACATATAAAATTAATTGCTGAACGTAGTGCGTACTTTTGTTTTAATAAAAATTAAAATAAATCTTTTAAAAGCATAAAATAAAAATGTAATAAACTTAACTTAATAAAAATTCACAGAAGAGTGATTTAGTATGTCCTTCACTGAGCTTCTTGCATTCTTATATGGAATGTTCTTGAGCACTATGTTTTAAGTCTACTTTCTATCTCACAGTAAAAATTAAAATCAATCTTGTAGAAGCAAAACAAATGTACACTTGAAAAAATCATTTTACTTCCATTTTCTAGCTTGAATTTTTTTTATGGCATTAATTAACTTTCTATCTCAGCTTTCTAGAAAAAACTCTGAAACATTTTGTGCATGCATTCTTACATCAATCATTAGTGATTCATCATAGCATTTTCATTTGTTGACAAATCCTCAGCTTTTCTATTTCAAATTGGTTTTCTTACACTACATTATAACTTTTTATTCTACCTCACACTGAAACTTACTTTTTCTTTCTCATTTAGATGTTATTTTTTTCATGTAATAGTCAGCTTTCTAACAGAGCTTTTCAGAAGGGCTCTAAAACTTCTTATGTAAGTGTATCTTATGTCAACCAATGGTATTCATAATAGCAATTTAGTTCACTGACAGTTTTATAGTTGTTCTATTTAAATTTTTTTTTGCCCTATGTTCTTTGTTTTTTATCATAATGAAAATTAAAATTGATCTTATAAAAGCAAAAATCACTATGGTAATAAAAAAAATCACTTCCACTTTCTGATTTGGATTTTTTTTGCTATGAGATTACCTTGCTAACAAAGTTTTTCAGAAAGACCCTATAATTTTTGACATGCACATTTTATGTCAATCAATGGCATTAGCATTTTTATTTATTGATAGTTTTACACTTTTTCATTTATAACTGTTTTTTTTTTTCATGACAACTTTAATCAGTTTTGTAATTCAGCTTATGATGTTTACAGTCAAAATTTTTATATTTGTGCAGGAAAATAATTAAAATAATAACAGTATATTTTCACTACAAAAGGTACAAATAAGAAAATATACAAACTAAAATCAAAATTTAAGACTACATGCAATAAAGGAACCTGTTATTCAAATATGCATTGTATATACTTGCATTTGTTGTATAAATCTTAATTTAGTGAGAAAATATCTTCATTGTACAAGTATAAGTGGTTGCTCTAACTTGCTATTGTTAATTTTAATTCTGTAATTAATATAAAAAATGGTTACATAAAAGTTTGTTTAACAAAGAGAGTAATCAATTAATTGACAATAACATGTAACAAAACCAAACAATTAATTTATAAACCAATTATTAAAGATAAAAATGTTTGCTAAATTAAATTGAAAAAATAAGTTAATAATAAATATTCCTGGAGTATGATGATAAACATTTTTTGTATATTTTATGTTAAAAATAGTAATTTTTTTATTTAAAAAAAAAAAAGTTAATATTTTATTATTCAATTTAAAAAATGTAAATACATATTTTTTTTCATTAGATTTTATATTATTTTTATAAAATATTGAGATTTAAAAGCAATTAGCAAATTAAGCAATTAGCAAATTAATGTGATTAATCCTTTATTTCTTTTTCAATTCTTATTTTTCAACTTTATTTTAGGAAAAATTGCTTTAAAAATAAAATGCAGTAAATGATTTGATTAACTTTTCAAAAGAATTGTTTTGCTTGACTTTTAAAGAAATAGACGCAGTCAAAAGTACTTCATGCAAAACATATCGTAAAAATATACCAATCTACTAAGTCCAGTGGTTTCTAGGGAAGTTAGCAAATTGAAAAGCAGAGATATTTGTTATAACAGTAAGCATCTTTTTTAAAATAATCTGATAATTTCATACTTGAGAACACTTGTAAAAAGTGTAAAACTAGGTAATGAAGAGATTCAACTAGCACAAAATTTTATTAGGAATATTAGAACTAAATTCTATTTTCTTGTCACTTCATGTATAAAACTTTAAAATATATTCTTATATATATATAATTAATTTCAATACCTCTTCTCACTCTGAATTCATTTTAATATTGTTAACTCATTGTCTAACGTATTTGTTTACAATGTTAGAACAGTGCACTGAATTTAATACAGAAACAGCTTCAAGTGATTTATTTAGTTTTAAATTGTGGAATAAACTCATAATGTACTGCATTTAAACATGTCATGCATATTAAATGCACATTATTCAAAATTGCAACAATTACCAATTCTCATTTCCAATTTTAAATTTATTAACAATAAATTTAAATATATATATAAAAAAAATAACTTGACTTGAAAATAGCTAATGCAGAAAACAAATGTTAGCACATCTTCTCATACTGATATCACTTAAATATCTTTAATCAGTACTTAATATAAAATAAACAATATCTATCAAGTTGGTAGACAAAATTTCCAATCTGATTTTCCTTATCAATCTACTTGAAACTTTCCTATTTTCTGAAATAATAAATTTGCATTATATTTCAAATTAAAATATGTTTATGTGTATATATTACTCAGATAGCATATATCCAATATCATTACTATATAGAATATAGTATTTTGTTAAGTGATTGATAACTTTTCAGATTTAAGAGATATAACATGTCTCACTCCATATATCATCAAAGAGGCAGAATATCAAAATTAAAACATATTTCTAATTTAAGTATTAGACAGCTTCTGATTGTGTTTTATTGTATAGTGATAATATAATTGTTTATTTCTCACTGCATATTAATATGGATGTCTGGCTATTAATTTATTTACATGCTTATGTACAATTTACTTTATTTTTCTTGGTATATATATTCGTAACAAATTGACAAATTATTTTATTTGTGGTTCAAATCATATAAGTAGTAAATAAAGTATAAGACCTAAGTTGTAAAGTAAAATTCATTTTGTATTAAATTTTATAATTAATACATTGGCATTTACAAAATCTAGTTTTCAACTCCCAAAAATATTTTTAATTTTCCTATATGATTTTGTTCTAGATATTATTATATGACTTATCAATTAGAAGAAACAACAATAATAATAAAAATAATTTCCTATTTCTTTAAGAAAACTGTTTTCAATGACAAAAAACTCTACCCATAATAAATATTACATCACTCCTCCATAATGTAAATTAATTAAAATGTTACAATGCATTTAAAGAGAATTTCATTCAATAATTAGCAGCTTTAAAAAATATGGTGAAAGAAAAAATATGTACAAACAAAAAATTATGCTGTTGTTCTTAAAATAATTATTAATTATTTGTCTTAATCATATTTTAATTTATATTCAAAGGCAAAAAATGAAACCTGTATTAAAGCAAATACACATACATCACACATATAATGTAAATGTAAACAATATATATAGTATTTTAGTTTTCTTAAAATGAAAATATATGATAATTTATCACATAAAAATATATATATATGACAATAAAAGATTCAATATTATTTATGCACAATATTACTAGTATATATGTTAGTGAATTTCTAAAATTGTCCATATAAGGTGAGATAATATATCAGATTTATCTGTTATGAAAATCTATTGTATTAGTATTTTTATACTGTTAAGTAAAAAATATTTCATATTTTGTTACATTAATAGATATATGTCATATTAATAAATAAAACCTCAAAAATCATGAAATTTATGGTATGCATTAACAAGAATGATAGCATAGTAGCAAAAATAATGAACCATGCTGTGAAATTATAATTTAGAAAAATGAAGGAATCTAATATTTTATTTATACTATGTACAGATGATTAGTAAGTTTTGACATTAGAACATGTACTTCACTTCCAATAACACTGCTAAACATATTCAGACAATTTAGACAGTATAGGGATAGTAGATTATCTGTCAGGGAATTGTGCAGATAGCTAGATCTTAGAAAGATTTTCTAGCAATAATAATTCACTGCCTTGGGGTTTTTGAAAAAGATTAATAGCATTGATGTTTTGCAACTAACAATATGCCAATGTATGCTTTTCTTTAGCATTAATAAAAAAAGTTTTCTTTTTATTGTAGAGAAAAGGTAAGAAGATACATATTTCCATCTGCATACAGCCCTGCAATATTAAATCTAGTTCATTTTTTGAACTTGCAAATGGTGAAGAGTCCTGAACAATTCTTTGAGTTTTTTGTTGAATAAATGATGTTTCTGAAAGCCCAAAAATCTAAAATGAATTCAGTCAAAATTAATTCATTGAATAATGTTTCAATATAACTGATCTGGATTTTAATATATAACAAACTCCTTGTTTTTTCTCTGAGATATGCTTGAAATTTTCTGATGATAATTAATTTAGTTGCATCTTTAAAAAAAAGGAGGAATAATAAATGAAATTAATTAAAAGGTATAATTCTCCTCCCCTTTATCTGCATATTTTTAATTTAACTGCTATGATATAGCAATATTATTTGACTTATGAAAATTGACAAAATTTGTAAATTATAAAAAGGTTTTTGTACTATGAACTGATATCACTATCTATAAATGCAAGCTGATAAAATTACAATACAAAATTTTGAGAACTTTTTATAGTGAAAATAGCATATTAATAATGAATACATTGTTAACCTTTTGCCAGGGTGACATTTCCCTTGTTTATCATAGTGACATTTTTTGTCAACTTTCAACATTTGACTTTAATATTTAAACTTTTATTTTATATGAGAATATAATAAAAAGAACTTGATTTGTTAGAAATATATATTTACAAAAAAAAAAAAAAATGTATTTGAACTTTATAAATAAATAAAAAAATTATAAAGTAAAATATATATTGTAAACAATAGAATTTTCATTTATTGGTTAGTTGTCTAATGTTATTGTTAAAAGTTAATTTGATCTTTAATAACCTGAACAAATAAAATTGTGTTTATAATTATTAGAATATCATAAAAATTCTGTATGATTTCCCTTGGGCAGAAAGAATATAAAAAAATTTTAATCATTATTTTGATTTTCTTAGCTTCTATTTCTAAAAATGAAGCATATTTTTTAAAAAAAATCTGTGTAAAAATAGAACTATCTTTTTTAATAATTATTATATAAATATTTTGTGAAAATAATCATAAATATTTAAATCAATGGCAGAAATAATGCAATGCAATTTTTTTTTCTGATCATAAATAATAACAAAATGGTAGATTAAAAATTTGATAATCAACTCTTGAAAGCTCTACTTGATGCTTTTTTATTTCTTGAATTGTTCTATAGATTAGTGACATCTTCAGATTACTTTTTTTTTTTTAACTAACAAGTCAATACTTAATTTTTACTGCAGACTAAATATAAACTTGTGAATATAATGCTAAAGGTTGCCAAAAAAAAGTTAAGCAAAGCCAAAGAATTATAATGCTATGTCCATATAAATATACTCAGGTAGGAGAGTCCATGAATTAAAAATCACAAAAAGAAATTTTAAACAAAAAAATTCAATTGTACTGGATTATTAAGAAGCTAATATATAGACTCAAATCACAAATTAATATAAGTAAAATAAAATTATTTTTTAAGAAAATAACAATAATATAAGCTATTTAAAAACTGAAATAGGATATTGGAGAATTTTTTTCAATTTATGTTGAGTAAAAACAAAAAAACAAGATTTAATAAAAAAAATTTCAAACCACAGATAATAATTAATAAAAAAACTAAATTAATAAATGAAAAAGCAATGTCACATACTATATTATGAAAAAGATAAAACAGCAAAAAGATCTTGAAATAGAAATGAAATGATTAATAAAAATAGTAATAAGAAAAGTATTTGCTAATGTGAATAAAAATATGTATAGTAAATCAACAATTGTGGCACAAAACTGATTTTGAAAAGATTTTTGAAAGAGTTCATTGCATTTTTTTGTTGGACATTCCAAACAAAAATAAATTAAAAAATTCAAAAGAGATAAATATTTGTAAAATTAAATGATCTTTTATCACAAAACATAAATAAATAGAAAAATGTCAATCAGGAATATTATCTTTCATCTTTTTTTTTTTTAAATCTAATAATTATTTAGATAAATTCTTAAATAAATGTTGTCTTGATAAATATGATGTTGGCATCAGGTTTTTGCTGATAATGTATGTGCAGTGCCTATGAGTAGCGAAAATAAATTTAAATATTTACATGAAGTATTACTGGAGTTAGTCATAAATGTTTTGAATAATAATAAATGCTAGTAAACTAATAATATTAGATAAACAAAAATTTAAGAATCTTACTTGACTGAAGTTATACAGCAAAATAGTGTTTTGTATACATGATAAATTAGGTATGATGGAAGAAATAACGAAACCATTTTTTTCCAGTTTTTGCTTTTGATAAAGTTAATTTAATTACAAAAGGCTATATTTTAATTTACCACATACAAATATATAATATAAAAGATAGGTAAAAGTTCCTTAAATAGTTCACTATACATAAGAATAATGAAAAAAAACTCTAGGGTGGGTTGCGTTTTTCCATCCTTGTTCTAATCTCTAAATAAGCATAGTTATATCCACTAAATATATCACAGATATATTTAAATGATAAAATGTTAGCTAAAGTTAGTAATTAAGAAATAATAATACAAATTATTTTTCTAATATAAATCGATATATGTACACATTTAAATACTTAGCATCAGTAGTTTAATAAAATAAATAATTAAAAACTAAACAATACTTGTGAATTAATATAATAAATACAATATTCGAGATAAGTTAAATAGAATTTTTAAAAGCAATAATATATATAAATATTTTATAATACAAAATAATATTTTTAAAAAAGTTCTTGTATACTGTATATAAAAAGAAATCCTTTTTATATAATGTTTACTGATCTAAGGAATAAAAAAATAAAAAGTAAAAAAATAATTAACTAAAAGGAAAGCAGAAAATATCATATCAATAAAAAAAAATGTATTTTATAGACTACAAAAATTTCTAACTATATCAGTAAAAAAATTTTACGACATTTTTTTACCCTCATTTTTCATAAAATTTAAGTGGATAAATTTATCATTATATCATTAATATGACAATCATTAAAAATCAAACTTTATACAGAATGCATCCTTCAAATGACTTCAGCCTGTTTAGATGCATTATTCATCTCAGTAAGTGCCTTTATCTGGTGACATCTATACGACACAATTTATAACGTTTAATTTAGTCATTAAAATAATAAATAAAATTTCGATTATGCAAAATGAGAACATATCAGGGGAAATATTTCTACAAAAAAAAAAAAAAAGAATTAAACAGTTTGTTTACATATGTCATCCAAATATACTGTTATAACAAAAATTGTTTTCTCAACAATGACAACACCCAATAATTAAATATTGTTGAGTTTGTGCAGATGTTTTGTGCCCAAAATACTCTGCTATGTGTGATATGGGCCCCAAAACTATATTTATCAGCCATGCTGCATTTTACATAAACTCTATTATATTTGGAGTTTTTTTTAGATTTGTTTAAATATGGAGAAAAAAATAGATATAATTTAGGACTGTAATCTATTGTAACAGTCAAATCTGCAACCGAGCAAAATCAATACCAAGAACAAGGAAATGTACACCGAATTCACAGATGTGTGTACCATATATAAACATTACCACAAGCAATACAAAGATAAATATTATTAACTACAGCTTTAAAATAATCTTCACCTGGCTACTCCCTTGATGTTAACATCTGTTTTTCTCTTATAACCCACTAGATTAAAAATATGCAAGAGTCTCTAAATTAAACTACAAAAATTATGCACACATCTTATTGCAGTATATAATACAAGATGCAAAGATAATGAGCATATTACAACTTTGTTAATATGATAACAACAAAATAAAAAAACAAATCCATTTCACACAATGTATCAAGGTAATTAATTCACTTGTGGTTTGAACTCAGGATGACTGATCATCTTAACTATACATATTTGACACATATAATTTCATAAAATGATTACAAATGGAGACTGAGAAATAACACTGTAATTATTATCACAGTCTTCAAAGCATTATTATTTCATAATTATAAATGTGCTTTCCAAAATCATTGATTTAACATTGTGGTGTTTCTACAATCATTGACTTAATATTATGTAGTGTCCTGTCTGTGAGACATGAATGTTATTTCCATTATCTCATGCATTCCAATGATCCTTGGATGGATAATGGGACTCTCCCTAGAAATATTCTAATACACAAACAATTTGAATATTCTAATACACAAACAATTTAAATGCACAGTACCAGCCAACTTAGGATCTATCATATACATAATTTAACCACATACATAAGTGAACACTATCATAAAATGATCTATAGTTTATGGCATTTTCCTAGTTAAAACATGCATGATATAATATGTCAGGCAAAAGAGGGTATCTTTGAGTATACTGCTAAAATAAACAAAAATAATTCATGGATACAATTAGCCGCCTTTGCACAGGCATGCAAAATAGAAATGACACATTGAGTATACAGATAGACATGCAGTAGATATTCATCCAAGTAATTAATATGCAAATATAAGCACAACCTAGTACTAAAATATTAATGGAAATCCATTATTAAATCTTAAATGAATGACCTGAAAATTAAACATTTACATGTCTAAAACATGAAACTGCATTCTCATATCATATAAGCAATTGCAAGTCATATATAAATGTGAATTTATCACATATTCTAAGGAGTAATATAAGCAATCGCAAGTCATATATTGTAACAGTCATGTTGGTACATTTGCTCAACAGACTGAGAGTCCGAATCAGAGAACCAAAAGCTGATCAAGTCGGGATAGTAATATCCTACATCTGATCATACCTCAACTCTCTCACTCGTGCTTCCAAGTCAACCCATCGTGAATGACATGCTTGAAGTTACACTCGATATCTCTTTATTTACGTTCCAGCAATAGCAAAAAAGTAAAACATGAGACCCCCCCCCATTACATATTATATAACTTAACTAGTGATTCATAAGGTAATGAGCAAGAATGGAGACTGAGACAAATTTATATTTCATAAATTTAATATAATAATTAATAAATTATAAAGCAAAATAAATTGGGTATAGCTGGCTCATACGCAGGTGAGTGAATGAATACTCAGGGTTATGAAAAATATATTACAAGGAGTTATATAGCATGCTCACACTCAGGTGAATGACTCAGGGTACAAAGCTAATTATATAGGGTTCATACGCAGGTGAGTGGCTCAAGGTTATAAAATAATGTTACAAAGCAATTTATATAGTGCTCACACGTAGGTGAGTGGATCAGGGTTATAAAATAATATTACAAAGCAGTTTATATAGTGTTCACATGTAAGTGAGTGGGATGCTCAGGGTTACAAATGATTTAATTAGTCTATCACTTTTTAATAGGTTTATGCCATCTTCCATGTCCTAACTCATGCTATGTTTTATATAGTGGAAATAAGTAACAGCTAGAGTGATCATTTTATTATTAACTGATAAAGATTGTATTATTATTACTAAGTTTAAATTTAACTATAAAGATATTTGCATGTTATATAATTACTATACAGATAAACGCATTAACTCAGGTTCCGAATCTGATCAAAGCCAAAGTTACTTTCTAGGGAAGCTGAACTGAGATGTGGCAGTTGCACATCAGATTCTAGTGCGTTATAAACTATAGTATCACAATAAATGCACCTCGAATGTATTCTTAATTGAGGTTTATTACCTAGTAAATGGTTCCCCTAACCGATCTGCTTGCTATAATTGAAGAGGCCTTTTTATTAAAGTGAGTAGAAGAGTGACTTACGAGCCCTTCGGAACACTTTGGTTCCTCCCAATATGAATAAATGTGACAGCTGCCTAAACTTTTGAGGCATGACTTGACATGGAAATGATCCTAATGTAGGCCATTATAGATATAGCAAGAAGATATGCATATTTATGCTAACTAGCAATAATTCACAATGCTAAATTAATATTTTCTAAACTAATTACGCTAAAATCTTAGCTTCTTTCAGTACTACTACCATTCAGTTCATGATTGAGATTATTAAGTCACATGATAAAGGCGATAATGAAAATATGATTTAAGGTTCTTTGCATAGCATCTTAATCTTTAATTAAATGGAGTTATAACAAAAGTTTAAAGATTTATTGGAACTTGAAACATTAATTATATGTAGTATAATTTCCATCTAATATCAAACGAACTGATTTTTAAATAATCTAAGTCAAATATAGATTATTAAATAGCTGACGCAAATATTGAGTCTTAAATAAATTACTCAAGAATTGATCTTAAATAACTCATCAAAATAGGCATTACTAATAATGCAAAATGTGTTTTAAAAAACCTATGCAAAACCTATATTTTAAATAGTTTGCGTAAAATATACTTTTTAAATAACTGGCAAAATACATATTTTAAATAACTTACACAAATATACATCTTAAATAACATGAGTAAAATCTGCATTTTAAATAACATGAGCGAATGTACATTTTAAATAACTTTAGCAAAATATTTTCATTTTAAATAACTTGAGCAAAAGATGTGTTTTAAATAACTTATTTTGGGCATTATAAGTCTGATTCACTCTAGCATAAATAATAGTTTTCTTTCAGAAGGGAGTTTTAACTATATTTTTTATATTACAATAATCAGACATAATGGCAAAAGTGATTACTCACCCCCCCTACTCGATAATTTATTAACATACAAAACTCCGTTCTGATGAAACATAGCATAAATTAATAAACATGAACTTAAAACTAAAGATAGATGGCATAAAAATAAATTGCATAAAACGATCAATAAAATTTATAGTTTAGAAATGAAACTTGTTTGAAATGGTTTTATAGAAATTAAATATTTATGCTCACTTAAATTATCAATAATCAATCAAATTATTTATGATCAAACAAGAATTTTGAGAGTGCTCTAAACTTTAAATAAATTTAATCTAAACAGTTTAGTGTAACATTTAAATGATATAATTAATTACAGGATTTATTAGTTAGCTAGCTTTTCATTTAGAATAAGTTTAGTTATGGAATTACGTATTCTGCAGAATGATTTACCGGTAATACTGATAGTGAGCCTTTCAAGGCATCTTTTCTCTATTACATCGGCTAAGGCTTCTTTAGGTTGGAGTCTGGATGTGGCTTTGTGAATTTACTTCTGTGGAAGCTTTCTCCCTCACTTTGTCAGGAACTCTCTGGCATTTCAGGTGTAGCTTCTTTCTCACTGGGCTGGGCATGGCTGAGGGTGGTGTTTTCTCTCATGGTAACAGCTTGTCCGAGAAAGCAGACGGCTGCCTCTGGTCTGTAACCAACGGTCATTATTTAGACAGCTTGGGTGATGGCTTTCTAGGATTAAGCTTGCTGAATATGGCAGGAACAGTTTTCTTATTTATTTTTCAGGAACAGTTAACTTATTTATTTTAACAGCAGCTGCAACGAGCACTTGAAGAAAAAATAGAAGATGGATATTGATGGCTACTACAGGCCTCTTTTATATTATATTTTTGACAGTAGTTCCCTCCTCCTTTCAGTCTTGCCACCTCACTTGATCACTGTTTCGAACTTGCCTTTAACTAAATATCCACTTAGTAAAATATTTAGCATAACTAAATCCTGACTTGGGGGCTCTATTATTCTAATTGACGTCATAGTTAACTCCAGAATCAAAGATGATATTCCCTAGAGTATTCCAATTGGTGTCACAGTTACCTCAAATCCAAGATGGTATTTACATAAGATTGTAATAGCACTTAGTATGAAATTTATGCCTGACTGAATTTTATAATTGGTCTCAAGTTATAATTTTAAATGGGTCAAGTTTTTAGCTAAAGATTATTTTTAGACAGAGTGTGTAGTTTTATACAAACAATAGAAATGAAAATTATTTAACCTGAAAATTATTTAAAATGAATTTTGAAAATTAAATAAGTAATTTTATAAATTTAAACTTATTATTCTATTATATGTATAAATTTTAACTACACACCATTATGTTTACTTCAGTTTTAACAAATGTAAATGAATATGCTTGTATATAAATATTTTAAGACTGTATTTTTATATTATAATTAACAAAACGGTTGGGTTATACATGCACATACCCTGTAATATTATAAGCACACTCAATGTTTTAAATTAAAGAAACATATGCAATCTGAGTGCAACGAAATACACTATTATAGAATATAATAGGTGAAACAGATCTAACTGTTTCAATATAAATGTGAATTTATCACATATCCTGACAAGCAATTTCCTTGACTAAAATATAGAATTTATAGTAATTAAAATAAATAACTCAACTAGATAGACTCTGGATCTTATCCAAAGATTATTAACCCAAATACATGTACTCTTTCTAATATTGTATATATGTAACTTGATATATGTAGCCAGAAAATAATTTATCAAGTTTAAATTCATTAGCACAATGAACCTAAAAACAAAAATGGCTAAAGTATTGTCATGCAAAATATTTATTTAAATAAATTGATCATATATATAATAGTTTTGGAGTTAGACCATGTGTTAGTTTTGATTAATTCCCAACATTTTGATGAAATAGCATCCACCATTGTCAAGATTAACTTTTCACTGCAAAACCGTTAGATCTCAAATAGTAACGAGATTGAGTGTGAGGTTAAGAATGAAACTAAGTGTGAAGTACCCTTGAGCACTCAGAATATGTGGAATTAAAAAAAACTAATACACAGTTTAACCCAAAAACTATTTTATTTACAATATATAACCATGCAAATATTAAATATATAAAAATAGCTTTCTCTAAAATTTATCTGAGTTCATTTTCTTTGCTTTTTATATTTAACTGACAAATGAATGATATAACAAAAAAAAACTATTCAAAGTAATATAAAATGCAAGTAGTGTGATGAGGGGAATGCGACATTTAAAGAATTTATAATTTCATCAATACAATCTTGATAAATTAACATGATTACCAGGTTTGCTATTATTAAAAAATTCAGTAGCACAAACATCGCCCTACTGCTCTATAATAAAAGAAAATTGCAAGCATACAAAAGAAAATTAAAGAAATATATGCAATTATACAAAAGCTAGGCACAAAATTAATACAAACAAAATATATATTTTATAAACATTTTTCCAAAGAAAAAAGTCTATGATGATAGTCCAAAAAGGTATATTGATGAGTAAGTAGGTCTTTTTTTTTTCTGGTATACTTTCAAACAGAACTTTAACATCTTACTTGCAGAGCACTAGTCTGAGTTTTTTTTTTTTTTAGTTTAGAGGGTATTTGCTGTCTATTTAGTAATTTTGTTAAAACTTATATCATAGCAAAAATATTTCTTAAACACCATATTTTTTCGAGACTTTTAATAAAATTATGATAAATGGATGGCATGTTTCTTCTACATTGCTTAGGCAGTATTTTTTAAAACAACAAATACATGACTGGTTTTCTAGTAACAATGACATATATGAACTTCATGCTAGAACACTGTCCCACTCATTCATGATAGCCAATTAGAAAGAGATCAAATGTTCACCCCATTATTCTAAATATGATCTTTTCCAGCTTTCCAGACATACCTTCCAGAGTCAACTGATCTGAAGACCTTAAAACATTTTCATTAGCTCTTTACATTAAATATAAATGAAAGGTTTCCAGAATATTCTTTAATTAAAATTTCTAGGAATTCTCTGATTAATAGTTTTAATAAAAATTTGTTTTTTCCAATAATAATACTTAATCAGATTATGTAATCCTTACTATTTTTAATGAATATCCTATTCCCCCCCCCCGACCTTTTATGGACACCTTTGTTTCCTTATTGCTCCAATAATTATTAAGGAGTTTTGTATGTGTTTTTATCAAATTAAAACTTACACTGTAAAAATAAAAAAACACAGAAAAAAATATTCTACTAACAAAATTATTTTTATTTTTTTTTTTTAATTTAAAATATAACAAAAGAGAATATCTTTCTTTAGTAAAACAAATATAAATCTTTTAAAACACAAGCACACATTGGAAATATCAAATTTAAAAAAAAAAGTTTATTTAGTGAATAAAATATGAATAAATAAAATAAAATAAAAAATTATCTAGTCGGTAGAATAATATTACTATTATAATAAAATGAAATTATATACAATATTTCAGGATCCTGTTGTTGTTTCAATGCCACATATTGGTAGTGCCAAATGAAATAAAAAAAAATATGGCATGAAACAGTTAAATCTGCAGCCCAGCAAAGTCAATCCCAAGACAAGGAAATGACCACCCACGTCATATATATGTGTGTGGAATATAACATTACCATAAACAATATAAAACCAAATATTATCCACAGCTCCATGACAATCTTCACCTGCTTACTGCACTTGAAGTTAACATCCATTTTTTTCTTATATCTCACTAGGTTAAAGAGATACAAGAGATTTTAAATTAAGCTACAAAAACTATACATATGTTGTATTGTAATAAATAATCCAAGATGTATCGATAATGAATATATTACAACATTATTAATATATCAATAAAAAAACAAACAAAATTAGAATGCATTTCACACTATAGGGGGTGATGTATGACCCACTTGGGGTTTGAACTCAGGATAATTGACCACCTTACCTATACAAATTTGACCTACATAATTCCATAAAATTATTAAGACTGGTGACTGAGAAATATCACTATAATAAGTATCTCAGTCTACATAGCATTACTATTTCATATTTACAAACATGTGTTCTAAAATCATTGATTTAACATTATGAGGTGGACTACATGTGGAACATGAATATTATTTCTATTATCTCATGAATTCCAATGATCCTTGAATGAATAACAGGAATCTACCTATGAATATTGTAATACATAAACAATTTAAATGCACAATATAACCAAGTCAGGATTCAACATATATATATATTAACCACACCCATAAGTGAACGATTGTGAACTGATCTATAGATTAAAGTATTTTCGTAAGTAAAACATTCATGTTATAATGTCAAGCAAAAGAGGGAGATTTCAAGTATGCTGCTAAAATATACAAATAATCCATGCATACACTAGACCATCAGAGGGGATACCTAGTTATTAAATATTAAAATACAGATGGTATGCCAACCTTAAAGTGGCATACAACAGAAAAACGACACATAGACATACAGAAAGAACTGTTGGTGTTCAAATAATTAATAAAATATGTATGGCCTAGCAAAAAAATATTAATGGAAATACCTTATTAAATCATAAGCAATTGGCATTGATGTTAAAAATTCACATGACTTAAACATGCAACTGCTTTTTCATGTCACATAAGCAATCACAAGCCATATACAGATGTGAGATTATCACACATCTTGAGAAAATTTTCTCTCAACTATAATATAGAATTTACAATAATTAAAATAAATAACTCATCTAGATAGGTTCTGGGTCCATCCAAAGTTTATTAACACAAAAAGTCACTCTTTCTAATATTATAGATTTGTAACCTGATATACTCAGAAAATTATTTATCAAATTTAAACTCGTTACATTGGCTGAAATGGATATAAAAAAAACCCTTAAAAAAATCCTATCATGGCTGATATATTATCATGTAAAATATTTATTTAAATAAATTGATTATATTTGTGTATTATAATGGGTTTCTCTAAAATTTACCTGAGTTCTTTTTTTTTTCTATTTAATTGATCCGAAATGTCAAGCATTGATGGCCTAGTGGTTAGCATAGTTGCCTTCTAAGTAGCTGGCCTGGGTTTGCTTCCCTGTTAATGCTTTGACATATAAAAAATAAATAAATAAACTACTTAATCTGACAAATGAATAAAATAATAAAAAACAAAAATAACACTACTCAAAGCAAAATACACATTCAAGAAATTTATAATTTCTTCAATACAATGTCAATAAATTAACATGAATGCCAGGTTCACTACTATTAAAAAAAATTACAGTCGCACAAAAATCACCCTAACGCTCAATAATACAAAAAAAAAAAGTGCAAGCTAATATAGATTAAAATTAAATAAATATATGCAATTATATGAAATTTAGGCACAAAATTACTACAAACAATATATATAAGTTACCCACATTTTTTTCATGACAAGAGACTATAGTGATAGTCCAAAAATGATCAATTAGTTACATGTAAAAGTTTGGAGTTTGAAACCTAACTATATGATGAATAGGTCAAGTAGTTTCTCTAAAGATTATATTTTTTTTATTTTGGAATTCTTTCTGATATTTTTTTTTTCGACAGAGCTTTGTATTATTAAACATTTTTATTTGCAGAGCATTTTAATTTACTTATCTATACACTTTTGAAACACTTTGTTGTCTATTTAAAAATTTAGTTAAACCTTACATTATAGCAGAAATCAGGTTAATAATTAGAAAATTCTTCAAGTAATGGCAGAAATATTTATCACAGTATTTTTTTCTGGATTCTCAAATAAAGGTTACCAAAAGGATTACATGTTTTTTTCTTCTACATTGCTATGACAGGTATTTCTTAAAATAACAAATAAATGATTGGCTTTTTTAATAGCAATAACAAGGAAAGATATCATGTTGGAACACCATTTGAAGGTACAAAGGGTGACTGGTTAGAGCAGATGTGTTTTACTACTCCATTCTCTGCATTTTCACTTTTAGTTTTTCCTGCAGTTTCCAATGGTAATTAATTTGAAGAGATAATACATATTTTCATTTTTTTTTTATTAAATCTAAACAAAAGGTCTTTAGAATATTCTTCAATTTAAATTTCTAAAAATTTCTCTGATTAAAAATATTAATAAAAATTTGTTTTTGCCAATAATAACATTTAATCAGTTTATCTAATATTTATTAAATTTCTTTTTACTAAAATTTCTTATCCCCCACTTCCTTGACCAATTAATTTTTCTGGTCACTTTTGTTTTCTTATTGCTCCAATAATTACTGAGTAGTTTTTGTACATGTTTTTATCAATTTAAAATTTTTACTGTGAAGGTAATAAAACTAATGAAAAAGAAAATATTTTACTAACAAAGTTAACATTTTTTTTAGTTTAAAATGAAACAAAAGAGAATATTTTTCTTTAGTAAAACATATAAAATCTTTTAATCTAAATTTTAATAAATTAGCAAAATAAATTGACTTAAATATTTATGTACCTAAAAATAAACATATTTATATATCTAAAAATAAACATAACTACTTTTTTTTAAAAAAAAAATGTTTTTAAACATACAATTTTAATTACCTGTTGCTTATTAAATATATATATATATATGCTTAACAATGTAGACAATACTGATACAATAAAAATTAAAACTAATGAATTGAATTTGTTATATTTAAATGAAGTTTGTGTGGTCCATTCACATGCACATACACACAACAAAAGTTTTAGTTAATTGCTTTAAAATGAAGCAAATATAAGTAAGCACATATATTTAGCTTTGCTACATGCACACTTTAAAAGATTGATTTCCATAATTCGTTTGAATTTTTTAATTAAATAAGCAAAAATTCTAAAAAATATCTTTCATTCAACTGATTAACAAAAAACTTATTTCTGAAAATGATATTTTTTATCTTTAATCTATGACATTATTTTTTTTTTTTTGGGGGGGGCTAAATTAAAGTTGGTATAAACAGTGAGTATATTATCAATTAATGATTGCATGCCAAACCATTTCTCAGATCATCATCAAACAACAATGATTGAAATGTAAGACTAAGATGCGGAATTCAAACCTAATAGATCAGCAATCTTCAAAGATGAGTCTTGACTACATATACCTAACTAGGAACATTAAGATATTTATTGTGTTATGTATTTAATCAGTAATCTTATAAATCTCAAAGTTCCTCTATTAAAATAGCATAAACATAAATCAAAGAACGTATAATATCTCTATAGCTAAAGATTTATTTGCAAATATATAATTGTATTATAGACCAAAAAAAATGGAATCTTTTTTCAAGAACACTAAAAATCGTTAACACTTTTGATAAATTCTTAAATTCATAATTTAAATCTCATTAAAATCAAATATTATTTTGAAAATTAAGTGAAAATGTCTGAAAATATCACAAATATAAGTAGAGGTATATATTTAAAAGGGGTCATCTGGTGAGACTACCAAACTAAACAAAAAAAAAAAAATCTGAGTTTGCCAAGTTTGAAAATAGTAATCTTTACTATTCAAAAAAATTAAAAAGGAATCATGAAAGGGATAAAAATATTTCAATAAATATAACTTCTTGCAGCAAGAAATAGTGATTTATATTTTAACAGGAAAAAAAACTGATAATGAATAGTTACAAAAGAAGAGGTATAAAAAATGTCCTCCATTCAGAAAATTATCTCATATATGTATGTATGTATGTATGTGCACATGAATAAAAACATACATATACAAAAATTAAAAATAAAATCCTATTTGATTGAATCAAAATTATTTATTAAAATCCTGATAAAGTGATTGAAATTAATCCTAACAAAACTAATGAAAAGGACTATTTCACTCTTTAATGACAAAATTACAAAAGCCTTTCAGTTAATAAAGTACTTATTCTGAGAACAGACAAAGAAGAAATATGAGATTTAGAAGAAAATTTTAATAATGCATCAAAGAGAAATTAACTGTTTTGTTTTTTTTCCTTTTTCGTTTTTTTTTTTTTCATAATTGTATTAATAAACTGTCCTAGTGCAGTAATTCTACCAGTCATGATCTTAAATTATATAATATTAGTTTAAATGTATAAAATTATAAATTGCAATTTTAACAATTACATAATAAATGAAATCAAGCTGATATTTTATTTTTAATTAATGTAAATGATCCATTTCATATTTCATGTGTCAGACATAAAATTATTTTTTTTATTCAAATTAGAAGAATACATTTTAAAGAAAATGAAAATATATTACACAAAATCTTTTTTTATATTTCACTAACCATATCCTAAGCTAAACCTTCATCAATTAAAAGGCTTATTATGTATATAATGTCTTTGTTGTAAGGTGGTTTCAATGATATAATAAAAAAAGAAAATACTACTTATTTGCTCAGGAATTCATAAAAAAATTCAAGGACTGAGAGTGACAGAGCTGACCTATGATCCTTGGACCTTGATCTCCAGAGTCTGCCACACTACTATTGCACAAAATCATGCAGGGTAGGGGTGGCCAACATGTCGATCATGATCCATCAGTCAATCGCAAAGCCAATTTTCGTCCATCGCAAGGCCAATCTGGCAAGAGCCATCGGGTTACAAGTGAAACAAATTAAGTCAAGATTTTCAAGTTTTTTTATTATTTTTGTTTTTGTTCTAAATTTTTTTTCAATTCTAGATAAGTGAAGTCCACTAAGTCATATCATTATTGAACATAATATTTTTAATCTTGACTTAATGTAGTTAATTTGAATTAATAAATATTGTTAATAATTACTCATGTTGCTTTAATCTCCCCCCAGTCATTAGTTTTTTGGTCAGTTAAGTAATTATTTTTTAGGATAGGTAGATATATAAAAATAGTATGTATTCCACACCATATATAAAAATAGTATGTATTCCACACCTCTCTCCACTTAGACTACGCCTATGAAAACAAGTCGATTGCACATTTTTAAAATAAAAAGTAAAGTAGATCTTATGAACACAAAAGATGGCCACCCCTGATATAAGGCATAACTTCAGTAAGATATTTTAAATCTTTTTCAAAATCTATAAATAAAATGTGTGTGTTTTATATTATATATATGCAATTATTAGAAACCTACATACATTCTGTTTAAAAATTTGCTTTAGTTGTTTAAAATACATAATGTCAAAAATAAAAAACTCAATAATAAAACTCAATCAATCTATTACTGATCATTATCTTCAACATGATTTCAGGATAAAAAGCATACAAAATAATATATACTATTCAATAAAATGCACCATTTTTATCACAAATTTTATAAATGTACAGTATTTAAATTTTTATACAAATAAAACAGACATGATTTTTAATTAGTGATAAATTTTCAAAGTGTAATATGATGCAGATATGAAATTTCATATTTCATTTTCTTTAATATCTATTACATACTTAATTATACACTAAAGTTCATGATGTCTTGTTATAGGATTACACTTTGCATTTTTGATATAAGGGCCAACATCTGTTGTGTTTTTTTAAACAATGAATTGAATAATTCTGAATATCTATTACCAAAACTTGCTACTGTCTCTTTTCAATATTTTAGATTTTTGAGTGAAACTCAAAAAAAAATTATATGTACTGTATTTTAAATGATATTCAATTTTTGTTTATTCAGATAATTGTGACTCTTTAATAAGACAATTATATTGACAATAAATTTATCATTACTTTTAAACATATTTTTTTATCCACAAATAAATAAGTTCCTCTATAATTTCACAATTGCTTTTTTATTTTTTTTAAAAAGTTTTATTATAAATATTTTTATATCTCTATCATCATAAACTACTAATAGATAGTCTTGGAAATACAAAGACTTATTTGATACTTCACAAATATCTGTCCTAAGCCTCTCTTTTCATAATGAGCAAATAAATATCAAACCATCTCAAAGTAAAAATTTTCAGGACATTTATTTAATATTTATTAAGAATTGCATTAAATCATCATGAGTCATCCTGCATTATTTAGATTAATTTTAATTCCAGTCTACACTTAAGCTTTTTTTTTTCTATTTTGTTATTCACAAGATATATTATTTCCAAATTCTTTATGTATCATTTGCAATTTTGATTTCATTTTAAAACTTGTTTTTATTTCAACAGTATGATTCAAACAAGCAAAGCACATTGATTAAAAGTTTACTTCCTTTCTTGTTTAAAGTATACCAAATTTATACCATAAACAGTTCATTTCTTATATTCCTTTTTTATTATTTATTTGCTTTATTTTATACTAAAATGTTATTCCCATTTCTAAAAATAATATGTAAGTGCCAAATCAAATGATATCTTTATAAATTTTTAACCATCAATGATAACTATTTTTTCCCTATATTACTTTTCATTTTTCAGATTTTAATAGGTAATATATCTGAGGTGTTATCTACATCATTTCAAATGCATTTCGACTGATCTTGCTAATAGTACTTTCATTCTACTCTGCAAATGTTGTGGCATTTATTGGAAATCAAGAATCTTCTCTCATTGATCTCTTTTTTATTTCTTCTATTAACTTCAAACCTTCAATTCACCTGTTTAATGTTTCATTTTCTGTTCTACTTGAGTAACTCTCACACAAAGTACTCTTCAAAATAAACCAACAATGAATAAATTTACATTCAAGGATCAATTTACTAGTGAATTTATATTAACTATCGAAGATATCTGTAGTAATTAATTGCCAGTAATTATTTCTATCAGATGCAGAATCTCTCTTCAGTTGAAATATGGACACTATTAAAAACATTTTTAAATGTTATTCTGATTGATTAGCAGATTATCATTTAAATAACCTTATGAAATAACATTAATGGTACAATTCAAATCTTCAAGCTATAACACAATTCAGTAATGCAAAACTGCAAAATGAAGCTAATCAGATAACTGCTCTTTATAACCAAAATACCACAATATTTACACTTAGAAAATTAATCCCTAATCTTTTAACAAATACTACAATAAATTATGCAAAAATCAACTTCTCCTTATGCCTGTGGTATTCCTATTTTGTTGAAAGAAAATATTCATGTGAGACACCAATGGTCATATCATACTTCTTAACCATTTAAAAACACTATAAAAGTAGTTGATTGTCATCTATCCTCTATTAATTATAATATGCAATTTCCTCAAAATAATTTTATCTCAGAGCAGCAAACTTGAGAAATTTATGCATTTATGTTAACACATCTTGCTAGCAGATAATCTTATTTTGGCTAATATTTACAAGCATCTGATTTTATTATCATTCTCATTCCACATAAGGATTGTAACCAACTTTTTTCACGTGAATATTATATCCTAACTTAACCGCTATTGTAATTTTCTGTCTTAGAAATGACTCAAAAGCCTTATATCCATCAGTAAATGACTTGCATCTCATCATAGTGATGAATATTGATCAAAAAATGTTAGCAATAATCATTCTTGAGCAACTAAATGATCTTATCCTTCCTAAACTTTTCTCATCACATTATGCAATTAAACCTGCTATGCACCTCAAGCTATTCTTTTAGCAAAGGAGTCAATTCTGTATGCAAACAAAAATAAATTAATAATTTATGACGCATACTAAGTTGATTTTAAGGCTGTTTTTGCTCTGGTAAACTGGAGAAACTTGTTTAGCACATTAAGTAAACTTCTGCCAACTCATACACATTTAATTTACTGCCATAAAAATTATCCAACTAAACAGGTCTATCAAGCTTAAAAATTACATGTGCCTGTCTTTTTTTAAACTAATCCAATGTATTGCAAAGATCTCATCACTTGCATCACTACTATTCAATATATATATATAGATCACATGATCAAAGAGTTTGAGCAATGCATAGAAGATCCCTTCCTTCCTTCCTTGTTTTGACACTATTGTTAAAGTAATATCTATTGTTGATGATGTTCTGGTTGCTGTCAGAGACTTGCAAAACATTACCCTCATTCTTCAAGTTCTGACCAAATTCAAAACACTAGCAGGACATACAATAAGTTTGTAAATAAACCATGTGGCAGATAGCTACAGATCACAATCTACCTTCATTTTTCAGAGTTACATACTCATATTTTCTCAGAATTGTGATCAACTTATCTAAAACACAATAAAGTCATCATGTTACATGAATTCAATACAAAAATAAAAATCTGCTCAAAATTGCTTTACACTATACTAGAAGTTTGTATTGTTAATACTATTCTGGATGGAATACTTATTTACTATAGTCCATGGGTGCATCTTTTAAGAACTACTGTTAAAAAATATCATGATCACAATAAAACCATACATCTGGGGATCAACATTACTTCTACTAATTACAAGTGCTTTTTTTCTGCTTTGTAAACATGGTCTTAATCTAATATGTCCTCATTTATATGGGCCCTATAGCAGGGCTAGGATGTACATCACAACCATAGTTAATTAAAAACACTACTCCATCTATAACATTGTTTGCTCAACTTCCATGTGAAAGCTATTCTTTTTTTTTTACTGATCATGCTATTGACATGTAGATATGTTGGATAATTATAATATCAAACCTTTAGTTGGTGTTTCATTTAAAGATTTGAAAAAAAAATTATATATCCTAACAGACATCTATAATCAGCCCTCCTAATTGCTAAAACTTTAACCAGATCCGAAAATATGCATTCCTCAATCAGGGCTGAAATGTTTGTTTAAAACTCAATGGCGATGTTCAGTGGTGTCTATGCTTTGTTTCACTTTTTAGGCATTAAAATGGCACTATTATCACTACTTTCCTACATTGTTTTAAAGCATAGATGTAACTTATATTACATCATGTAATGGTCTGTAGCAATTCTGTTCTACAAACTTTTTATTTTAATATACTAATTTTTTAAAAAAAATCTTAAAGATGTCAGCATTTTATGGACCTACACAAACCTTTGTGTGTGCTTGATAGCACCTTTTATTGTTATGACAAAGCTATGAAGGAGATGGTTTAGAAAGGAAATTTGTGATTGGCTGATGCCTTAGATTGTTTTACTCTGAGACTAAATAAGATGAAAAAAATCTGTGATTTTTAGTAAATTTTTAATCATTATAATGTGATAGTTTTGTAAAAGACTTATTAAACCAAAAACTATATCATTTTAAAAAGACTGCACTTAGAAAATTTGCTAAACTTCATCTAATATTTTAATAATAATAATTTATTAGCTTTTATAATTATTTTCTATTTCTTTGATGATAAAATTTTTTTAATAACATAAAATACTAATATTTAATATTTCATTCTTCTAACTTTTTGAAGTTATAAAAATTACAATATGCCACCGATTCCCTATCATTAATTACCTAGTTACTAAGCTGATATGGCCTGATAATCTCAACTTTGACACAATACATATTGTGTTCAGATACCTCCAATTATTTTACCATCCTGAAATCTATACCATACAATTCAATGCATGAAACAGCAATGAGTTTGCAGAATTCCAATCATAACACTCAAGAATCATGTCTATTCAACAAATGATAAAAGCCTTTTTTTAGATAACTATAGTTCTTACAGATACTATAACAAGGAACTCTGTTATATAATGTGAAAAACAGCATATAGATGACTCTTTAAAACCATCTGTTTATATATATTAGGATCATAAGTGATCTGATGACTGAAGATACTTAATTTCTTCTGGGAGAAATAATGTCAATATTAGTATATAAAAGCTAATCTTTATGAAGAGAAAATTTAACAAACATACTTCAAATAAACATTTTGGCAAATATTAAAAGATTATGAAAGAATATTATTTATTATTAAAAATATCAGTTTCATATGTTTTACTTGCTCACGGTAATATATATTTGTAGATGGTGGATTATTTATTTCCATTTACATTATTTAAACTCTCACAGAATGTAGCAGCATTTACATAAAATAGTATTGTAAATGAAACATCAAAATTATGCTAACTAAATAGATAATAAAAATCAATAATAATAAAAACACGTTAAATATTTCTATTATCTCTTTTATTATTATTATTATTATTATTATTATTATATATAACTATATTATTTTTGGAAAAACAATTATAAGCATAAAAATATATTTTGTTACCACTGATTATTACATTATTCTAATGTAATAATGCATATTACTACTTCGTTTTTATTTTTTTTTTTAAACGTGTCATCTTTTCTTTGATATTTAATTGTTAATCAATAGAAAAACTCAATTCAAAAATATGTAAAATATCTCAAATGTGCATTCACTTAAAAAAAAAAAAAAACACTAACGACAAGGATAATGTGTATAAAACACATTTAAAAGTAATAATATAATTGTATGTATATTTTGTATTTTAAAAAAACAAATTATTTAAGTTTTCTTAATTATTTTTTCTCTGAAACAGACATTATATATGAACATTGTTGTTGTTTATTCTTCATGATCAAATAATTATAAAATATAACTGATGCCTAAGATACCTCTGATAAGAAATTTGGTCAATTATTGGTCAGTATGTATGTGAAATGGATTACAATAATCTGTCAAATTAAAAACAGTTGTTTTAAAATTAAAAATCTTGGAAAATTTTGTGAGACAAAAAAAATGAAGAAGAAAAAAAAGATTTCTAAATCAAAATTTATATGTATATTTAAATCATGTATATAATATATTTAGAATTTCATATTTCATGTAGAATAATGAAACAAAATTATAATTTAAGTTTTAATTTCAGATTATGGTATAATCAAACACTATAAAGAGAGTAATAATACAGTTTTAAACAGGCCATTGCAGAGGAAAACCTCTCCTAAAATAATTCTTTCCTCCCACTGACAGAAACAATGAAAAAGACGTTAATCATTTAAAACTAGTTAATTATCAGAGGAGTGAGAATTTTTAGCTATTTTTTTTTTTTCTATTTTTTTACCTTCTAACAAATAATAGCTAAATTTGTTGGATGTAAGAATAAAAAAGCTCTTCTAGTCAAATAATAAATAAATGCAATTAGTTTCAATTATAAATACTATACAAATTTTAAACAAAAACGTTTTAAAGCAATGTTGATTTACCATCACCTTAAGTAAATAATTCATAAATATTAATCTTTATTGTTATATCAAAAGTAAAATAGGAATTTTGGGATTTTTTTTATCAGAAAATTATATCATGCCCCCCCCCAACCATTCGATTTTTTTTTTTAAATGCCAGCATATTATCTACAATCAATTAAAATAATTAGGTAAAAAATATCTGTAGTTTTTTCCAACAATTTTAATGTTTAAAATATTTATTTAATATCTCACAATATAATTTATAAAATAAAAAAACTTTAAAATTTTACATATAAACCATTAGTGAAAACAAAAAATAGTTTTGTTTTTATCGAAGAATAAGTATATATATATATCATCATTAATAAAAGTAATAGACCAAAAAAACATCTTTAGCCTAGATTACTCAAAGATAACTATAAATCGCTATCAAAGTATTTGCATTATAGTTGTTTTTAAAAAAATAAATGATACTCTGATATAAAAATATTTTACAGAAAATCTACATTTATCATATTTGAAGATCAAACTAACAAATAAGTGAGCTAATTACCATAGAAAAAAATGCTTAAAATGTTTAAATAATACCATAGTACAATAATAATACTCTCATAGGTATACAATAGTACATAATTCATATTGTATTACTGCCACTATTTGTCTATACTATACATTTATTTAAAAACCATAAAAACATAGGACAAAAATTAAAATTTTATACAAAAATAATAAATGAATCATAAACAATTTAATCTTTGAATTTAAAAATACATTAAAAAAATCATTTCATCTGAGCATAATGCACTATGGCATTTATATAATTAAGCACTTCAAGACTTTATCTTTCTGCATATTATATAAATAAAAGCATTTTTCAAAGATTTTTTTTTTTCATTATTAACCATATTTATATGTAGAGTGGGACTAATGTTATATCTCCAGAGATAGTTCAAAAAGTTTCCAGGATTGAAATATGTATATCCACTGGCATAAATAAACTTACTGCTTGTTTATAGTTTGCATAATCAATTTTATTTTATATTTGTTTGTTTAGATATACTTTGGACTTCTTACATACACTTGACGGTGTGTTTAATAAATTATATATATATATGTGTGTGTGTGTAACACTAAAGAAAGACTACAAAAATTTGATATCAGTTATTTAATAATAATAACGCAATAAATAATTTTGCATAATGATCAACGGTATAGTATGCTTTAAATATGACATTTTTTAAATGGAAATTCTATAAATAAGATATATTCAACATTGAGTTATATTTTATGCAGTACATAATTTTATGTTGAACTATTTTCCATAATTATTATTACATAATTGATTTTAAATATATATACATATAATATTATATTTTAAAAATGATTATCCAGGATTGTTAGGTATATAAACATTACACTAACATTACTCTCCCAACCCAATATATATCTGTATATGGTGCCTCCATTATTTATAATCAAAATTATTCCTGAGAAATATTGCGAAAACTAAATTTGTAAATATGATTGCCAATACATAAAATAAAAATATGTACTGCAGTTTTATTGCACTTCAATTCCAATAAAATTTAAAATAATCTAATCTCATTGAACATGATCTGATATCCCGGTCCTTTTCTGAAGCAAATTCTACCAAGATCAATAGTGTCTTCCTAAAGAAAGAAATAATTTAATATTTTAAAATAAACTTAATTCAAATGTTTATGCACATTTGAAAATCATGGAAAAACAGTCATACTTTTAAGAACATACAGTAAAAATTGTTTTATTTAAAACTAAGAACAGAAAAAAAAAGGGTTTGTGAAGCTATGATGTACACTGCATCAATATACACTACTTTGATTACATGCTATTCGAAAAAATATATAAACAAACAAAAAATAAAACAATAAAATTTGAATTTTAAGTAAATTTTACAAAGATTTGTAGTAAATGGTGTATCAGTTTATTTCATCTACAACTTTATTTATAAACTATCTTTTCTTTATGTTAAATATGCTAAACTTTCTGTACAATAGCACTATCAGCACAAGCCAGAGTAATCAATGGATGCAAGAAGTTTTGTGCATAAAATCCCTACTCATCCAACATCTCCAGACTAGTTTCCAGCTTGTGGCTTTTATCAAGGAGCCTTAGATCTGAGAGCACTGCATCTAGATATTAAGTTCCTAAGATCTAGACTCCTCGTTGATGAAAGTCACAAGCTGGAAACTAGTCTGGGGATATTGGATGAATAGGCACTAGCTAGGGATTTCTTGCATCCATTGATTACTTTGGTTTGCACTGGTAGTGCTACTGTATGGAGAGTTTAGCCTCTGTATAAACAACTTGTGTAAGCATAAAAAATGGTGATCATGTGAAATGTTAAATATGTTGAAAGAAGAGGCTTTTTTTTTGTTTTTGTCAAAAGGAATCTTCAAGAAATTATAAAACAAATTTTATGTTTAGTGAAAGAAAAAACGTGTTTAAAAGATGATGAAAAGTAAGAAAAGAAGCATATTCAGGTAATGGTTGTTTGCTCTCCAAAACAGCTGAAGTTATAACTATGTTAAAAAGTAATTTTTTGATAAGGCATTGAATTTATATGAATAGAAGATGTGACTTGGTAAAACATTTCTAATAGATATTGTTATATTGCTTAGAAAGATTGAAGTCCATAAGAATAGTCTGGCAATTAACTGCACATTTTATTTTTAAAAAATAATAATATAGTAAAAAAAACCTTTTATTACTTTTAAAATTTTTTGATTAAATATGCATACTATACTCTTAACACCTACAATACAGTAAATAATGCATAATGCAATCATAATATAAATAAATTGTGAGCTGTAATCTGCTATTAATGAGGTACATGAAGATGTTTAGACCAATATATAGTGAATATTATGGCTCTACCACATTTTAAATAATGTAAAAATATTTAAACTCATTAATCAAACAAAAAAACAGGAGGGGAAACAAAATTTAATAAATAAATATTATTATATTAAGAATTCTGTGCCTAATATTTATTTTGAATAAATATTCATGCACATTATTTTTTCCTTTACTGTATTAATCTAAACCCATTAACTAATTATAAAATTGCTCATTTAAATTCTGATTTAATTTAATTTTTAACAAAATAAGAATGTTATAATATTTTATCAAAACCATCTAATTTTATATTATTTTTCTTAGCTATCACATTTCTCTACAATGAGAATTTATTGTCTGCTTTTATTCCTCCATTTCATAGATTATATTGAAACAAAAGATATTAGAAATTCACAAGAATAGAATTTAAAAAATTATAGAAACAAATCCAAAATTAATCTCATTAAAGATAGCAGTAAAATATTAAATATTTACTTTAGAAATATGACAATTTTTATTTCATTTTTCTTTATTACATTGTTTTTTTTTTATTATTATATCCAATATATAAAAACCAATTCATTAGACTGTGTCGAATACAATGAATAATATTAAAACAAATTCCTTATGAAAAGTATAATCAAAGTAAAATTTAACAAAATAAATCAAGCATTACCAAATTAAGATTCTTAAGTTATTTAAAATTTCGGGATAATCATAAGTTCTGTTCAAAAAAATGAAATTAGAGCATTGTATAAAATCACAACAATTAATAAAAAATTGACATGAAAATTGTAGAAGCTGAAATCTTCATAATATTTTGACAGTTAAAAAAAAACTGATAAACAGGCTTAAAAAATACTGTGCTTCAAAAAAGACTTAAATTTATAAATTCCTACATTATTTGCTTCAATATTTAAAATTAATATAGCCCATGACAATGATTTCTGCAACCCATATTCCATGCTCCACATGTGTCATATATAAACATACACGCACACATACATGATGCAATGCTGGACAATAATTTAAAAATGCAAAGACAGGTTATTAAAAAGTTTTATTTTGTAAAAATTCATAAAATATATAGTCATTTCTGACATGATTGCAACATTTTCCTCTACTATTAGTTTCATGTGTATTGGAAAGTAAAAGCATTTTTTTACATGTGGCCCATTAGAGACTTTACAGAAGCATGTGAATCCTGGGATTAGAAAAGTTTGCTTAGTCCTATTCTAGAATATGAAACAAAAACATTATGATCTCCATTATGGTCAATTATTGAAAAAATATACTTTTGACATAAATACATGTCCACGGTTTTGAAAACCATTATTTCCATTTGCTAAGATAGACTCAAAACTTCAGTAAGCAATTCACAGTTCATCCATATATATAATCTATTTTTTATCTTATTACAAAATGTGAAAGATTTTAATCCTTCAAATATTTAGAAACAATATTTACTTGTTAGTTACAGTTAGTCTGCAGAAACCCTAATTCTGTTAAGATAAAAAATGCAATTTCATTCAACATTCAGGTAGTGAATACAATATATTCTATATATATATTAATTGTCAATATTTACAAATACACATCATGAAATATTAGTTTGCTGTCTGTAATACATTAATACATACAAAATAAAAATGGTGTTCAAATTTCATATCTTTTTTTTAATGCATACATCCATATATAAATAATAATAAGAGAACCCCACTGAATGCACAAATTAAATTGAAATTTCAACTGCATTACATGAAAAAATTATTAATCAAATATAATCACATACATTGTCCAATTATGGCCTTGGTACAAAATGATCAGAGGCCAGATCTTTTGTAAAAATCTAATTTCTATGCATATAGAAAAAAAAAAAAAGATTATTCATTTAAAAATAAAAACATCATTAAAAATTTTTTAATGATTTTCAATATTATTAGTCTGCATATTTTTAATTAAATATTACACATTAATTATCATTTATACACTAAAAAATATAGATATTCCACAGAGGCATTTCTTTGTTATTCATTCCAAAGTTCTGTACTTTCAGAGATTAAATTGCTCTTGGCTCTGATTCTATTTTATTTCAGCTATATATTTGCATATATATATATGCATGAGCTTTTATCTTTTTAGCACTGTTTCTTTATCTAAATACCAATGTAATTCAAAACTTAATTCCATAAAATGAGTGCTTTTGTGATTATCATGTTCTATATATGTAATATAACATGAAATAATTCTATATTTGTCAATTATTACTTTATCAAATAAGTATTAAATAGAGGTAATAGTGTCTATATATATATTATAGAAAACTAATGGGAATCCGAAAAATTAAAGAGTTTAAGATACTAGATGATATGATAATTAATACTTATTTATTTGATGAAATAAATGAAAGGAGTGAATGCAAGCTAAAACATATAGTAGAAAAATAATGCACTCATTTCTCTCAATCATTTCATCAAATAAATATTAATTACTATCCTCTTAAGATCATCTAGCATTTTAATTCCTCACTTATTTATTTTCCATTAGTTGCTATAAAATATCTGTTAGCGCGTTTGTTTAATATTTAGTTGATATAACTAATAATTCGTAAAAACAGAATCAATATTGTCAAGCGTTAGTGGCCTAGCGGTTAGCATAGCTGCCTTCCAAGCAGCACGCCTGGGTTCGCTTCCCGGTTAACGCTTTGACATATAAAAAAAAAAAAAAGGCAGAATCAATATCATTTATATTACATACATAGCAAATGGATGTATAGAAACGAAGAATCAAATATTTTTTTTAATGGTAAATCGCAATACCCTTTATCTAAGACTCATAAATCACCAGACATACTTTCTATTACAAAAAAAAAGTATATAAACATCTACACAACACAATTAATAAAATATAATTTTATTATCATCCTTTTCTCTCCCTTCTAATCATATTAACATTTAAAAATTATTAAAAGTAATAATTTTAAATTATAATTACAAAAAGGATACATTAAAAAAATTCACTTAATGAGTTTGAGTAAAGTAATTTAATGTTATCTCTTAAGTTTCACCTTTTTTTTTTTTTCAATAATGCTACTTATAGATAGCTTTGTCCTTGATTAGAAAATTTATGCATCATTCTCATTTAAATACCATTTTAAAAAAATCTGTCTTTTAAACAGGATTTAAATAAATGTAAGCAGTTTGAATAATAAATATTTACACAAGAATTCCTTTAAACTAAAGTAGAATTTTAACTGCTAAAATAAAATACAATTTACAAAAGGGAGAATCTCAAAGAAAAGTGATTTGTATTGTTTTTATTTCCCACAAGGGGTACAAAAATTAACAACTTCATTTATAACTTTTAATAAATTCGATAGTGACGGAAATTAAAACATTATAAATATATCCCGGTATGTCATTTTACAATCTAATATCCAATTATAAAAAAAAAGGTGAAATATAACTTT
The DNA here is from genome assembly GCA_028023455.1 of Epiperipatus broadwayi. NCBI lineage: Eukaryota > Metazoa > Onychophora > Udeonychophora > Euonychophora > Peripatidae > Epiperipatus > Epiperipatus broadwayi. Next base: position 613,558 of record JAQFVV010006307.1, on the reverse strand, counting down.
AAAATTGACTAATGTTTAAAATGATCTGATGTTTAAACGTTTTTTCTAAAGTTACAGGGTAGTAAATATATATATATCTCCCTTAAAAATATAGAATGCAAAACTTAAATAAAATATATCTTTGCAGAATAAAAACATAGATTCATTCTAATAGCCAAAGCAAGCAAAAGCATTTACAAAATATCAAAAAAGAATTTTATTGTAATGTAACAAAAATCTATTACAATTAAACAACTTTTAATGTCTATATAAAAATGACTTTTTTATATGAATCTATTATTGCTAGATAATGATATTACAGTGGAACTATATTAATAATTTTTATAAATCATACAATAGACTAGAGATTATCCAATAAAAAATAATATTATTCATTATTGGATAATCTCTAGTCTAATGTATAACTTAAAAAAAATATTAATACGGTATCATTAAATTGAGTGTGTCAAAGTTGTGAGGAGAGAAAATTTGGCACTTATCAATTAAACTATAGTGATTTAATATCTATATATACTGGTACAATGTGCAGATATGTGTAAGAGGTTGTGGTCTGGGTAAACTGATGAGTGCTGATTCAGCATGAAGTGTGCAACTTGGGCACATGTGCATCTTGGGGATTATACGTCTTTATCATAAATATTTATGATTAAATTTCTCTATAAGGTATTAAAAGTGGATAGAAATCAATCCTGCCTTGCATGAGAGTGGTGTAGTTATTACTACAGTGGAGTCTGATAAAATGAATTATTGGTTCCAGTTAGTCATTCCTTGTGCAACACTGAAATACATATATTTAAAGTAATCTATTCCAGACACACAACCAAGACCAAAATTGCCATTCAAAATCATTTAACCAAAAATAAATATAAATGTAAAAATACATATAAAAGAAATTGCTGTATCTACTATACAGTCATATATTAAAGATAATAGGATTCATTCTCTAAAAAGCATAAAATTAAAATGTAAATTTACATATGCTAACAATAATTCAAACCATTGATTATAGTACTGCAACTTTTTGTAAAATAACATATAGCAGAGGTCATAAATGAAACTAGAGAAACTTCACTGTGCCTTATAATGCTATTGCAAAAAAATAAAATAGACAAAAGGCTATTTCAGAATTTTGAAAAGAAAAAAAATAAAAAAAATAGCACAAAAGAACCACACTATTTTGAAATTTTCATGGTGATGATGATGACAAAACAAAAATGCATATATATATGTTCCAGGATAATTAACCAGTAAATCTCAAACATACAAAAGTATTCATATTCTTTAAATCAAAGTTCTAATTAAAATTACTTTTTTTTTAAAAAAGTTGAAAATAGTTAAAAGCAATTAAATAAAAAAAAACAATACTAAAGAAAATAAAACTTATTATCTATATGTATATCATTAATCAGCTCAAAATAAAGGTATGGTTGGAATAATGACCAGAAATTTTGAGATATATATTTTTTTTTTCCCTCAGGATTTATATCAAATATTTTAAGTTGCCATTACCATTAATGGAAGTTGCATTAATACTAATTGAAAATAAGACAGATGGTAATGATATATTTACTCAAGATAGTTGATTTTAAAATAATACTTCATATTGTAAATCATCATAATTTAAAAGCTACAAAAATATTAATGTTATCAAATAATAATAATTTTGTAAACTCACAATTTTTAAATAATCACAATCAATACAAAAATTAAAAGTATATTTCTATAAGTTTATATTATTTATATATATATGAATATCCATATACTTTTCTATTTTCAAATCTATTATTTATATATCAAAGATTTTTGACTAATTCAGGCAACAATTAAAAAGTATAAAAATACAAAACCAGCCAGAATTTTATATGATTTGGTAATATGGTGTTTTAAACTAACAAAAAAATAAAACAACAGTCGACACAAAATAATACAAAAATAAGACTACAAAATATAGTATTTATTATTTATCATTCTTACATCTTTGTAATTGAAAAATATTTACACTAAAATATATTTATAGGCACATATGTCAGTGGATATCTGTAATAAATCATGATCAGATTATTTACAATGGTTCATCACCAACTGATCAATGATTTGTCAGACAAGACTTTAAAATATAGATTAGAATGCAATTAAGAATGACTATAACCTTTATAATATTTGTGTATGTTTTGAACAGCTTTAATAAAATATTCAGATGCATACATTATATATATAAATAAAATATTCCATGCTTTGTGTATAATAAAAACATAGTTACCCCACTTGGCAATGAAAACTGATCCCCAAAAATCATCGTAAAGCAAGAGATTATAATAGTTTCATATGGAAAAATATTTAGCTCATTTCTGCAGATAAAAATTGTATCATAAATTGTTACTATTGTATTAACAAAAAAAAAAAAAAAGAATGGAAGAGAATGAAAAAGAATGGCATCTGCTTTTATACTATGATTGATTTCTCTTGCCTAGTATATTATTTCTTTGATTTCCTTTTCTAGAATGCAGTCTATATTAATTGTTGCATACATTACCTGGTTGTACATATAATTAAGATTACGTAATCAGCTTTTATAGTAAAATTACACAGTAAAACTTCATTCATTCATTTCCTTCATTATTTCTCTTTAGATACTCGATTATTTATTTGCATATGATTTGACATAGGGTCATTGCTATGTTTATCGAGTTACAGTCATAAGTCGTGACATTAAAACATTGGTAAAATCTCATTGTTGACTTAAGTTTATATATACAAAACTTCAATAAACGTTTTTTTTTTTTCTTTTTTCTCTATAATTAACAAACTATTTTATCGTAATATTATCTAAAGTTTAAACAAACTGCTCTTGTCGTGTGTGTGCGTATATATGCATGCGTATATTATAGGATATTTAGTAATACATATTTACGCATTTATTGCCTAGCTTATTTTCAAATAGTTTCAGTGTGTTGGTGTGGACATTAGAAGGGTAACCTAAGCAGGATTATAAGTCATCCTTACAATATATATCTGTTTACTGACTACAAATCTTAGACTAATTACAGTATATAGAAATACACACACAATCATTATGTTTATAAGAAAATGAAATGATTATAATTCCCAAGTGGATACAAATAATAGCATGATTACCTTTCATTGTTTAAAATAAACCAAACAAAATTGCTATCCAATATATAAAAATTAAGATTTAAATTAATTTTGATTTCTCATTACTTATGTTTAAAGATTTGGCAAAGTTGACAAAAATGTTTTGCTAGAATCCAGTATTGTGAATCTTGTACTGCATTAAAATAATATACAGTTAAAATTTTATTTTATTATATAACATTCATTCAATTTTATTTTGCAATAAGATTTTTAGAGAGTATTTCAATAATCTAACTCTTTTTTTTTTTTTTTTAAGAATATTAGTTAATAAAAATAAAAGAATTGTCTTACAAGAGGAAATCAATGAAATAATAATAGTCTAAATGTTTTTGAATGAAAACCCTTTAAGAAACCATTTACATAACGCCTCTAATTTTATTTTAAATAAATTAATAATTTACCTTCTTTCTCCTAGAATTAGAAATATTATAACAAAAAAAAAAAAAGGAAAGAGATGTAAAAGTAAAAAAAAAATTAATAATTTACAGACATAAGCAGAAATAAAGGATTTTGACATTGTCTTGAATTTAAAATGAAGGTTAAACATTTATTAAAATTTGTAACTTGTACAAAGATTTTATTTATAATGAAGAAATTTATAGTTAATTCATAGTTATAATAAAATCTAAAATTATAGAAATTGAAGACAGTTTTTAGTCTTATGGTTATTTAAAAGAATATCTTTTATAGCAGGATTGGTACTAAGGTTGTTGTTTTTTTAGCTCTAAGCAAATCACAAATATGATACGCCTACTATGTTAAATATTCATTATTAAAAGTTATTAAATGTGAATTATTTTATAATTGGGTGGGCCCCTTCTGAAACTCAGGGATAATGATCAGCTGTCCAGGTTTTACCTGAAATCCTGGAGTTTTTATATTCTATATCTGGGCTACATGTTTTTTGCTGCAATTATTTAAAACTTCATTATAATAATAAAAATAAAATAAATGTTTAGCATTTTATATTTGTTATCTCTTTTGGTATCACTATTGTTAATCCATGCACAACATATTACATATTAGTATGTGTTTTTCCTGAAGGTTTGTGATAGTCCAATAAAAACATACAACTACATATTAGTATGTTTATGAAATGCCAGTTGTAGTTTATTAATATTATTTTTGCAGTATGTATCCAAAAGAAAATTACAACCCAAGCAAAAATACCAAATAAATATATTAATCACATCAATTAAACCTGATCAAGATATAAAAATAAGTATCACTTATGGAGAGATGTTGTTACTTGGAATTGCATTAAATTAATTTTTAAAAAATATATAAATTACCATAAAGAAATAAATAAATGATTATATTAATTTAATAGCAAATTTACATTTAATTCTGCTTTATAAATTTATAACATTTTTTTTTTTTTATCTTCTAAAGGAGAGTCTTTCTACTGTTATTAATCTACAAGAATGCACATTCTTATTCCTCCATATAGATTTTACTGTTGCCTTTAGAAGATACAATGAAAAACAATAAAAGGCAAATTCTTCCATCTGGTGGATTTCTAACTTCTTTGAAGAATAGTTAATTTAATTTTACATGGATACTTCTCTGCAATGAAATCATTTTTAAGACAGTCATAGTTTAGCAAATTCACTCACTATTTCTTTTAATAAAATGTACTAAAATGTAATAGCTTCATGAAATAAAGCTGATCATTACTATAAAATCACTGATTGGTTGTGCCTTTTTTAACAAATACTGTCCTAAGATTATGACTTATAAATGATCTAATGTTATTCTTTTTGTGGAACAGATAAGTTTAAACATGGCTATCCTCTTTAATTATCTCTGTGCTGTTCAGATTGCAAATGATTCACCAATGGTATCTTAATTCTTACTCATTTTTAAGTGAAAATTAGAAAATAAATTCCTCTTGTATATATCATAATGGTTGGGGTGTATTGGTATATTGGAGTCTTACCATATCTGCCATACAGGGCGCTACCAGGCCATTCCAACCTGGAACATTTATATAGTAGGCAGATACTTAAGATCCAATTTTATTTTATTACAGACCGTTAGCCCATGTCACTAGCTCACGGAGCAGCAGAGATAATGTATACCTTATTTTTAAAGAAAGATAATAAAAAATAAGAATAAACCACTGCCAGATTAACAATACACAGAAACATTTGTTTTGCACATATATAACATTTAGAATTATTTTAGTATAATGTTTACTTTATATTTTGATTTACATTTTAACTTTTGATTTTATTTTATAAGTTCGCACAGATGAATTAATATTTTACTAGTGTTGAGTATGGATAGACTACATAGATTGCATTCGAAAAAGAAAATATTCCATATCCCTTATTTAACCCCAAGCCAAAAGTTCGCAATCAAACTAACGCCAATCTATCTGATATATCAATATATTCAATGCAGCATGAATATGACAGCACAATACCGCACTGTCAGAAATATACATCTGAACAGCATGGTTGTTTAGAAAAAAAATGTCTCTCATCAAGTACAGGAATGCTACATCTGTCTGGCAAGAAGAACAATACAAAAAAAAACTCCATAGAAAGGGATTGCGGTCCCTTTTATCGACTTACAATCCCTTTCATAGACTAAAGAAGTGATCCCAGGAGCAGGAAATACCGTTTGCTTCTGATGGTCAGTAAGAAATGGGTCTTATTTTGCCCAATTGCAGCGTTTGATGTCATCCTGCACGTAGCGGATCTTCATGCTACATTTACTAATTACACCAATATATCCAATCCATTAACCCAATTTAACTGCAAAACAAATAACTTAAGATCCACCGTCCCTTTAATTAAACTAACATAACTTTATGATCTATGCAACCATTCACACCCAACTTAAATTTAACATTTATTAAAAGTTTAGCTTAACAGGAAAAAATAATAATAATAAACACTTAAAAAAAAAAAAAAAAAAATTAATGGAAATGATTTTAAATTTACATATCATAAAAATAATTATTAATAGATGATTTAGTTTGGTCAGATAGAAACTTATATTTCTATTTAAATACTGGAAAAGTTTTATAGTTAAAGTTCATTAGTTAGATATAGTTCTTATGGTTTTAAAAGAGAAAGTCCATACTTTTTAGTTGCTTGTAATTTGGATCCCTTTGTTTATAATTCCCACGATATCCTGGAGAGACAGGTATGCTGTTTGCCATTCTATTGGCATTCATCCAGCAGTCCTTTACTGTAGTTGGTATAGTTCTTTACAGGCTTTTATTGCAGGACCCTGATGTCCTGAGGTCCGCAATATAGGAAAACGATATTTCATTTATTCTTTTAGAAAAACTGTGATTCAAAGCGTGTTTTTTCAATCCCTTCTCCTTCAACTCTCCCGGACTTAACACATATAGCACACCTAATATTTTATTTCCAATCTTTTCCCTTTTATATTAAAATCTCAGATTGACTGGACATGATGTCATGATGATGATGATCATTTCACTGTGGTTTGTTTCCTGGGGGATTTTTTTATTGGCTATTCTGTTCTTGTTTTTCTCTCCTATCTGACCTTTAATTATAAATTTTGAGATGCCCAAGGGCTAGTTTACTTAAGACTAATTAAAAATAATCATTTCCATTGTCAGCCTTTTTACACAATAGAATTAATTAAATTTTGTATATTTTTAAAGCTATATTTTTATCTTTAAATCTTTAAGTTTTTTCTTAAAATTTAGTTTTAAAATACTTTTTCCTTTTTTAATAAAGTTTTCCTTTAATAATTTCCATCTGTGCAATTTTATATATATACGAGTTTAGATAACTTTTAATTTTTAACTTTTTAAAAACAAATTTTTATTTGTGAACTTTTATTTTTAATGTCTAATTTTATTTAAAATAATGTAACAGCATGTGTGCCCATTACAATATATTATATAAACCCACACACATATTAAAAAAATATTAATGCAAAACTTTTTACATATTTCTAACATTTTATTTATGGGATTACATAAATTATTATTGATATTTAATAAAATGAAATATTACATTAGTAAGAATCTAATATGCTCTAATTTTCGGATTACAACGCTGATATAAATTTTATGAAATTCATTTCATAACCCTAAAATCAAACAATGAATATAAATATGTAATACTAAGGCTGTATAATAATTAACAAGTAAAAATTTTCATTTTCATATATTATAAAAATCCTTTATATTTCAGAATATCTAAAAGTATGTTAAAAAACTTGTGTCAATCAGATAAAAAAAAATGGCTTTCATTTGGACTTCAAGATCTTATATGAGTAAGCAGACTTTTGAAATCATAAGAAAGTGAATTTATTTTTCATCTGATTAATGGATTCTATTAATATCAGAGTGTTATTTGCAAATTTATTAAAATACCTCTAGAAATTCTAAGTCATAAAGAATTTTTACATTATGTGAATTTGAAAATTATTACTTCATAAATATTATATAATCCCTATACTACTTTGTATAAAAATAATTATTTGCTTACAAAAGGTTTAAATTTAATAGAATTTATATCTGGATTGTGATCTGAAATTGTGAGCTAGTTAGATTGAAGTTTTTCTAAAATCACTAATATCTTCGTCCTTATAAAATATCAATGACCGATCTAATTACTTTTATATTTTACAATTCAAATGATAAGTGAATACATTTTTCACATAATTACTTGAAAACTTTGGTAATAGGATATTATCTGCAAGTTTTTTTAAAGTCTAAATTTGTGAAGAGATTTTAAGTATATACATTTGAATTATTATTATTCATAAATATTATAGATTGAAATGAATAATTTATTGTTCATTTCAGTATCAGCCATGTGGTTTCCCACATAATTGACATTTAAAAAAATTTTAAAATAAGAAAAATATTTAACTCTTTTGTCAGGGAATGCAATTAGATAAAAGTGTGTAAAAAAATATATAGGCAATTAAAATGTTATGCAAATAAATCAATCAAAAAAAAAAATTGGAATAGGCTTTTCAAAAAAGAAAACATATAAAATCAATGTTTCTTATTACATTCATTGTGGATTCTCACTTTATTGAAATAACATTGAATTCCATTATGCTTAGTGAGTAAAAAAAGAAAAAACTACCATCTGCTAATCAAACATGGACAGCTGAAAACTTGCATGCTAGTTTGAGTAAATCTGGTAAAAATGAAGAAATGACACTTATTTCAAGTTACAAAAGTGAGATTGTTAATGTATATTACAAGACATGCAAACTATTTAATACTTGCCATGGAAAGAAAACAAACTATGGTTATCTTGTTTTGTAAGTTATATGTTTAAAAAGAACTATTTAAATTTATCTTCACTATTTTAAGTTTATATTTTTTAAACAGAATGCAATTTTTTTAAAAAAAGTTCAATTAAAGTTAGTTGCACTTTAATGCAGCTGAAGTAAAAAAAAATGATACACTCCATATTATATATATTTCTTATGTTAACATTTTGCAAAGAACTTTTCTTTTAATACATGTTAACCAAATATTATTTTGTAAAAATTGTGAGTTAACAAAAATAAATAAATAAATAAATAATGATAATAATGGGAAATGTAATATTGATTTTAAGTATAATATACGCACACATAAGTCATCCAAGGATTAAATAATTAGAGTAAATAATTATTATCTTTAAATTAATGATTTAATTGTATCCATAAGGTTCATTTGTTTGTAGTTCACTATTTTGTACAGGTGAACTTAAAGTGTGTGTGTATATATATATATATATATTGCAACCATATGGTTAGGCTTCATGTTCATCAAGCCATATTTTATCAGTCTATTATCCAAAAATTTTAATCAATTGTAATCTTAATTAATTAAATCTGTTATTTGAATCAGTGATATGGACTAATGGTTATTAATTTCAGTGGATGAAAATAGGTAAACTTAGCAGTTAAGTCTTTCTAGGGTAGTAAATAGTCCGATTGTCCAACATATGTCAGTTCTCTGCCAGGTTGGGTGTGGGTAATCTCATATATGACTTGATGGACAAATTAGTTGAAGTATTATAATAAAATAATTTTATATTATTTTAAATAAAACCATACAATTACTTCAATGTTTTTAATGTTAAATAATAGTTTCTAAACAACCTTAAAATTAGTTATTTTAAACTAAACAATAATTAATCATTAAATATTTTTACTGTATTCTAAAATATTAGTAAAGAGTTCAATTAATTAGAATCAAGTTTAAAGGTGGAGATTTATTAATTTAAGGCAAATATCTCTATTGACAATCAAGAATCTGATTGGTTTATTGATTAACAGTCAGCCCCTTGATTAAAAGTTTATAAATTGGCTAGAAAAACTTGGAGAGGGGGATAATCCTAAAATATGGAAACCATTTCCAACTAGCAAGGAAATCTCTCTATTGTTTAAAGTATACAAATTGTTTGAAAATTATTATTTTCTGTAGTGAAAAGTACAAATTATTTGTTATTAGTAATTAATAAACCATGGAGTAAACCTAAAGTGACCTGCATTCACAAAAGAACATATCCTGACTATCAACCAATAATTTGAAAATTGTAATTCACGAGATCAAAAGCTAAAACAAGAAATTGGCTTCCATGGATAAATTCAACTATAGGATAAGAAATTTGTAAGCATTAATTTTTATAAGATACTTTATAATTATTTCATTTATAACAGCTCTAAAATACGTAAAGAATGTTGCTATTATGAATTTACAATTGTGATAAAAAGTTATTTTGGAACTTTCCTTCACAATGTAAAATTAAAAGCGAACTATATTAAAAGTTATATCTGACTTTAATTCCTGAATAATTTTCCTAGTACACACATAAAATGCTGTTATTAAAATGGCTGTTATTTTAAACTAGATGTATATACTATTAATGTCTACTTAACATTATAGAATTTACAGAATACCTGAGAATAATTAAAATTGTTTTGTTACAATTAGTAATAATAATTCATAATAGTATAAGTTCCATTAATTATGAATGAATATACTACTAATGCTAAAATTCTCAGAAGTGTTTTTTTGAAATTCTTAATATTAAATATCATAAATTACCTTAAATTTATGAAAAAACTGAATATGACTTTATGAAACTTTGGTGGAATTGTAACATTTATTAAATAAAATATTATTGTGTCAATATTACTTCACAGCTCAATTTAATTCCAAATTTATAATTTGTCATATTTTAAAGTATAATCGAATATTTACTGGACAGCTAAATTATTTCTTAAAATTAAACAATTATATACAGGAATAATAACTGAAATAGACATTCATCTACAGCATTGTGTTTTCTTCTTGTTTAAAAGCATTAAAAGTTTTCAAAAGAAAAAGGAGAGATCATAATTATTTAATGATTTAACATTTCCTAAACCCACTGAACTTAGTTAGTTGATGTCATTATATTTGGTTATATATTAGCAATTTGTTTGATGACAATTTTCTTTCTTGTCAATTTTTGTGTATTTACAGATTATAAACTTATTTGCTGACACTTTTTAAGGTTACAAATTTGGTTTGCCCAACATGTTGATCTTTGGTCAGTTGAAAGTGCCAATCAATTGTCCAGAAGAGCGTTTGGAAATATATATTATATGTTATGGTCTCTTATTATTTTATCAACTGTTTCCTCATTGCATCTATTTTTAAGGTTACAATATATATTAATTTTTATAATTACTCAACAAATTAAATAAAAGCATTTTTTTTTATTTCTTTTACAAATTCTAAAATTTATAAATTTTTATAAATTCATTATTTTTAAGTTATTAACAATTATTATTGATTAAAATAACATGCAAAAGATTGAGGATAGTGAAAATAAATGCTTCTTCAGTATTTAATTTGAAAGATAGAAAAAATAGCATTTCCACATAATTAGAGGAATCCAAAAGAAAAATCAGTAGAAAATGTAAAACACATTAAATATTTAACAAATGCTTGTAATTAAGATGTATGTAATTTTCAAAATATTTTCATCAAATTAAATTTCAAATGCATATTTTAAAAATGCTATTAAAAATGTTTTTTTTAGAGTACAGTATTATATTCTGGTTGCTCAATAAGTTATTTAATTAAGTTAATAATAATATATTCAATAATATTGAAAAGTAACAAAATTAAATATAGACAAACAATTATACTAATAAAAAATATTCTTAGTTCACTTATTTTTCATTTTTTAATATATGTATGTAAATAGTGATCAATTTTGATGCAAAAGAATAAAATTGCAATTATTGTATTCTTATGAAAAAGTATAACAATATGCAAATTAAACTACTAAAAAAACGTTGTATGGAGAGGGTTGCTTCTGTTTTAATAAGTAAATTAATGATATACTTATAGATATACATTCTATAATATCATACTGCAAAATATTCAAAAAATTAAATATAAATTGCAATCTGTTATTCTGCTAACTCTGTTCCAACAGAATTGTAGATTTGGAAAATTTTCAAAAATAAATCAAATCATTGAAAAATATCCATTTATAATGGTAAAATAGAAAATGTTTAAAAATTAAATATAATATAATAGTTATGATTTAAATGTAACTAATTAATAAATGTTCTTTCAAAAATTAATGTAATAAAAAATTTAATAAATAAATCTAAATTCTTACTTATATTTATTTGATTACAAAGAAATTTTGATTGTTTACATGGTATGAAGAATTTATATACTTACATTTTGCAAGGACTATAATATAAGAAGCATTTGCTTTGCTAAATCAATTACAGCAATGAAATCTTATAAATATTAAAACTGGCATTTTTGTTTTGTTTTTTCCTATTTTTTTTCTTTCATGCCGTTGTTGCTGAAAATGAACTTTTAGCATAGAATTGCAAATCAATGAGCACAATAAAAGTAAACTTCATAAAAGAGTGTTTTATGGATATGATATTGTTTAAATAGCATTACAACAAGTGGCTTATATAACCTTGTACAATATTAACAATCATTAAAATATACTGAATATTAAAATTAATTTTCAGCATAGAATTGCATTTTCTTGCCTTTGAATTACTACAGACAATTGAGAATTTCATGCATCTTAAGATTTAATTTAATTTCTTTATAAAAATATATTGTGGATATTAAAATCTAACTATATGGAATTCCTTTTTTAATCTTGGCTGAAGTAATAGTGATCTGACATTGAAAACAGCTGATATATTTTAGCTGAAACAATGATTATTAAAAAATAATTTTTTAGTGTAGAATCACAATTTTGTTTGCATTTTTATTATCACACATTCGCACAGCTTCTATTATTTTTTTAAATTAATGAATACATTGTTTTAACATAGAATAGCAAGTTTATTTGCTTCATATATCATATATGGTTGAAAATCAATATGTATTACATGCATTCACATAACATTCATCTTTTAATGTGATTTTTAAACAATTCAATTCTCTTTTCATTAATGTATGTGCTATGGAAATCATAATCTTTACATTTATTTTTGCAATGCAGTGTTGGCTATATAAAAATACTCATAAGATAAAAAGATTTAAATTATTATAGTATGTTTTAATGGTATTTTGCCATATCTATTTGTGTGTTTATATATATATATACTCATAGTAAAACATTCAATTTGAACTCAAAAATTTTTTTAAAAAAACTGAATTAAATAGTTGTTTAAATTAATTAAAAACTTTCTTAATTCAAAATCAAGACACTGAAAAAAGATTTTAATTAAAATAATAATAATACCGTTCTTGTTGTTGTTGCTACTACCATCATTGTCATCAAAATTATTAATATTATTATTATTATTGGTATAATAAGTCTATCACATCAATTAGATTACACATAACCATTATTAATGACAGTTTTCTTAATTTTGGTATTGTTATTCCATTAATTTATAAGCGTTATAAAATATCTGTTAATTAAAATGCACAGATATATGAATAATTTTATTTACGATAAAACGTCAAATGTATTAATAAAATCAGTTTTATTAATTGTACTGAGGCAGTCAACATGTGTTGTTTGTATTGAAAATCAAACAATGATTCAGAAAATAAGAAATGTTAGAGTCCTTGCTAAACAAATTATTCCTGCAATAGGAGTTCAATTTTAGAAAATTTAAAGGTTTTTTTTTTTATAACCCCTCTAATTTTTTTCTTATTTAATCATCAGAGAGAGTTATTGACAATGAGGGAAAGCTGCTAATATTACTTGCACTTAGCAATTACATTTTTTTAAATTGGTTTTAAAAATGTTTGTTGTTAGGAAATCTTGAAGATAGTTTATAAAAAAAAAATTTCTCAAAGCTTGTGAAGATGTTTAACTGCTAAGATTATTGTTTAAAGAAATCCTTGATTACTTTTTTAATTGTGACTACTAAATAATAATGTCTATTTTTTTTTATGTATTTTGAAAAGATA